>CM031243.1:794829793-795072269 GCA_018340775.1 Taxus wallichiana var. yunnanensis | reverse complement strand
ATTGTTATGAGTAGGAAATTCAGAGTTGACACCCAATAACTAGAGTAGCTCAACATTGATTAGACAAAAAAACCATAAAACATCAAATGAGACTAACAAATCCAAACAAATATTTGTTAGAGTCATTCATCAAAGATACACATCTCTTTCTTGATTACTTACAAAGTGCATAAAATAGAGAAATAGAAGAACACATGAAGAGAGAAATGGAATAAATGTAGCTTTTATTTCTTGTGTTGGTGATACAAAGCTCAACACCCAAAACCACAATCCATAATTTCTACAAAGAACTAAATTTTCAATATTTTAGGATCCTTTGGAATGGAGAATCCATCCCAATTTATAATAATGTGAATTGACCTTTCACCTACCCCCACATGACTCTTCATGATATCATTCAACTTGTGACTTTACATCTTCCTAGGAAGTGAAAATTAAGTTCCCTTTTTTATATATCAAAGGTAATTTTATAATATAACTTTAGAAATTCACTGAAGTGAATGACATGAAATACAATTATTATGCTCAATGAAGAATTAAAAATGGGAGATAAGGAAGAGGGAGAAAGAGAGAAAAGGAAGAAGTTGTAATATCTCATGAAGAATCTCCTTCGATGAAGGGATTTATTTATTCATGCTCCCCGATGAGAATTTCTGAATTAAGATCCCGCTCCTTGAATTATTTGATGAATTGAGCTACTATAACTACCAACTTGTTTGGCTTTGGAATGCAAATGTTGACCAAAACCTTGGTCCATGCCCTAGAACCTCAAAATATTATTTCATTGACTTAAATACTCCAAGATCCTTTGTAATTGTAGAAATGTATCTTCGATGTTAGACAAGGATACTAAGTTATCTTCATTGAAAGAGAGAGAGAGAGAGAGTCACTTGCCTCTTCCTTGAATATCTTCGGAAGGAAACAATGAGTTATTATGATGATGAATCCTTGATAAGTGGAGGGAACTCAAATTTATAAGCATAGTTATAAACCTCATTAAATATCTCAAATTTTTTTTTCCATAAGATTATAAATCAAAGATTATAGTTTTGAGTGATATATTTCATATCCATGATGTGGATCTAAAATTGAGACAATTTCTTTGCAATTGATGAAAACACGTTCTTAATTAGGAGATTGTGAGAGTTAAAGGAGCTCATCTCGAAACTAATGGGAACATTTCATTCAAGTGAATGAACTCTTTTGTAAACTTCTCCTTAGCTTCTCTTACTTCTGAAAATGTTGTAAGAATGCACTTGATGAGAGAAATGACATCTGGAAACAATTCCTTACCATGTTGAATGATTCTCTCAATCCACTTCTCATTAGCTTTCCCTTACATCATGTATTCTTGTGCTTTATTGATTTCCTTAGGATCAACACTACTAATAAAAAGGATGTATTCTACTAGAAGATAAGATGTTGAGTTAGGTTCTAAGAAGGGTTGAATGTAAGCATGGAAAGGTTTTACTTGTTCCTCCAATTATACAACTTTTTTCTTTTATTGCTCATTCCAAATTAGGAGGTGAGAAGAGGATTCCTTAAAAAATGAGAGTCACCCTCTTCGAAGATTTCTCCAATGAGATGTGGATTATCTCATAATCTAATGGATTCATGTCCTCAATAGGCTTTTCATTCCTAGGACTAACAACTTGAACATATTGATTACCTGAGGTGCCACTGAAGAAGAGGGATGTTGTCTAGGCCTTATTTCTTCACTTAGAATTCAGTGTTCCTGATATTTATTTGAGACTTGGCATGATAGCAAGTTGTGTTGTCCTTGGTTCACTCTCAATAATTTTTTGAATCCATGGAAATGAATTTTTGGGATTTGACACAATGTTGGTCACCGGAGCACTTCAAAGAGCTTGTTGTGGAATTAACTCTCAATCATCATGGGGAAGATTTTCCATTAGGGAATACATACCTAGATTCCCTTGAAAATAGTTGTGCTATAATGAATCAATATTTTTTGATAACTACTCCTTACATAATAATATAACTTAACTAGCTCACTTTGAACATCTCACCTTGAACTCAATCAAACAAATGAACCCACTTTGGTCAACTCTCCCAACTCACCGAGCTCAACTCAATCAGCTCACCGAGGAGGTGTGAATGGCACAAAACTAATTGATGAGTTATGATGAACTGTTGATGCAAAATCACAGCACCCCTAGATGCAGATCAAGTTTCTAGGTTGATCACTTTGGCATCCAGTGTGATTGCATAACATTGAATCCTTTCTCCAAGTGTGGGACTTGAACCGAGAGAGAATCTCCAGAGAAGGCTGGTTCCTATTCCTCTGTTCGGATGCACATGAAATATGTAGAGGGCTTTCTCAAAACCTAATCTAATCGCCAAGGAGACAAGGTAAGAAGATGCATAAAATAAATCTAAGCTAATAGAGGTGATGCACCAGGAATGAAGAACACCTATTTTGCCAAGTAAACACAAACGATTTGAATGTGATATAAGATTATGCATGATGAAAAAACCACGTAGTAAAAGACAGGAGGATGCAAAGAATGAACACAGAGAGGGCTGAGAATCATCCACAGACATGCATTACTTGCTCCAAAGATTGATACAATACACCATAGAATGCCATGAGGCAGAATAGTATTACAGTTCAAATGAGAGGTTTGAATTCCACAAATTCGCCTGAGGAGAAGAAGGGAGAGGCAAAACAGAAAAATGTTCGACCTCTGAAAAGAAGCTCCTCTTTAAAATATATAGAAAGAATGAGAGAGGGAAGAGAGAGAGGAAAGCCAAATCTACCCCAACCACCTCCAGGTTGCATTCCATTCATCTCATTATGGCAGAAGCGGCGGATCCTGGCAAAACGGCGGCGTCGCATCAATGAAGTGGCGAAATGTCTGCTGCATTAAAGTTGTTTGTTGAAGCATTACTTCTACTTGTTATTTCGTGCCAGAGGAATTTCTTGATTTTCTCTCTCCAAACTGAACCAAAATGCAAGATTGACCCTGGAATCGTGTAGAGAATTTTACCAACTTTCCATTGATATAAAGAACATGCCAATCCGAGCTCTGGATCGAAAGTTATGGCGATCTGAAGATTTAGGGCAAAAACGGGCCAAAACATGTTTTGAAATCTTTCCCGGGCTCTGCCACCTGGATGACACGTGGCACATGCTGATTAGACGAGAAATTCTCTCTCCTCTACCTTTCGTGGGCTTTCCTTTTGAAATTTCCTTGTGGGCCCCTTAAACTTGGACACGTGGCGCTATTTCATTGGTTCGGGCCGTGCTCGAAACCTCGCCTTTGACTTTTGGACTATCTCCCTTGTGACATGTGTCGTGATTTGATTGGTCCGCTGGTTTGCCGGCACCGTGCCCTTGGCGTCTTTATGTCCCGGATGTCCCAAACCTGTTTGGGACAAAAACCTTCGATCCGCCCGAAATGGGCTTCCTCATCCCTCATTTGCCGATGACACGTGGCACAATCTGATTGGCTCTCGGCTTTTTCAGCTATCCACGTCCCTCGCATCCCTCGCGCCCGGATGTCCAAGTACGAACTTTCTCTGTTTCGGCCGAACGGCCCGGTTCGCGTCCATTTGTCCCAAATGTCCCAGTGCTTCGATGGGACAAATTCTTCTCGAGTTCACCCGATCTGGCCGATTCACATACTTACCGCCCAGATGTCCCTTTTGCTTCCGTGCATCGTTTGTTCTCATTTGGCCGATCCGGCTGGTTCGCATACTTCACGTACTTGTGTGTCTTTGTTTGTCCCGGATGAAAACTTGGGCAAATTTTTCCTTCTTTCGGCCGATTCGGGCATTTCGCGCCCAGCGTACTGCGGCCCAGATGTCCCGCTTCGGGCCACCCGGAGGCTTTTCGGCCGATCCGCACCTAGATGTCCTAAATGTCCCGACTGCTCCTAGGACTAGGACTTAGCCATTTTTCGTGATTTTCTGTTCAATCTACTTGCTCGAGGCCGCAGAAACTCGATGCATGTTATCGAAATTTGCCCCTGGGGGTGAAATTTTGACAACATAACCATTTAGCTAAAATTTTAAATGGATATTTGACTCTATTTGAATATATTTTCCTGCACAATGTCCCTCGATTTTCAACCGTTGCACCACGTAATGTTTTGTCTCACTCTTGAACACAACCGTGACTAGTATGATGCCTCAAGATCCTCACGAATGATGAATTTATTATTGATAGATATGAAATCACTTTGAAACACTGGTAAGTGTTGAAAAATTAGATAGATGAATTAAAATGGAGAAAAATACATCTTTCGCAGTCCACATGGAGACTTTCTATTTTTAACAAGAAGAATGCAATAATGAGCGATCAAGTAAATGGACATCAAAGTAATGATATGAAACTCTATATGTCGACCCAACTCATAAAAGTAAAATATTGATTCTCCAAAAAGACTCCAATCATATACTTAAAAAGAGCTTGAGAATCAAAGAAAATGGCAACTCTACAAACAGAAATGAAACAGAGTAAAAAGAGCATACAAGTGCTTCTCGGTTTGAACACCAATGGAGGCACCTAAAATTTTAGTAGGGTTTCTCTAGCTCAACAGAGCTCAAAAGTTAAAGTGATCAAATGATAAAGGTCAAATAAGTTTTCCAACCCTAACTCGAGGCTCAAGTTAATCAAACTCACCAGAGTTAAAAACAATGCACGTGGCGACATCCCAATAAAACCCTAACTCACTTTGAGTTAACTTCCACCAAAAATTCATGGGTTGGTCATCATGAAAAGGGGACATTTTTTAAAACAAATAATTCATTTGACCATAGCCTTTTTTATGTCATTATTAGGAAGGGTCCAAATTATCAAAGCTAATGATTATTGCTTTCAACATTACTCTTTTTGGTTGTATGATTAATCCAAGGTGGCCTACCAATGCTTAAGGTAGGAGTGCTATGTATTTATACAAAGGGATCCCGAACATTATCACATCAAATTATATTCCAATGACCAAGTTAAGGAAGGGTACGATGATTACCTTAAACTTTGCAAACTTACCTTAGCTTTGGTTAAGAGACTCGCTTACCATTCAAGGTGAGATAAGGGAAAAAAAAAATATTTTATTTGTATGCTCAAAAGTGGAAAATAAAGCAAGGTGGCATATTGGCTAGGTCTTTATAAATATAGAAAATAAAATTATTATGATTTGCATGTGAAGTGCATAGGTGTAACATTAGGGACTCACTAGAAGACAAAATTGAAGAAGAAGACAAAACAAGTGTCACATCAACTCAAGAGAGAGAAAGAGATGATTATTGTATTCATTCACTACAAGACAAGATTGTATGCACTTATTTGAGAAGACTTGCACATTAAAGAAAGACTATTATTAGCCAAAATATTCAACCAAGTTATTATTGTAATAAAAATAAAGCAATCAACTACACTTTGACTGAGTGTATTTTTGGAACTAAGGTTATTTTTTCCTCATTGTAAAAGCATGGTTAGTTTAGGATAAAATTAATATAAATGGGAAAGTACAGACTGTAACCTATTTTTAGGAGGGGTTGCGTGAATTATTTTTTCTATATATTGTGTGCATTAGCAAGGTGAAAAGAAGGATGTTTTCGATACAGAGTCTTTGAAGAATTTTTTTGCTAGTTTTTCCCTTGAATGAGAACCAGTTATTGCCTTTCCAATTATTTGTAGTGGTGTGTATCTTTTTATGATCTCTTGTGAATGTTAATTCCTTGCATTAGATATCTTACCTTGCTACAAATTAGGTGTTTCTATATAGTCTTAGTGTGCATGTTAGCTATTGTGTTGTGATTTATCCATCAACACACAAGTGTTTACCTAAGGATAAAAAAGAAACTCATTGGTTCATACTTTTGTGATTTGTTCTTAGTATATTGTGCATGTATTTAGTGAAATCCATGTTGATGAAAAATCAAAGCACCACCGAATGGCCTCGGATCTGAGTGGGGCATTTGGTGTGATTGCAAAACATGGGACAATCTCTCAAGTTGTGGAACTTGTAGACTTGAGATGGCCCTCCAGAGAAAGTCAGCTTCTTCTTCCTAAAATACCTGCCACAAGCTACTCTAGTGTAGGAAAACTATCTAATCCTAATCTAACCTTCCAAGGAGACATGGAGAGAGAGAAATACATAAAAACAGAGCCTACACTAAGTAGTGATACACCGAGAATAGGAAGTGGGTGATCACAAATCCAACCGTCTCTGAAATAGATAGAGGTGAGAAATGGAGAGGATGGAAAGATTCATTCCACATTCTTCCCTAAGGAAGAAAAGAGAGAGAGGGAAGGAGAGAAAACAATGACCAACCTTTTGAAATATTCCCTTCCTTTATAATATATAGAAGAATGAGAGAAGGAGAGAGGAAAAATCGAATCCTACTCCAACCACCCCAAGATATGCATTAAATTGACCCACTCTTGTAGACACTAAAATTAGGTAACACTCCTCTTTTTCCCTCAACATATAAGCACCTATTATCCAAATTTCACCCCCCAGAGTTAATTTGATAACATGCATCAGAGTTTTTAGTTCCAAGCAAGTAGATTGATTCAGGGGAAAATCGTAAAATTGGCTAAGTCCTACTCAAGGCCACCTTTGGGATAGTTGGAACAATTATACGCAGAAGGCACGGATCGGCCGAAAAGCCTCTAGGCGGCCCAAACAGAAAAGGGACGAGGAAGCCCATTTCGGGCAGATCGGAGAGGATTGTCCCACTAAGAAATCTTTGGGACATTTGGGACAAATGGATGTGAAGGACATGAACCAATGGTCGGATCGGCTGAAATAGGAAACTTCAGCACAAGGACAAGTGGGACAAAGGGGTGCGTCGGGACGTGGATAGCCGAAGGAGCCAAAAGCCAATCAGATCACGCCACGTGTCACCGGCAGAAAAGGGACGAGGAAGCCCATTTCGGGCGGATCGGAGGATTCTGTCCCATGAAGCACTGGGACATTTGGGACAAAAGGACGCGGTGGACGTGAAAATCCGGCAGGCCCGTGGACAAATCACAGCATGACACGTGTCGCCAAGGAAAAAGGTCCAAAAGGTCAAAGGGGTGAGTTTTCGAGCACTGATCCGAACCAATGAAATAGTGCCACATGTCCAAGTTTAAGGGGCCCACAAGAAAAGCTCATGAAAAGGTGGAGAGAGAAAATTGCTCGAGGCCGAACTGAGCACGCCACGTGTCATCCAGATGGCAGAGCACGGGAAAAGAAATTTAAAAATCCGTTTTCACCTGTTTTGTGCCCTAAATCTTCAGACCTTCATATCTTTCGATCCAGAGCTCGGATTTGCACGTTCTTTATATCAACGGAAATCTGTTGAAATTCTCTACATGATTTAGGATCAATCTCACATTTTGGTGTAGTTTGGAGGGAGAAAATTAAGAAAATGTCTCTGACGCGTGGTGATAGACAGAAGTAATGCTTCAACAACCAACTTTAATGCAGCAGACAGCTCGCCGCTCCTGTTAGACAGCCCGCCGTTTTGCTAGGATCCACCGCTTCTGTCATAATGAGATGATTTTAAATGCTACCAAGAAGTGGTTAGGAGATCTTGGATTTCCTCTCTCTTCCCTCTCTCATTTCTTGATATATATTGTAAAGAAGAGCTCCTTTAAGAGGTCGGACATTCTTGTTTTGCATCCTCCCTTCTTCCCTCGCTTGCAAGAGAAATTGTGGAGCTTTCAAACCTCCCATATGGGTTGTAATGCCAGTATTTTTGCCTCTTGGCCACTGCAATGTACTGTATCGACTCTTGAGCAATAATATATGTGTTGTGATTGACTCTCGACCCTCTCATGTATTCATTGCTGTCATTTTGATCTCTTATTGCAGTTTGGTTACCTGTGCATGGTGTTTGTATTGCATCTATGTGGTCTGTGTTAAATTTGCAAAACAAGTGTCTAACATTCCTCGGTGCATCACCTTTGTAGTTTAGGTTTTATTCTATGCATTTTCTTACCCTGTCTCCTTGGCAAGTTAGATTAGGTTTTAGAAAATCCTCTACATTTTTGTGTGCATCTGAACAGAGGAATAGGAACCAGCCTTCTCTAGAGAATCTTTTCTCATCTTTACAAGTCCCATGCTTGGAGAAAGGATTCCATGTTGTGTAATCACACTGGATGCCTGAACATCAACCTAGAAGCCTGATTTGCATCTAGGGGTGCTGTGAGTCTGCAACAACAGTTTTGGCATGCCCGGTGGGACTTAGAGGTCTCATTTTTATTGCAGCAAAGTTGATATGCATCTGCTGTAGTTTTCTTGCTTATAAGAGCTATTATCTGCATATCTGGTGACTCCAAGGGGAAGAATCAACTGGTTTCAGCAGTGCAGGCCTGAAAACTCATGAGAAGAATCACCACAAGGTCAAGAGTTGGAGAAGAAGAAGTGTTGTTTGAATACCTGCAGTTATCTCCAAGAAGAATGAAAAGAGGAAGAAGGATTCAGAGGTCTCCATCTCCACCAAACAGAACTCTCTCAACTCCTCCACCTGACAGGCCTTTCATTCAGTATATAAGGGTTTTAAGACTGATTGGAATGGCTCAGAACAATCCCTACGTCAACTTCACAGGCAGCAGCCCACTTGCGCTCAATGCACAAAGATCCGCTTCCTATTGCAGCCTTGAAGAACATTCCCTACTTCACCGGAGAAAATCAGACTACTCCAGGTGATCATGTTAAAGATATTGCTAACCTTTTTGCAATCCATGAAATCAATGAAATGCAAGTGGTTGTCAAGTTACTGGCATCTTCCTTCAAGGGTAAAGCATTACAATGGTTTAGGAGCCTTGGAGCTGGTTCTATCACAAACTAGAATCAGCTGTGTATTGCACTTCATGAGCAATTTGGAGAGAAGGGAGATAACTTGTCTCTTTTGGAGCAGCTGACAACTATCAAGAGTGCCTCTAACGAGCAAGCCCGATCGACTTCAACTTCAGATTTCAAAGGTCTTGGGATAGGATTCCAGTGGCAGTTAGGCCAACAGCAGAAGGTGCTTTTGTATATTACCTTGAAGCTTTGAATTCGATATTTCTATGTTAATTCAGTCCATGGGAGGCATGTTATCCCCATTTTGAGTTCACTTATTTAAACGATCGAGATAACCCCTACAAAATTTTTGAAGTGATTTTGCATTATGATCTCTTTTAGAGCAAATCGGGTTTTCGAAATTCAACGCATCGGAACATACTTGTGTTAAGACATGCTTTGTGTCGCGTGACTTCCGAAACCCGAAACCCGCCTTGTGTTAAGACAATCCTTAGTAATCGGGTTTTCGGAACTCTAAAGCATCGGAACATCCATGTTCCAAAACATGTTTTATGCGCCACGTTCTCCGATTCCCGAAGTCCGCTCAATCCTTAGTAATCGGGTTTTCGGAAGTTCAATGCATCGGAACATTCATGTACCAAAACATGTTTTGTGCTCCATGTTTTCCGAAGCCCGAAACCGAAATGCACTAAATCTCCTCGTGTCGGGTTTTTGGACTCCTCCAACACGCTGACGTGGCGTTCATGCCGAATGGTTGGTGAGTCGGCACGTGCCGAGCTGGAGCGTATTTATTACTAATTTTCTTATAAATACGTAAAAATCCACGTCATTTTTACCGTTCATATTTTTAATTCGTGGATTTTTCGCATGCTCTTCCGCTCCCAAAACCCGCAAACTCGCGTTACCAGACTGGATCGTTTGTTTTCGATTTTACTTGTCTCGAATCGAAGGTATTTTTCGTTCCTTCTTTATTCTTGATTTCTCTGGATCGACTGCGTATATTTTCTTTCCAATTTCTTGCCGATTGTTGAGGTTTTTCTTCCTTCTTCGCTCTGCATCTTTGTTTTGGAAAGGGTTTTGGGTTTTAGGGTTTATTTTTTTTTTGAGATTATCAATTGGTCTTTGTTCCTTCCAAATTCCAATTACTTGCATAATGTATGGAATATGAATAACAAAAAAGAAAGGAAGATGTGTATGTAGAAATTCAAAGGAAAGGCTCTGTTTTTGTTTCCCGGATTTTGAAGTTTGTATTGCAGATTCAAAAGTCCGAAATACAAAGGAAGCTCGCGATAGCGGGGTTTTCAACGTCCGCCCTCAACAAATGGGTACCAGGCACCTCCTAAGTTCCGCCATCAACAGTGGACGCCGGGTTTTCTTCAGGTTCCGTCATTAACAGCAAGTGCCGGGTTTTGCCAAGACTCCGACATATCAGACCTGTCGGGTTCTCAAAGTTTTCCGATATCTTCTTCTGCGTGTCGGGTTCTTCTCTTCTTCAGACGCATTCAGTCAATCAGGTTTTTCAGTGTGCACAGCATCTCCGGAGTTCCGAGCTTTTCTCTTTCCAATATTCTTCATGTCGGATCCTGGTTCATCACAGGAGAAGGCCGGAAAATCTAGCAAGATGAAATACAAGTTTAAGAAACCAGAATCCCCGTCATATGTCGACTGTAATTATGATATCAGGGATACTGAAATGGGCAACATAGATATGGACGACTTTTGGAACAGGGTGAAGAGTTCTTCTCAAACCCCATGGATGAAAGCTATAGCTGACAGTGGCTTGCCCCTTGCAGCAGGCTTCCCTATGTCTGCCCAATGTCCAGAGTTTGTTTTGGCGTGTGCATCCAGCTACGACTCGGCTTCTCGTTCCGTAAGGAATCAGGCTGGTGAAGTAGTTATCAAACTAGATGGGGCTTATTTGGATGATCTCCGAAATTACCAAATTTTGAAGAATATGGAGCCCTAGATATGAAATTGGCTCGAGAAGGCACGGGACAAGAACTGTGAGAATTGCATTAAGGATGTTAATAAGAAGTTCTTGGTTAAGGCAAAACCAAAGTAATATCTAGATTTCCAAGAACTATCCCTAGATCGGATTTCATACAAGAAATCAACGATATTATCACCCTACTGAGCCGGGTTTTTGGCTTGCCGGAATCAAATTTATTTCATGGATGGATGTACCAATTTATGGTCACCATCAAGAAGAACAAGCAAGGGATTGACTGGGGAACCCTTATCAGTGATGAAATTGATTCCCAGATGACGACGGTCCTGTCAACCGGAAAGTTTTATATGTTCTCATATGTGGCCTATGCAGCAGCTGGGATGAGGAGCTATCCCGGGAGACTAAAGGAAGCAGAACGACAAATCCAGTCTATAAGTATTATCCTCAAATAACGAAGAAGGGGTCCAAGGATCATTTTAGGAGGGTAAATGACGCCTTTTTCTACGAGAACATCTGCCAGCTGAATCTAGGGCTGAGAAAGACAAGGGTCTCAGACGAGGCATGGGCTGAAGTATCTAAATGGGGATGTATCTTCTTGCAGTTCAAGAAGTTTACCTACCTTCGAACGGTCATGTACTCAGGAGAGCCTTTCCGTCACCGCCTCGTTATCCCAATGATAGATTGATACTAATAGAATTTGGTCTGATACCACTTGGATTTCCACAAATTCCAACAGAGCAAGCATAAGGCAGCTGTATCCTTCCCAATTTCTATTGGGAGATATACTTGCTCAACAGCTGCAAAAGCTAAAAATGTCGAATGTGAACTCCAGGAGAAATTAAAGAAGCATATGAAGTCTCGGGATGGTTTTGACATCCGAGGAGTACTGAGAACTTATGGAGCCCTACATCTGCACAGGCCCGACATTGAGGATATCTGGGTGGATCTGCGTAACGAAGTTGCGGTTCGCAGAAAAGATCATAGCAGATTAACTATCGATGAGATTCAGACGCTAGAGATTTCTGATTTGCCAGATGGTACAAGGGACAATGAAAGTGTGTTAGATATGTCCTATGATGGGCTTAATGAAGATCAATACGTTTTCCCGCCTATTGATTGGTCGGCTAGCGAAAAATCCTCTATCACCGATAGGTCAGCCCTAATTAAGCTCGCACAAAGAAATGGCTCTCTTCTTGGGGCATGAATTTTAAAGATGACAAGTTTCCAAAATTGGCTGCTTCTGAGGCGGGGCCCTCCAAAAAGAAGAAGGACAAGGAATCTACTGGGGGGTCTATAAAAATCAAGATTCCCAAGAAGAGGAAAGAAAGACAAATCTCTTCAATTGTCTCTCCAGCTCAAACGGTGGATGTGCCAGAATCACCAACACCACCAGAAATAGGAGAAATTAATTTGGAAGAAGGAGGAAGTCAGCCCTTGACTTCACCATTTGCTGATTGCTCAACGGGAGAGACCTTATCTCTTGCAGTCAAGGCTTTGGAAACTGAATCTGTGCCTCCCCCTCAACAACCACTTCAGCCTCCTCATTCCCCATCCACTTCTTCAAGCATGGCCAATATTTTCTCCGGGCTCTCACCCCTCTCTGCTGGAACCCAAGTGATCACCAACACTCCCCCACAACCTGTGCCTCTATTCATTGCACCTACTACCACGTTGACTGCTGTTCCCCCTCCAATAGTAGAATCTGCTCCCCTTGAGAGTAGAATACCAGTTACTACAACATTGGCAGTTTCCTCTGATACACCACAATGGCTACTCGAGCAAACTCCGAGGAAGAGGAAAGTGATTGTACCCCTACCAGCCTTTGATTTCAGCTCACTCAAGGCTTCTATCGCGAGATCAGCCAAGAAACCCAAAACAGCTTGATTTCAAGAGTTTTGGTAGATGCTTCAGGAGATAAGTTCGCAGAGATTGCCACTCCCTCAGCTGACAAAACTAGGGATGATGTAACAGCTGCTGATTATCAGATCACCAAGGTGGCTCTAGGGAAAGTAACAACAGAAGGAGCGCAACAAGATGCACGGGCTTCCATAGACGTGCTGTGCCAAAAGTTGAAAGAAACAAAGGTCAGCAGAGATGAGTTTAAGAAAAAAGTGGAGCAGTTGACAGAGGTTTTGATTAAACTCTCAACACCCCTGGAATCCATACCATCTGCTTCTGCTTCTGCCGGATTCGATTTCTCATCGGTGCCTACGATTGAGAAGATTACCAGAAAAGGAAGAGTGGTTAATGAATGGATCCAAAAGTTGCTCCAACAAGGGAAGGAAGTAATTCAAGACGTGGTGAAAGTTCATCAGTCCTTGGCAGAGATTCAGAAGGAAGGAGAGAAGATGGATGAGGAATTCACTGAAGAACTTGGACAGCTTGATTTGACTTGTGAAGCTCTCCAAGTGCTAAAGCAAATACCAGCACATCTCTTGGTAGAAGAAGGCGTTCTTCCACATACAGATAAACACTTTCAGCTGATCAAGGGCATCAAGTTCAGAGTAAAGATTCTCAACGAAGCCTGCAGCAAGTTGAGAGAATCGAGGATAAATTGATCGATGGGAAAAGTGATCGGAGGAAGAATTGCTAAAGATTTGTCCAAAGGTGTCGGTTGGGAACTCAAGTGCCCTATCGAGGTGATCTCTTCAAACAAGTTCAAGAGATTGTTCAACATGAACTGTAGATGGATTTGACCTTGAAGTCATTGGTCGGTTTGTGCGGATTGAGCATACGTTGGAGGCCTTAAGAAAGCTCAAGCAAGAGGTTGAAAAAGCTTCTACAAAGTGAGTGATATCCATGAGACTGCGAAATGTGGAATGATCTTTCCACCGCACCGAGGAAAAGCGAAATGCAAGGCATTATTCGGAAGTTCAGGAGTTCGAACAAACAGTCTCAGCTGGAGGAAGAGAAAGGAGAAGAATCAAAAGATGATGACTCGGATTGAGCTCCAACGTCCCATGTCATTTCTATTTTTAGAATGACACATCTTTTATTTCCATTTTATCATATTTTTAATTCAGACTTCAACTTGATCTCCTACGTGAGAATCATGCAAAGCTGAAACTCTAGTTAGCATGCTACTTTTCAGGATCTGTTCTGTTTAAACTCTAGCTTCTTTTGTTATAAAAAGGGATGCTTGTGCATTCTAAAGGGTCGAGAATTTTTGAAGCATTAAGAGGCTATTGGAAAGGAGAAAAACTTTGTGTTTTCTTTCAATCATTTTGAAGAATAGAAGTTGATATTGTTTTGCAGACTTTGTGTTGTGAAATATATCTTATTTAAGATATTGTTCTTATGTTCATGATCTTAAAGCTATTCTTTGCATAGAATCTCAGTGTTTCTAATTATCTCGGACACTATATCTGTGATCTAAAACTCGTATGATTATTTCGTGCTCTGTGTTTACTCGAAAGAAAATACGTTTCTCCCATTTCTTTTCTACCATGCTTCTTTCTTTGTAATAGTTTCTAACCTATTTCACGTCATTGAAAGCAATATCCTTGAATCGTGTGAATGTGGATTTGGGATTTCATCCCAACCCCCAATGGTTAGATTAGTGTGAATATTGTATATATTATTTCTTGTGTTTTAGATTAGCAATAAACAGCAAAGCCTCACTGTCTTTGAGGAGAGGATTCAATCCATGTACTGTGGTTGAACCTCATATTTTGGTTTGACAAAATATCCAACCAACAGTTTTTGGCGACTCCGCTGGGGAAATACGGATCAATAGTACAAAGCTTATCCTCTCGGTGTCTGGCGACTCCATATTTGCCTTATTTTTAATAAGATCTCCTTTCGAGCCTCAAGTGGCAGGAGGATTTTCACTCGGTCTCGCCGAGCTCAAGGTGAAATTGATCCACTCTTCGAGTTACTGCTGAACAGCACAATTTCAGCCTTTCTCCCAACAGCGTTGTCTCTAACCGAGCCAGAAGTTCTTCACCTGTTCGGAGAAATCGGATCCCTGAAGAACGGGAAACATCTGCAACTTGTCGTGCACTACTCTTGTCTGATACCCGGATCCCTGTACGCACTCTTTTCAGAAGGATGGCGGTTCAACCTGTGCCTTGGGGTGCAGTCATTGGTCCTCTTACTTTGACTCCTCCATTGCATGAGTTACCACGTGGATCACGTAAAAACATTCCCAAGTTCAATGGGGATGGGAAGCAGCATCCTGATGAGCATATTGCGTCTTTCTTTGTTGCATGCGGTGTCCTCGGAGTAGCCCACGAAGATGTCTCTGTTCGACTCTTCGTTGAAACATTGCAGGGAGTAGCAGCTGAATGGTTTTATCACCTCCCGAATGCATGCATTCCAGATTGGGCTACCATGCGGACCAAGTTTGAGGCACGTTTCAAACCAGCCGAAGATTCTCATGCATTGTTAGCTCAGCTTACGCATATGAAGAAGGAATCGCATGAACCTATGCGGGAATTCGTGGCTAAGTTCAATAAGCTGATCCGGAAAATTCCAGTTATAGCTGTACCAACTCTAGAAAATCAAAAGTGCTTTTTCATCAATGCTCAACCTCCTGATATAAGCTTTTTATTACGAAGGTCGGTTATCCCAGATAAGCTCTTCGCTCGACCAATAAGCTCTTTGAAATAGAGGATGATCTCATCTTAGCTGGAAGGATCAAGAAAGATATACCCAAAATCAAAAATCAAGGTTCTTCTCAAGGTAATACTGACCCTATGTTTCAAAAAATGGCTAATGATTTGATTGCTTTAAAGAAGCAAGTGTCTCAGCAGGTGAGCAATGTTCCATATCGGGATATCCCTAGACGGAATTTTAATAACAATGGTGTACCTACCAGAGATAGGCCACGGTTAGCTCCTGCTCAACCGAGGTTAGCAATTGAAGCTCCGCCTGTTAATGCAGCAGTGGAAATAATTGAAGAAGATGATGAACCAGAAGAACAAGATTCCCGTGAGGATTTCGAAGCTTCAGGATATGCTGATGAGTCTTATGATGAGTCAGCTGGCGACTCCAGCATTGGTTATTTGGAATATGATGAAGATGAATGTGAGCCAGATGGTCAATCATTTGCTGTTTTCACTCGGTCCCAATCTCAGGTTCCCAGAAAGCCTCTGGAAAATACTAAGGAGAAGAATAAGGAACCTCCTGTATCCATAGTTAAAAGGGGTACCCCTATTTCAGTATAAAACCGAAAAGAGGTTACTAAAAAAAGACTGCTCATTATTCTCTTTCTCCTAAGGCCGATTACCCCACCACAAGCTCATATAATTAGAATCGAGCCTACTATCATTCCTTCTTACACCTTGCTGACATTATTGATCATTCGAAGAGAACAAAATTCAAATGTCGAGGCGAGAATACCTTCAGTCGAATCCCGAACAATTTGAAAAGCTGGCCAAGTTCATCAGAAGTAAAGCTGCCGTTCCATCACCGTCAAAAGGTCTCCTCCCAAATCCTGTTCAACTTACACCTCAGAATAATCTGACCTCTGCTTCTTCCTCGGGAAAGATTGAACCATTTTATTTGTCTCTACTTATAAATGGGTTTAAACTCAGCAATTGTATCATTGACTCAGGGGCCTCTGATAATGTTATGCCCGCAAAAGTGGCCCATGCCCTTGGGCTTACTTTGACTAAATCATATGGACGGTGCTATTCCATGGAAACTAAACAAGTCCCTCTGATTGGTCAAATCAAGGACGCACAGTTTGCATTTGTTGCCTTCCCTGAGAAGAGAGTAAAAATGACTATTCTGGTTGCTGATATTCCTGCTTATGGTATTCTCTTGGGTAGAGGATTTTGTAAAGATGTCGGAGGAGAGATTAGTATGGATTGGACCAAAGCCAAGATACCAGTCAAAGGGGTTCAACAGGTTCTTCATCCTGAACCGCAGGCAAAGTATTTGGTGACCAAATCAGATGATCCTAAGGCTCAGATTCTTTTCGAAGATGCTAGCTTCGGGAATTATTTCATGGCTTCAGAGATACCTATTGTAGATGTGGAAGAGGAAGATCCCAATGCAATTTGGACGCTTGAATTTGATGGTAGCCTGTTCAATCTCTCGGGTCAGTATTTGGCGTTGTTCTCATATCTCCTAGCTCCGAGATTTTTCTGTCACTTATAAGTTGCAATTTGATAATACTAACAACACGGCCGAATATGAAGCCCTGTTATTAGGATTAGAATTGGCCAGACAGAAGGGAATCAGGAATCTCAAGGTTCAGGGAGATGCGGAGCTGATTGTTAATCAGGTCAGGGGTATATATCAGGTGAAAAATGATCGGTTGAGGCATTATAGGAACAAAGTGTGGGATAGTATAGAATGCTTTGATGCATTTTCTATTAAGGCAGTTTTAAGAGATTATAATGACAAGGCTGATTCTTTGGCCGTATCTGCATCTCTTCTTCTTCCTCATCCTCAGTTCAAGCAAGACACATACTCTATTGAGATTGTATATCGTCCTAGTATCCCAGATAACGCAACTCACTGGCAGGTATTCAATGATGATCGACAGGTGTTGGCTTTTCTAGAAAAGGCTGACAATTTCAGTGAATTGTATTTTGAAGGTTCAGAATCAGCCTTTCGTGAAACTATTTCAGATCCATATCAGGAAGTTGATGGTGAATATATTCAGCTGAAAGGCAATAAGATACCCAAAGGTTTGGTTTCTTTGGAGGGCTTGTTTGATAAACATGATCGTTTTATCCAAAACAAAAGGCAGGTTGAAGGTACTTCTTCCTCTGAAGTAGATCAAATCAATCTAGGTTCATTTGATCAAGATCGAATGGTGAATGTTGGGAAATGCTGCTCATTGAAGAAAAGGTAAGATTCACTTCGCTTTTAAAGAAATACATCGATGTGATGGCTTGGTCTTATGCAGATTTGAAATCCTTCAAACCCAAAGATGTACAGCACAGTATTCCTTTGAAACCTGATGTGAAGCCGCATGCATGTAAGCAAAGGCATTACAATCCCAAGATCTCAGGAACTATTCTAGCAGAAATTCAGAAGATGCTAGATGCCAGAATTATTTTCCCAATCCATCATTCCACTTGGATTGCAAACATCGTTCCTGTCAGAAAGAAGAATGGCGAGATCCGGATTTGTGTTGACTTTCGGAACTTGAATCGATCCTCTTTGAAGGATAATTATCCCTTGCCGATCATGGATCAAGTACTACAAATCGACATCTTGGATCGAAATGTTATCCATGCTCGACGGGTTTTGGGATATAATCAAGTCGAAGTAACCACAGAAGATCAACACAAGACAGCTTTCACGACCCCATGGGGTACCTTTGCTTATAGAAGGATGCCATTCAGCTTGATCAACGCAGGAGCTACTTTTCAGAGAGCTATGGACCTAGCATTCAGAGATCTGATGGGTAAGGTCATAGTCGTGTATTTGGATGACTTGATTTGTCTTTTCTAAAAACGAAGTGATCATTATGATCATTTAGAACAGGTACTTCAGAGATGCAGGCGTCACGGAATTTCATTGAATCCTAAGAAGTCTATGTTCGGGGTTACAGAAGGAAAGCTGCTGGGTCATATTGTGACCAGAGAAGGAACTAAAATTGACCCAGAAAGGGTAAAGGCCATTCAGAGTCTTACTTTACCAACAAGTAAAACCGGAGTTCATTCTTTCTTCGGAAAAGTTAATTTCTTGAGAAGATTTGTACCTGACTTCGCTGACAAAACCAAGGATATCCTTAGAATGATGAAAGGCAAAGTCCCATTCAGATGGAGTGCAGAAGGGAAACTTTCATTTGAAGAAATCAAAAAGGCAGTTGCTTGCGCTCCGACCCTAGTATGTCCAGACTTTAAGAAAGATTTCATCATGTATAGCTATGCTTCAGCCCACACAGTGTCAGCGATCCTGATGCAGGAAAATGGAGAAGGCATTGAAGCTCCTATCGCATTCATGAGCTGTCCGTTGAAGGAGCATGAATTGAAGATGTCGCAGATTGAAAAACATGCTTACGCAGTGGTACGAGCAGTAAAGCATTTCAGGTATTATGTGCTGAATTCTCATACTCGTGTTCTCGTTCCTGATACTGCTGTTAAGTCCATTCTAACTCAACAAGAGCTGGGAAGTCAACGAGGTACTTGGATTGCTAAGGTTCAGGAGTATGACTTGGACATCAAACCTACCAAGTTGGTACGAGGAAGAGGCCTGTGTCAATTGATTGCAGAGAATCATGCTGAAGCAGAGTATGAAGAGATTCAAGACACTTCCTCAGAGCTGCCTATGGTGCTTTTTGTAAGTACGACCGATGAATGGTACGCGGACATTGCTTTCTTCCTAACTTATGGTGAATGCCCTCCGCATTTAAATCAAAAGGAGAAAAGGACCATCAAGCTGAGATCTGCAAAATACCTTTTGTGGAATAATGCGATATACAAGAGAGGTATTGATGGTATCTTCTTGCGTTGTGTCGATAAATCACAACAGGAAAAGTTATTAGAATCCTTTCATAGCCTAGCATGCGGAGGACACTTTTCGTCTTCTGTAACAGCGTATAAGATCTTACGGGCTAGGTATTATTGGCCTACTCTTTTCCGGGACTCAGCAGAATGGGTGTCTAAATGTGAAGCTTGTCAGCATTTTGTTGGTCGTCCCAAGTTAGCAGCTCTTCCTCTGAAGCCTGTGGTGATTGAAGAACCTTTTCGCCAATGGGGGATTGATTTTATCGGAACATTGAATCCTGCTTCCAGTGCTGGACACAACTATGTGCTAACTGCTACAGATTATTTTACCAAGTGGGTAGAGGCCGCCAATCAAGCAAGCAACTTCTGAAGCTGTTTGCAAATTCCTTAAGGAAAACATAATTGTCAGATTTGGTGTACCTCATAAGATCGTAGCGGATAATGCTTCCAATTTCTCATCACACGAGCTAACTGAGTTTTGCTATGGATTCGGCATTACTTTGGCTCATTCGTCTGACTATTATCCCCAGGGAAATGGGCAAGCTGAATCCAGCAACAAGAATCTGGTTACTATAATCAGGAAACTAGTGGACGAAAATCAGAGGAATTGGCACAAAGCATTGTATGATGCATTGTGGGCTGATCGGATCACTCCAAAGCGAGCCATAGGGATGTCCCCTTTTCAATTGCTATACGGGATTGATGCTGAAATTCCTATCTCAGTAGAATTGCCGGCCTTGCAATTAGCGAAAGCGGTTGAAGATGTAGCTTTTCAGAATTCAATCGAAAAGAGGGTTATGTACCTAACCAAGCTAGAAGAAGAGCGAATCAAGGTGATTGATCGTATAGCAGATCATCAGAGCAGGGTGAAGAAGATTTTTGATAAAAAATCAAAGCAACGTGACTTCCAAATTGGAGACCTGGTGTTGCTTTGGGATAAAAGAAGAGAACAAAAAGGAATGCATGGAAAATTTGATTCTTTATGGAAAGGACCTTTCAAAATTCATCAGCTGAATGGCGAAAATAGTTTCCTACTATCGTATCTGGATGGAGGATTACTTCCGTTGCCTTTCAGTGGGCAACATCTAAAGCTGTTCCACCATTAATGCAAGATGCTCTCTTGCATTGTACATATTTTGCTTTTGTTGTGTGTTTGCTTTTGGTTTTCTGTCTTTCTTCGTTTTGTTTTGTTTTGGTTTTCTCCTTGACTCTGTAGCCCAATGGATAAGGCCCTGGTCCGCGAGACCAGAGATTCTGAGTTCTCTTCCTTTGGTATTGCAAAGAAAGTCCCCAACTGGAGCCAGCTGTTATCCCCGTTTTGAGTTCACGATGAAACGATCGGATAACCCCTACAAAATTTTTGAAGTGATTTTGCATTATGATCTCTTTTAGAGAAAATCGGGTTTTCGGAAATTCAACGCATCGGAACATACTTGTGTTAAGACATGCTTTGTGTCGCGTGACTTCCGAAACCCGAAACCCGCCTTGTGTTAAGACAATCCTTAGTAATCGGGTTTTCGGAACTCTAAAGCATCGGAACATCCATGTTCCAAAACATGTTTTATGCGCCATGTTCTCCGATTCCCGAAGTCCGCTCAATCCTTAGTAATCGGGTTTTCGGAAGTTCAATGCATCGGAACATTCATGTACCAAAACATGTTTTGTGCTCCATGTTTTCCGAAGCCCGAAACCCGAAATGCACTAAATCTCCTCGTGTCGGGTTTTTGGACTCCTCCAACACGCTGACGTGGCGTTCATGCCGAATGGTTGGTGAGTCGGCACGTGCCGAGCTGGAGCGTATTTATTACTAATTTTCTTATAAATACGTAAAAATCCACGTCATTTTTACCGTTCATATTTTTAATTCGTGGATTTTTCGCATGCTCTTCCGCTCCCAAAACCCGCAAACTCGCGTTACCAGACTGGATCGTTTGTTTTCGATTTTACCTGTCTCGAATTGAAGGTATTTTTCGTTCCTTCTTTATTCTTGATTTTTCTGGATCGACTGCGTGTATTTTCTTTCCAATTTCTTGCCGGTTGTTGAGGGTTTTTCTTCCTTCTTCTTTCTGTGTTGTTTTGGAAAGGGTTTTGGGTTTTTAGGGTTTATTTTCTTTTTGAGATTATCAATTGGTGCTGTTCCTTCCAAATTCCAATTACTTGCATGATGTATGGAATATGAATAACAAAAAAAGAAAGGAAGATGTGTATGTAGAAATTCAAAGGAAAGGCTCTGTTTTTGTTTCTGGATTTTGAAGTTTGTATTGCAGATTCAAAAGTCCGAAATACAAAGGAAGCTCGCGATAGCTGGGGTTTTTCAACGTTCCGCCCTCAGCAAAGTGGGTACCGAGGCACCTCCTAAGTTCCGCCATCAACAAGTGGACGCGGGTTTTCTTGAGTTCCGTCATTAACAGACAAGTGCCGGGTTTTGCCAAGACTCCGACATATCAGACTGTCGGGTTCTCAAAGTTTTCCGATATCTTCTTCTGCGTGTCGGGTTCTTCGCTTCTTCCGACGCCTTCCGTCAATCAGGTTTTTCAGTGTGCACAGCATCTCCGGAGTTCCGAGCTCTTCTCCTTCCAATATTCTTCATGTCGGATCCTGGTTCATCACAGGAGAAGGCCGGAAAATCTAGCAAGATGAAATACAAATTTAAGAAACCAGAATCCCCGTCATATGTCGACTGTAATTATGATATCAGGGATACTGAAATGGGCAACATAGATATGGATGACTTTTGGAACAGGGTGAAGAGTTCTTCTCAAACCCCATGGATGAAAGCTATAGCTGACAGTGGCTTGCCCCTTGCAAAGAGCTTCCTATGTCCGCCAAAGGAGTTTGTTTTGGCGTGTGCATCCAGGCTACTGACTCGGCTTCTCGGTCCGTAAGGAATCAGGCTGGTGAAGTAGTTATCAAACTAGATGGGGCTTATTTGGATGATCTCCTGAAACTACCAAATTTTGAAGAGTATGGAGCCCTAGATATGAAATTGGCTCGAAGGCACGGGACAAGTAACCGGAGAATTGCATTAAGGATGTTAATAAGAAGTTCTTGGTTAAGGAAAAACTAGTAATATCTAGATTTCAAGAACTATCCCTAGATCGGATTTCATCCAAGAAATCAACGATATTATCACCCTCTTGGTGGGTGTTTGGCTTCACGGAATCAAATTTATTTCATGGATGGATGTACCAATTTATGGTCACCATTAGGAAGAACAAGCAAGGGATTGATTGGGGAACCCTTATCAGTGATGAAATTGATTCCCAGATGACGACGGTCCTGTCAACCGGAAAGTTTTATATGTTCTCATACGTGGCCTACGGCAAAGTTAGCCGGGATGAGGAGCTATCCAGTAGTGGAGACTAAAGGAAGCGAGAACCACAAATCCAGTCTATAAGTATTATCCTCAAATAACGAAGAAGGGGTCCAAGGATCACTTTAGGAGGGTAAATGACACCTTTTTCTACGAAAACATCCGCCACTCAATCCGAGGTGAGAAAGACAAGGGTCTCGGACGAGGCATGGGCTGAAGTATCTAAGTGGGGATGTATCTTCTTGCAGTTCAAGAAGTTTACCTACCTTCGAACGGTCATGTACTCCGGAGAACCTTTCCGTCTGCCTCGTTATCCCAGCGATAGATTGATACTAATAGAATTGGTCAGACAACTATTGGATTTCCACAAATTCCAACAGAGCAAGCATAAGGCAGCTGTATCCTTCCCAATTTCTATTGGGAGATATACTTGCTCAACAGCGGCAAAAGCTAAAAATGTCGAATGTGAACTCCAGGAGAAATTAAAGAAGCATATGAAGTCTCGGGATGGTTTTGACATCCGAGGAGTACCGAGAACTTATGGAGTCCTACATCGCACAGCCCGACATTGAGGATATCCGGGTGGATCTGCACAGTAACGAAGTTGCGGTTCGCGAGAAAAGATCATAAAGCAGATTAACTATTGATGAGATTCAGACGCTAGAGATTTCTAATTTTCCAGATGGTACAAGGGACAATGAAAGTGTGTTAGATATGTCCTATGATGGGCTTAATGAAGATCAATACGTTTTCCCGCCTATTGATTGGTCGGCCAGCGAAAAAGCCTCTATCACCGATAGGTCAGCCCTAATTCGGCTCGTACAAAGAAATGGCTCTCTTCTTGGGGCATGAATTTTAAAGATGACAAGTTTCCAAAATTGGCTGCTTCTGAGGCGGGGCCCTCCAAAAAGAAGAAGGACAAGGAATCTACTGGGGGGTCTATAAAAATCAAGATTCCCAAGAAGAGGAAAGAAAGACAAATCTCTTCAATTGTCTCTCCAGCTCAAACGGTGGATGTGCCAGAATCACCAACACCACCAGAAATAGGAGAAATTAATTTGGAAGAAGGAGGAAGTCAGCCCTTGACTTCACCATTTGCTGATTGCTCAACGGGAGAGACCTTATCTCTTGCAGTCAAGGCTTTGGAAACTGAATCTGTGCCTCCCCCTCAACAACCACTTCAGCCTCCTCATTCCCCATCCACTTCTTCAAGCATGGCCAATATTTTCTCCGGGCTCTCACCCTCTCTGCTTTGGAACCCAAGTGATCACCAGCACTCCCCCACAACCTGTGCCTCTATTCATTGCACCTACTACCACGTTGACTGCTGTTCCCCCTCCAATAGTAGAATCTGCTCCCCTTGAGAGTAGAATACCAGTTACTACAACATTGGCAGTTTCCTCTGATACACCACAATGGCTACTCGAACAAACTCCGAGGAAGAGGAAAGTGATTGTACCCCTACCAGCCTTTGATTTCAGCTCACTCAAGGCTTCTACTGCGAGATCAGCCAAGAAACCCAAAACAGTTTCAAGAGTTTTGGTAGATGCTTCAGGAGATAAGTTCGCAGAGATTGCCACTCCCTCAGCTGACAAAACTAGGGATGATGTAACAGTGTGCTGATTATCGATCACCAAGGTGGCTCTAGGGAAAGTAACAACAGAAGGAGCGCAACAAGATGCACGGGCTTCCATAGACGTGCTGTGCCAAAAGTTGAAAGAAACAAAGGTCAGCAGAGATGAGTTTAAGGAAAAAGTGGAGCAGTTGACAGAGGTTTTGATTAAACTCTCAACACCCCTGGAATCCATACCATCTCGCTCGCTTTCGGATTCGATTTCTCATCGGTGCCTACGATTGAGAAGATTGCCAAAAAAGGAAGAGTGGTTGATGAATGGATCCAAAAGTTGCTCCAACAAGGGAAGGAAGTAATTCTAGACGTGGTGAAAGTTCATCGGTCCTCGGGCAGAGATTCGAAGGAAGGAGAGAAGATGGATGAGGAATTCATTTGAAGAACTTGGACATGACTTGATTTGACTTATGAAGCTCTCCAAGTGCTAAAGCAAATACCAGCACATCTCTTGGTAGAAGAAGGCGTTCTTCCACATACGATAAACACTTTCACCGGTGATCAAGGGCATCAAGTTCGAGTAAAGATTCTCAACGAAGCCCTGCAGCAAGTTGAGAGAATCAAGGGATAAATTGATCGATGGGAAAAGTGATCCGGAGGAAGAATTGCTAAAGATTTGTCCAAAGGTGTCGGTTGGGAACTCAAGTGCCCTATCGCCAGTGATCTCTTCAAACAAGTTCAAGAGACTGCTCAACATGAACTGTAGATGGATTTGACCTTGAAGTCATTGGTCGGGTTTGTGCGGATTGAGCATACGTTGGAGGCCTTAAGAAAGCTCAAGCAAGAGGTTGAAAAAGCTTCCGGCAAGTGCGATGATATCCATGAGACCTGCGAAATGTGGAATGATCTTTCCACTGCACCTGAGGAAAACGAAATGCAAGGCATTATTCGGAAGTTCCAGGAGTTCCGGAACAAACAGTCTCAGCTGGAGGAAGAGAAAGGAGAAGAATCAAAAGATGATGACTCGGATTGAGATCCAACGTCCCATGTCATTTCTATTTTTAGAATGCCATATCTTTTATTTCCTATTTGTCATTATTTTTAATTCAGACTTCGACTTTATCTCCTGCGTGAGAATCATGCAAAGTCAAACTCTAGTTAGCATGCTACTTTTGATCTGCTCTGCTTAAACTCTAGTTTCTTTTGTTATAAAGAGGGGATGCTTGTGCATTCTAAAGGGTCGAGAATTTTGAAGCATTAAGAGGCTATTGGAAAGGAGAAAACTTTGTGTTTTCTTTCAATCATTTTGAAGAATAGAAGTTGATATTGTTTTGCAGACTTTGTGTTGTGAAATATATCTTATTTAAGATATTGTTCTTATGTTCATGATCTTAAAGCTATTCTTTTGCATAGAATCTCAAGTTGTTTCTAATTATCTCGGACACTATATCTCGTGATCTAAAACTCGTATGATTATTTCGTGCTCTGTGTTTACTCGAAAGAAAATACGTTTCTCCCATTTATTTTCTACCGTGCTTTTTTTCACCGTAATAGTTTCTAACCTATTTCACGACGAAAGCAATATCCTTGAATCGTGTGAATGTGGATTTGGGATTTCATCCCAACTCCCAATGGTTAGATTAGTGTGAATATTGTATATATTATTTATGTGTTTTAGATTAGCAATAAACAGCAGCCTCACCTGCCTTTGAGGAGGGATTCAATCCCATGTACTTGTGGTTGAACCTCATATTTTGGGTTGACAAAATATCCAACCAACAAGGCACAAAAATCCCTATGGCTTATAGCATTGCCATTAGAGCTGAAAACTATCTTATTCAAGCTGGTAAACTGGCTCCTAGGCCTCCCATGCCCTTGTATCCAAACTTAGAAAATCCAAGCACTAGTCAAGCACCCACTTTGGCTCCTGTTCCCACTCCTAGAAATCAGAGTTCAAATGAAGCTTCCACTTCATCTCCAAGTGCTTCAAATGAACTCCAAGAGGTCATGAAACAGTTGCAAAATTTGGGAAATGAGCTGGTTACTATTAAGAGGCAACAAGCCCAAGGTTTCAGACCTTCCTATCAACCTCAAGCTCAGCCTAATAGGCAGCCATACCAACCACAAAGACCACCTAATCTAGTTGCAAATGTGAATCAAACAAGGCCTCCCTCTAATAGACCATTCCAGCCCTATAATCCAAATGCTATATCTGCCTCTAAGGCATTAGTGCCAACACAGAACAACATTGCTCAGGAATATGACTGGTGCTTTCCATGCAACAAGCCTCATAACCAATCCATGTGTTTCAATGGTGCTCTCAATCAAGCACTGATGGTGACAACTACTGGTGTGGAGGGCGAGGGAAGTCAAGGAAACAGTCAACAACAAGAAACATTCCAACAACAATCAGCCCCAAATGACACCACGTTGGTGGTGAACCTGCAAGCTAAATATTTCGTGGCATCAATCGTGCAATCTCTCAAGGTGTTGCAACCAACACAAGGTCAAAGAGGAGAAATTTGGGTGAAGAACAGCCATTAGCCCTAGCCAATCCACAACCTTCCATGGCTCCACAGATGATTGGAAAGCAAAGTCCAGTTTCAAGTGCACAAGGACAGCCAAGAACAGCCCCTAGGCCAACTCAAATGCCAGCTGTTGTTGCCCATGTGCAAGGGGTGAATGTACAAACCAAGGGACAACAAAAGGATACTTCATCCCCATTCAGTATCATTGAACAGATGAAGAAGACTAACGTCAATATATCAATGTGGGAATCCCTATCCATCCCAGTGAAAAAGAGATCTCCGTGCAAGCCTGCCATGAAGGATTGGACAACTTTGAATCAAGGTTCAGATGCAAGACAAAGTGCTTACAAATGCTGCCCCTTGACCTAAAGGAAGCCATGGAGGGAAACAAGGTGAAATTTTGAAGCCCCTCCTTTCTATGTTTCATTAATAATTGGGGATAAACTAGTACACAATTGCATGATTGATTCTCGGGGCAAGTAGCTCGGTGATGCCCAAGCAAATAGCTTATCACCTAGGTCTCCAATATGAAGTAATATCTAAAGGGGTAGGGCAATTGGATGGGACAGCAATAGAACAGATTGGAGTGATTAAAAACGTGAGTCTTACCTTGCATGCATGTCCAAATGTTGTTGTCTTACAAGATATATCAATCATAGACCTTCCACCACTCTTTGCCCTTTACTTTTCAAGGGACTTCACACCAAGATTGGGGGTATTTGTCTCACGATTGGTCCCACATGCTATTTAAAACAAGGTATGGAACTAAGGCTACAATTAGGTCCGAACCTATTGCAAACTTCCATATCGAGCCTTACACTCCAAGTCGATTAATGCCAATTCTCAAAGATTTGATCAAGAAGATCACCCTAGTAACCGATGAGGCCGACACCAAGGTTGGAAGTATCCCGAACCTAACTCTTGACGAATGGGCAAACAAGATACATGCTTTTGATCCCTATCAAGAAGTAGAAGAATATGAGTGGGAGTTTATCAGATAAACGAAGAAAATCAACTTGTTCTAGATCACCAAGCCAAGCCATAATGATGACAATGAGGTATGGCAGCTGTTTTTGACGGATCAAGGAGAGTAGGCAAGGTGCGTGGAGGTGGAGCCATGCTTATTTCACCTCAAGGCATCAAACATTATTCATCTTTTCGTTTCCTATTTTCTTGTTCAAACAACACAAGCTGAATATGAGGCCTTGATTCATGGACTTCATTGGGCTAGGAAAAAAGGGATAAATAACTTGCAGGTGTTCGGGGATAGCGAGCTAATCATCAACCAAGTTAGAGGACAACATGCTACGAAGAACGACTTGCTGAGGAGCTACAAGAATAGGGTATGGGACCTCATTGAGGATTTCGAAGCTTTCAACATTGTGTCCATACCCAGGAAGAAAAATGAAGCCGCGGATAGGCTCGCAGCAGTTGGAGCAACGTTTGATGTGGTTGACAACATCAAAAGGGAAAAAACACAGCCACATATCCATGTGATTGTGAGGCCAGCAGTTCCAGATAATAACACCATCGGCGGGTGTTTGAAACGATCAAAAGATCGTCAATTTTTTACAAGAAGAACTCGAATTCTCACCAGAATCGTGTAGACTAGCGTGAAAGCAAAGATGGGGATCAAGTAGTGCGGTGCTGCGGAAAACAAGCTTCCCAAGGGTTTAGTAACGTTGGAGTCTATCTTCAACCCTAACGACCAGTTCCATAAAGAAAAAGCTAACATATAGGTCAAGAGGGAAGATTCGTGAGCCAATTCCAGGTTGGAGAAGGTAAAACACTTCAAATTGGTAAAGTGGCCACCGAGCAGAGAAATCAGATTTCATACGCCTTTGTCAAGAATTTCCGTGATGTCTTCGCTTGGAGCTATGAAGACTTGAGAGGATTCAATCTGAATTTGGCACAACATACCATAGAACTGGATCCAGATGCTAAGCCCATCAAGTGCGTAAGCAGACCGTTAACCCCCGACATTGAGCCTCTAATGAAGAAAGAGCTAAATAAGCTAATAGAGGCAAGCATTATATTCCTCAAGCACTTAAGTCGGGTTGCTAACTTGGTTCTGGTCAGGAAGAAAAGTGGAGAAATCAGGTTGTGTGTGGACTTCCGAGACCTCAATAGAGCATCTCTCAAAGATCATTACCCACTTCCTTCAATGGAACAAATATTGTAGGTAGTATCCTGTTCAGAGAGATTCTCTCTCCTAGATGGCTACTTAGGGTATAATCAGGTGATGGTGAAAGAAGAAGACCAATTCAAGACAGCCTTCACAACTAAATGGGGCACATATGCTTACAAGAAGATGCCATTTGGGCTGTCCAACGCTGGTGCTACCTTTCAAAGGGCAATGGACATGGCATTCAAAGGCTTGATCAACAAGATAGTGCTGATATATCTAGATGATATCACTGTCTTCTCAAAGAATGCAACAGACCATCTCTTTCACCTCAGAAAGTGTTTCAGAGGTGTAGAAATTTTAGATTATCTTTGAACCCCAAGAAGTGCATCTTTCTTACACATGAAGGAAAGCTCCTTGGCCATGTTATCTCGAAAGAGGGACTGCAATTGATCCATGAGGGTTGAAGCCATAAGAGCACTGCCATTGCCAAGTCACAAGAAGGCTCTTCAAAGTTTCTTGGGAAGGATCAATTTTGTCCGCAGGTTTATCCTAGATTTTGCAGCCCTTGTCAAGCCCATCACCAAAATGTTAAAGAAGAGCATGGCTTTTAAGTGGACAGCAGAAGGCAAGGAGAGTTTTGAAGCAATCAAAGAAGCTATCTCTCAAGCACCAACTCTCATCAACCCAGACTTCTCCAAGGATTTCATCCTCTATGCATTTGGAGGTGATGACACTATTTCTGCCATTCTGGTATAGCAGAACAAAGATAATGATGAGCAGCCGATTGCCTTTTTAGCTAGAGCCTAGATGATGCTGAGGTGAGGTACTCTTTTATTGAAAAGCATGTACTTGCAGTAATCAGAAGCTTGAAGAAATTCAAGCATTTAGTCTCAAACAACAAGGTCCAGTTGCTGGTCTCACATGCTGGAGTTAAGGACTTCCTCCTCAACAAGGATTTGAATGAGAAAAGGGCAGGTTGGATCACCCGTGTCATGGAGTATGACATTGAGATCAAGATCACCAAGCTGGTAAGAGGGAAAGGACTGTGTGAGCAGCTGGTTTTAGGGAAGCAAAAGGAAGTATGCAACGAAGAAGAGGCTGTTTTGATGACCCAGGGACAGCCATGAGCCAAGCGGCAATCATGAAGAAGACAATGCTTCCCCCATTCCTTGCTGGACCCAAGGTATTATACACTTCCTAGGCACGTGCCAAGTGCCCCAGAGATGAACAAGACCCAAAGGAGACACTTCAGATTACAGGCTGTCCCGTATGCCATTGTTGATGGAGTTTTGTTCAAGAAAGATGTAAATGGAGTGCTGCTGAGATGCATTAGCACAGGTCAGATTCAAAGGGTATTGGAAGAGTTTCATGGTGGACCAGCTGGTGGCCATTTTGCGCCAAGAGTGACAACTCTAAAAATTATGAAGGCTGGTTATTATTGGCCTAAAATCTTCAGCGATTGCTATGCATGGATCAAGAGGTGTAAGAATTGTGCATTCTTCACAGGAAAAGAGAAGTTTGCTGCCCTTCCATTGCATCCAATCTCAGTTGACCAGCCATTCATGCAATGGGGTTTGGACTTCATTGGAGTCATTAATCCCAATTCAAGCCAAGGGCATAAATGGATTTTGACAGCCACAGACTACTTCACCAAATGGACAGAAGCAGTAGCACTCAAAGAGGCAAATGAGTCTAGCATCCTAGACTTTTATGAGGGAATAACAACTAGATTTGGTGTACCTACCACAATAATCTTTGATAATGCATTGGCATTCATTGAATCTAAGGTGACTGAGTGGGCTGTCAAGAACAGTATTTACCTAAGCACTTCATCAAACTATTACCCTCAAAGCTAATGGCCGTGCCGAGTCTACAAACAAGAACTTGTTGAGGATCATTAGGAGAACTCTTGATGAGAATCAGAGGTCTTGGCATACCAAGTTGAAATCAACCTTATGGGCTGATAGGATCACTCCCAAAAGATCCACAGGTAACTCTCCATTCAGGCTTTTCTATGGAAGAGAGGCAATCTTGCCCATGTCACTTGAGTTGCCAACATTGGAACTCATGAAGCAGCTAGAGTTACTTGAATTTGAGCCCATGGAGGTGAGGTATGCAGAGTTGATGGAGCTGCAGGAGATCAGAAATCAGGCATCCCAAGCAATGGAAAAGGATCAAGCTTTGATCAAGAAGACCTTTGATAGGAAGGCCAAAGATAGATCTTTTCAAGTTGGAGATCTAGTGTTGAAATGGGATGTGGACAGGAAAAACCGGGAAGGCATTCAAAATTTGATGCCATTTGGAGTGGCCCATACATGGTCACGAAGTGCAAGAGCAGCAATGCTTTCCAATTGGCCTCATTGGACGGTGAAGAACTACAGATTCCAGTAAATGGAATCTATCTCAAACATTGCTACTGAAAATAAAAGGTTCACCCTTGTAAATATTAGCCTAGATTTCAATTCCTCTAAGTGCGTATGCACATTGTCTTGTTGTAGTTAGGTTTTAGTTTCCCTAAGTGCTTTGGCGCAGGTTTTGTCGCTCCTAGATTGAGTTTTTTATAGTTCAGCGTGCTCTCGTAGAGGGAGTTGTAGCATCAGGCTCATTTCAGGTTATTGCTTATGACTCCATGCCCAACGGATCGCTAAAAGGCCACTGATCTTCTACCTAGCAGGTAGGTGACCCCGAAAAGTCACCAAATTGTTATCCAAATTTCACCCCCGAGTTTTTAGTTCCAAGCAAGTAGATTGATTTAGGGAAAATCGTAAAATTGGCTAAGTCCTGCTCAAGGCCACCTTTGGGATAGTTGGAACAATTATACGCGGAAGGCGTGGATCGGCCGAAAAGCCTCCAGGCAGCCCAAACAAAAGGGATGAGGAAGCCCATTTCGAGGTGGATTGGAGGATTACGTCTGTGAAGCACTCGGGACATTTGGGACAAATGGATGCGAAGGATGTGAACCAGCCGGGATCAGCCGAAACAAGAAACTTTAGCACAAGGACAAGTGGGACAAAGGGGCGCGCGGGACGCGGATAGCCGAAGGAGCCGAAAGCCAATCAGATCATGCCACATGTCACCGGCAGAAAAGGGACGAGGAAGCCCATTTCGGGTGGATTGGAGGATTTTTCCTGCGAAGCACTGGGACATTCGGGACAAAAGGACATGGTGGACGTGAAAATCCGGCAGGCCCGTGGACAAATCACAGCATGACACGTGTCGCCAAGGAAAAAGGTCCAAAAGGTCAAAGGGGCGAGTTTTCGAGCACTGATCCGAACCAATGAAATAGTGCCACGTGTCCAAGTTTAAGGGGCCCACAAGAAAAGCCCACAAAAAGGTGGAGAGAGAAAATTACGTAGTGAACTGAGCCGCCACGTGTCGCCCGTAGATGGCGAGTGTGGGAAAAGAAATTTAAAAATCCGTTTTCACTGTTTTGTGCCCTAAATCTTCAGACCTTCATATCTTTCGATCCAGAGCTCAGATTTGCACGTTCTTTATATCAACGGAAAGCTGTTGAAATTCTCTACATGATTCTGGGATCAATCTCACATTTTGGTGCAGTTTGGAGGGAGAAAATTAAGAAAATGTCTCTGACACGTGGTGATAGACAGAAGTAATGCTTCAACAACCAACTTTAATGCGTGAGCATGACTCACCGCTCTTGTTAGACATTCTCACATGCCGTTTTGCTAGGATCCACCGCTTCTGTCATAATGAGATGATTTTAAATGCTACCAAGAAGTGGTTGGGGTAGATTCTAGATTTCCTCTCTCTTCCCTCTCTCATTTCTTGATATATATTGTAAAGAAGAGCTCCTTTAAGGGGTCGGACATTCTTGTTTTGCATCCTCCCTTCTTCCCTCACTTGCAAGAGAAATTGTGGAGCTTTCAAACCTCCCATATGGGTTGTAATGCTAGTATTTTTGCCTCTTGGCCACTGTAATGTACTGTATCGACTCTTGAGCAATAATATATGTGTTGTGATTGACTCTCGACCCTCTCATGTATTCATTGTTGTCATTTTGATCTCTTATTACAGTTTGGTTACCTGTGCATGGTGTTTGTATTGCATCTATGTGGTCTGTGTTAAATTTGCAAAACAAGTGTCTAACATTCCTCGGTGCATCACCTTTGTAGTTTAGGTTTTATTCTATGCATTTTCTTACCCTGTCTCCTTGGCAAGTTAGATTAGGTTTTAGCAAACCCTCTACATTTTTGTGTGCATCTGAACAGAGGAATAGGAACCAGCCTTCTCTGGAGAATCTTTTCTCATATTTACAAGTCCCACACTTGGAGAAAGGATTCCATGTTGTGCAATCACACTGGATGCTTGAACATCAACCTAGAAGCCTGATTTGCATCTAGGGGGTGCCAGTGAGTCTACAACAACAACACCCTTTATTACATTTACCTAGCTATGAACCCTTCACCCCACTAATATTAATTTAATTAAATTAATGATTTATCCTCACTATATTTATTATTTAAATATCTTATTTAAATAATATCTTCACATATAGTTTACTTAGACACCTCACCAAGCTAGCTCAACATAAGACCTATTCTTAGTAAGTTCCAATAACTAACTAAGACTTACCCAAACCCTAAAAGTCAATGCCTACATTCCCTCTAACCACATTCCTGCATGCTCACAAGAAGTTTTGAGTATAATCCATGGGATAACGACATGAGAGCCAAGGAAATAAGGAGGTTCTCCTAGTTTAGTAAACCTAGGAAATCCCTCCTTGACCAACGTTGGTTACCCCTAACTGTCACCAGTTAAGATGGACCGCCTTCGGTTACCCCTTTTAACCCAAAACAACCTTATTCTCAAGGTTGGAACTTGGAAGTTAGAAGCAAGAAATTTGACAAGCAAGAGCACATCTTAGAGAGATAATGCATCTTCAGAGAGCCAATTCCAACAAAAACTCAAATCCAAGGAAGGAGATCGAGCATCTTCTCCCCGCATACCATCCCACCTCGATCCGATCTATCCAAGTAAATAGGAGTGTGCATGCAGCCCATGCAGAAGCTTTTCTTCAGTTGGTGATCACTTGCAACCTTCAAACCCATCATCAACACCTCCATCCTTCACACACAGACCTTCAGGAATGAAATCCAAGTAAGTATAACATCATACTTCTCTAGTTTATTTCATTTCATCATTATTTTATCACCCATTGTTTATCTTGCTCCCTATTGACCTTCTCCAACATTTTCACCTCCATAGACCCATTAAAACCTCACAAAAGCCTACTCTAGCCACCCAATACCTCATCCCAACCAACCAAAATCCTTTGTGTAATCACAAAGGAGACCAAAACCCTGTTCTGTGACATTTCCATACCTCACAAGAATCGCTTCTAGTTATACCTAACCGTCGTCGGTCACCCTAATGACACCGGTCTCTATGTTTGCCCACATAGCCTTAAACAGAGACCTACCCACCTAATTTTACCTCACCCTCATTCACTTGTGACCTACTCGAGACCTTTATCAAACTTGCAGAGACCTATAACCAATCATTTGACCTTTGGATTCTATTCTAGCTTAGCCTGTTAGATTAGATCTATTTTCTTATTGTGTTTTTAAGTGAGATACCTAAATCATTTTAAAATAACAATAGGATTTACTTTGTTTACAACATTAATTTGTTTAAAATAGTATGCTAGGTAGTTCACTACCCATATTGTTTAAATCCTTCTGGTGGTCTTGTTTTCATTATAGGTAGTTCCTCCTAGCCAAAAGGAAGATCTCACGATCAGCTGTGGATTCGGAAGTCACACGCGTGCAACAACTCATCAACCGAAATTTGAAAAGGTATTCCTCCTATGCCCGTTACCCTATCTATTTCGTCAACACTTCAAAGAAACAATCTAAGAAAAAGGTGAAACATTTTCGCATGCTCAGTGGGACCCATTCGGGTTCCTTGCATTTCATTCATTCCTAGGAAAAAATTGTGCGTTTGTTTCCCTTCTGAAAAGCATACACACTAATTTTCTTCTTTGGTAATCCACATCTTCTTTCTATTTTTCTCTAAAGGAAACTTTTCTTTTGGTGTAGTTAAAAAGAATCATTTCTTCATGTTTTTTGCATTATAGTGAAAGAGCATCCCTCTTCCTATTCATCTTATTGTGTCATCCAATTTCACATTTTTTGATTTGGGTTTTAAAATCATTGCATTTCATTCTGATTTTCTACATTAGCTCACATTAATTGAGGGAAACCTATATGCTAGAAGTCATTACCAGCTAATGGTTGACAAATGAATCGTAGAAAAGCACTTCTATCCTTTTCTCTTTCTCTGAGTCTTACCAAACCACACAAAAATTCAAAATACATACATTCTTAAACAACATCCTACCTAGAAGAAGATGTAGGTGATCACATGATCACAACACAGTGGGCACCAACTCAGCTGCTCTATCGAGTCATACTTTAGAGCGAAGCCTGCCCCCACCATAACATACCTAAAACCTCAGCTTTTAGATCTCCTTATTTGTAGGAAGCCATCCTCACCAAAAATCTATTTCACAATTCATGTGTCAGTCCCTAAATAGCATAAGCTAAACAAACGTAATAGAAAGGGCACTCCTAGGATCACATTTTCTTAGTGTTTCTGCTTGGCTTGTGTTTTGAGGTGAAAGATCACGTTCATCACTTTTTTTTGTTGTTCATCCTTGCACGCTCCTCATCATAGCTGGTGTATTCTAGCTTCACTTGAGTGTGCTTGGGCCATATCATCATCATTTCTAGAATTCTGGGTCTGATTCTACATCAGATTTTAATTCACAACCACTTTCTTTCATCACTGTCTCAATTTCACAGTAACCATCATCGGTTACCTCTGACCGCCATCGGTTATACCAAACCGATGTCGGTTCTGGTCCTTTTTCTAATCTACTCAAAAGGACATTTTACTCCACTTTCTTCCACTTTTCAGTCTCTATCACTGTCATCATTCTCATTGATGTTTTAAACATCCCCAGATTTGGCGTATACATGTCAGATTTTACCTTTTACCTCGTTGTTTACTCACTGTCTATTTCCTACAGTGACCGACACCGATTATACCTTACTAGCGTCAGTTTTACCTAACCAACATTGGTTATCCTGTTTCACATTCCAACCATCATTTGGTATTTTATCCACTTTTTATCACTAGATTCACCTATTCCTACTATTCTTTGTATTATTTATAGAAAAGTAGCCCTACCAGGTCAGTACTGGTTCACATGGTGCTGACCGAAGACAAGCAAATGCCCTTGTATTCCACGCCAGTTTTCAACCACTCCCACCTAGTCCCTCACCACCTTCTATTTTATCACTAGCCATGGATCCCATCCAACCTACCACTATCGCTACCAGAGACGAGGAGTTTACATGACTCCTTGACCAGAACCCTACCGCCTTGCAGTTTTACCTTTCCCACTCATCCACCCGAGACGCCTTGGGTCACTTGATATACGAAATTCCCGTATCTATCCCCCGACTCGTTCCCCCTTCGCATCGGGTTCCATCCGGTTCCGTGCTACTGCATCTACTTTACCCCCAGTTGTTTTGTAGTTAGGTTCTATACCCGCTATGACTGCCACATCTATTACCTCTGTGGCACCCATTACATCCACCGTACCCTTGACGACTACCCCAAACACAACCTCATCCACCCCTAATGTCTCATACATACATGTAGCTACACTCCCACCTCCAGTTTTGGTGACTCCTACCCCATTTTAGAATGTGGTTCTTTCCATTCCACAATCATTAGCCCCTATTGCCACTAGGGTTACCATGACCCTTCCACCCCCATATACATACTACCAACAACCACCTGTTTCATCTATTATTCATTCCAGGTACGTACCCCCTATTTCATTACCTTCTTCTCCACCACCTTACATGGAAGCCCCATACACTGGAATGCCACCCCCATTATATGCCCAAAACTAACCTCCTCATGCTATAGGAGGAATCTAATCATCACAACCCACCAATGACCTAATTAAATTGATGTTGGACAAGATGAAGACACTGGAGGCATCGGTTTCGCTCCCGCAACACTCTCACCTATGACAAGATTTATAATGAGCCTATTCACCCATCTATTCCTATCCATTCATACCATGTGCATTGGGAGATGCCTAAATTCAACCACTTTAATAGCAAGGAATACCCACAATAGCATTTACGCTCATTCAAACACGGGTGTTATCTGATTGCTCATGATGATGCCTTGCTTTTGCAAACTTTTCCCATGTCCCTCACTGGACATGTATTAGATTGGTATAGTGGGTTACCTAAACACTATATTTTCATTCAATCAGGTAGCCCAAGCTTTCTTGGACCATTTCTCTATCAATATCACCAAGAAGGTTACCATGACCGATCTATATTCCACACGTCAGTATGAGGACGAATCTATCACAGATTTTTTCACTCACTGGCGCAGCCTAATCAATCAACTTACCTTCCAACTGCCACAAACTGAACTCATCAAGCTCTTCACACGAGCTTGCGCTAGACATATCTCCCGACCTTGTAGGTCCAAACTTTCAAACATTCGATGAGGCATTCACTATGGCATGAAAGTTAGAGATTTGGGCCATTGAAGAGAAGAAAATCCAATTACGAAATAAGAATTCGGCATTCAAGTCGAATGAAACCTCTTCTTCTTCCAAACCACCAACAAATTATTCAAAGGCTAAAGGTACCGCTAACGCAGTGGTACTCAAGGCCGGCCCAGCTCATCCATCCAATCAAGCTACACCCTCATCTAATCTATCACATGTCCAGGATTTTCGATTCAGACAAGAGCAATGAAAATATACCCCAATTGGGGAACCTTACTCTTCTTGTCTTAGAAAAGCTTATCAAAGTGGGAGCCATCACCCTTCCACCCATAAAACCACACACTATTTTTGACCCTTATCACCCCATGCCTACATGGTATAAAGATCATGATTTATGTAACTATCACCGAGTGAAGGGTCATAGTGATGAAAACTGCATCACTTTCAAGAATATTGTCCAAGAAATGCTCGAGAAAGGTGAGTTAACTATGGATAATCCCAATGCCACCCACAACCAAAATCTACAAATCTTCAAAAAACCATTTCCCAATCATGCCCCTTCATCCAATCAAATTGGTGAGACATCCTCTCACGATACCCATACCCATGAGGTTCATGCAATCTTTAATGAGGTACCTGTCACCTCTCAATTACCTCACATCCCTTCCATAGAGGAAATCCTAGCCCGAAATCCTCCTTCCACATTGGAACCAACCTCCATTGTTCCTTCACCAATAAAGGAACACCTTTCATCTCCTTCATCACCAACGGAGGGGTCTTCCACTAACATCGAGCCCCTCTCACCCCTGGCTTCTCCACTAAGAGAACCTTTACCTACATTACCTCCTCCACCCACAGAGGAACACCCATCACCTCCTCCACCTACAGAGGAGCACCTATCCATTCCTCCACTTATAGAGGAGCTCCCATCATCTCTTCCACCCATCATAGACCCAATTGAGATACCTTTGCCTCTTAGCGAGCATTCTCCGTCAGCTACCCAAAATCCAATGAGACTTACGCTCACTCTCTTTACCCACGGAAGTGAAGTGGCCAATTCCCCATCTCTAAGATGAATTTTATGGGAATTCACATTAGGTCCTCACTAACTCCACCCACAGATGTTCTGTTCTCACATTTGGCTGATCACTTAGATTATGTGGATAGGGCTTTATTATGGGGGTACCTCTTACTCCCTGTCTCAACACAGATGCAGAGATCCCTCGATGACACCTCCACTATCTACCCAAACACATTTCCACCCATTAAAACAAATATAACCACTTTGCTGTCACAACCCCTTCCACAATACCCATTAGCACTCACACCACACCCTTACCCATAACCTTACCTATACCTAAACCCAAACCCATACCCATAACATTTACCTCCACTAAACCTATTACCACTTTAGGGGTTACCCCAACCACCACCTTACTCATCCACCTATTAAACTAGATTTAGCTACATCCTCCAACAAAAACACACCTACTCGACACCCAAACCAAAGAAACAAACTCCTCAACCTCATACCCCTACCACACCAATCACGCCTGCACTTGTCCCGCCTGCCTTAAAATCTTAGCTATCCAACATGGTCAAGCACCCTTCATCCATCCATAAACCAATAACAAAATAACCCATTCCTTCCTCACATACATCTAACCTACCTGGCACACAACGTGACTTATACCTACACTGTAGTCTCCTTACCACTACTACCGCGCCAATACATTCGGTTATTGCTTCACTACCCACTACACTTCGGTCTTTATCCCTCACACCCCAAGAACGAATTGCATCATCTACCTTCATAATACCCCCATTATCCTCTTGGGTAACTCACCCTCTTCCTCCATTTGCTTTTCCTTCTAGACCTTGTACACCCACATCACCTTTACCCAAGAAGGTGCGACCCAAAAACAAAACCCCACTAGCCCAAAACAAGGTAGTCACAAAACCCCACACCCTCCTACCCGTCCATCTAATGTACCCCTACCCAAATGAACCCGATGATACCTCAAACCACACAGAACTTAAAACCATAGCTCGACCCATTCCTAATCTTCCAAAACAATTCCCGACAACCAACCACACCTACACCCAAACCCACATTCACTTCCCATTGTGATCCACTAAGTGGTCCTATGCCAAAATTTTGACCAACCTCCTCGAGACTTCTGTTATAACATTACCATGACTCGACCTTACGACCCCCTCAAACCCAAGCCAAAAGGGTTTGATGATACTAAAATTTGCACATACAATCATGTTCCATGCCATGATGTAGAGAGTTGTAAGGCCTTGAAAACCGTCCTTATCTAATTGTGTCCACCGAAACAAACTTTGACGATGACGACCTTCTTGACGAGGATCCTACTTCACCAACACCCATTCCCACACTGCCCACTCAACAACCACAACCTCCACCCTCATAGCTCCTAGAGCCACACACAAAATTTGAAATTAACATGGTTCGCATCAGAAAACTTGCCACACCACCACCTAAATGTCATTGTGCCCAACTGACCTCATAGGGTTTTCTCCTCCGGTAGGTTTTTTCCCTTCATGTCATTATACCACTCACCCTACACCTTCCCCATTTGCCAACTTCCCTCAAATCAACATGATACATGTCACTACACGTGCGCAGAAGGGAAAAGACAAGGAAATTGACCCACCAACCAATCCTATACCCCACATACCATCAACACCCATACCTAAAATAACTATCCACGGTCCCACATACCCCGCTTTCTAATGGAATCACACATCACACCATGCTCAAACAACTACACCAATCTCCCCTCAAAATGTCCTTATACAACCTCATCCAAACCTTGGAATCTCATTGTCAAGCTCTCATGGAGGTTCTTCAATCTATTGAGGTTTTATCTAATGACTCTACACCCATAACCTCCATTATCACACCCCATCATGTAGCATCTCTCACCAAATTACCACCTTCATCCTCACCTCACTTGTCCACTAAGTGGTGTCCCTTTGCTTCTCAGAGGAAGAAATCACGCCATACCAAAACGATGACCCAGACCCAGCCCTCTTCATCTCTATCCACATTGATGACATATGGGTATGCCATGTGATGATTGATGGAGGTGCTAGCATTAACATCATTTCATCCCATGCATTTGCTCAAATGTGCATACCTGACAATTACATGCATAAACATCCAGTCATGTTGCGTTCATTCAATGACGCTATCACCTCCACACTAGGCACTATCATCCTTCATGTTCGCATGGGCCCCCACACTATTCCAAAATTATTTTATGTTTTGGAGGGGGAATTTCAATATAACCTGTTGCTTGGTAGACCCTGGATCTATGTCATGGGTTGTGTTCCTTCCACTTTACATTGTTGTGTAAAGTTTGAACATGAAGGACACACTTATACCATTCCAGTTGACTCATCACCTTTCAAAACATGCAACATGATTTACCGACCCAATGATGTGCTCATACCTGTTAAGCCATCTACCTCTGCAACCACTACCGCTTCAACTACACCTCCACCTACTAGTACATCTACTACTTTCATCGCTCATACCTCCTCTATTCCTTTCGTTGCTATAACCTCCACGGCCGACACATTAGCTTCCCAATCCATTAACTCCACCTCTACATTGACCTCCGACACATCATCCATACCAGCCTACCTACACACCAACCACCGATCCCTTGGAAGGTGTTTTGCAATGCCTCACTGGGGAGTACCGCCTATATAGTGTCAACACATTCCTTACTGCATGAGTATGGAAGCCTTCACCAACATGCTCACTATGATCACTGTATAGGAGAACACCTCCTTTATGGTCCTCCTCATCTTCGTACTAGTCTCACCTATGGGGGACTTGATACTACCACTTACATACTTTAACCACCATCACAACCCCACCCATTTTCCATTGACTTCCAATCACTTACCAATCATCGTTTCACCCACACCTTCCTGCACCACTGTGCGTGGAAGGGTTTTGGTTTTAGCTTTTACGAGCAAGGCTGCCATACTATTATTCCATGTACCACCCGCAAACATAATGACCGTAGTGGTATTAGCTTCCCCAAACCTCCTTCCAAACAAGTCTCGCATTGAACTCATCAAAGACCCTAGCCCTCCTCCACCTTCATCTTCATCACTACCTTCACCCACTCCACCTTCATCACCACCCTCACTGAAGTCGATGGATCCTGAATCTATCCCTCCTAACTTTTTTTTTTTCATAAACACCATTTCCTTGGGGCCTTTGACTTATCAACACAAAGGTGAGGCCCCTTCCACTCTCCCATTCCTGTATCCTAAGATGATCGATGATGAAAAACCTATAATTAACATCGTTCAATGTTAGGATGATGAATCCATACTCACCTACCTTGGTGTAGAAGACTCATATATTCATTGGTCGTTACCCTATGAGACACAAACCATGTTGAATGAATCGACTATTGAAATCAACATTCATACTCAGGATGACCTACACATCCTAAAGATTAGAAAATCTTTAGATGCTGCTGAACAGGAAGCCATCACTTCTTTTCTCTGAGATCATAACCACACTTTCACTTGGTCTTACATGACATGCCCGGTATTGACCCCACCATAGTGGTCTAAAATATCAGTAACCATTCCCGATGCCAAACCTATCAAACAAAAGCTGAGGAAAATGCACCCTTGCATTACTCTTCTCATCAAAGAAGAAATTCAATTCCTTCTTTCCATTTCCTTCATCTTACCCATTGATTATTCTCATTGGATTTCTAACATTGTCCCTATTACTAAAGCAATAGGGGGACTCCGCATTTGCATGGACTTCCGTGACCTCAACCTCGCTTGTTTGAAAGATGACTTTCCCTTGCTCAATATTGATCAATCTGGTTGACTTTTTATCGCTGGTCACGAGATGCTCTCACTCATGGATGGATTCTTGGGTTATAACCAAATTTTGCTTGCCCCAGAAGATTAGCACAAGACCGCATTCATTACCCCTTGGGGAACCTTTTACTATCGAGTCATGCCTTTTGGCCTTAAAAATGCTGGTGCTACATATCAATGTACTATGAATTACATATTCCATGATATCATGCATCACATATTGGAAGATTACGTGGATGATCTCTTAGCCAAATCTAAATGTCGCACCGAGCACCCTCGTCATCCTCAAAACATCTTTGACCGCCTCATTAAATATTATGTTTGCCTTCAACATAAAAAGTGCATCTCCGCGGTCCTCTCGGGAAAGCTTCGGGATTTATTGTTTTCCTCCGTGGTATAGAAGTGAACCCTGTTAAATTCAAGGCAATTTCGAAATGCCTCCCCTTAACCTTAAACAACTTCATAGCCTGAAAGGTAAATTGCAATCCATTCGCCGTTTCATCTCACAATTATTTGATCAGTGTCAACCATTTCATCATCTACTTGAAGGATGTCTCCTTTACATGGGACGATGACTGTCACAAAGATTTTGAGGCCCTAAAACAATACATTCTCCAACCACATGTAATCATTCCACCTAAAGACGATCAACCTTTTTACCTATACATATCAGCTACCGATCATTCCTTGGGAGCCATGCTCGCTCATCATGATGAACAACATAGGGAGTAGGTGGTTTATTACATAAGCCATACTCTTTTGGACTATGAAACTTGATACAACCATCTAGAAAAGATTTGCTTAGCCTTAGTTTTTGTTGCCACCAAACTCCACCATTACCTACTCAACCACAAAACCTATGTTGTGAAAAACATCGATCCTTTACACTTCATGTATGCCAAACCTTATCAAAATCAGGTGCGATGGCTTATGTTTTTAGCTGATCTTGACCTCGAATTCATTCACCAAAAGTCCATTAAGGGCTAGGCTATCGCCGACCAACTAGTTGACACACCTATTTCCAGGGATCAACCCTCTAATTTTGACTTTCCCGATGAGTCAATTGCTACTCTTTCCCTAGACGAACCCCCTTACCAAATGACACTATTCTTCGACGGTTCTAAGTGTTAGCGTGGGGGTGGGGCTGGTGTTATCCTTGTTCCTCTAGATGGAGAACCCATGCCTTTGTCTTTCAAACTAGACTTTGATCGTACCAACATTATTGCCGAGTATGAAGCATTCATACTAGGTCTCCAAGCCGCCTATGCCCTAGATGTCAAATCCATTCACATCTTTGGTGATTCACAATTGGTCATAAACCAAGTCAATGGTATGTACCAATGTTGTAACGAGATACTTCAAAAGTATAAACATCATGTAGACATACTTTTGACCACCTTTGATCATTACACACTTCAAACCATCCCACATTCAACTAAAAAATTTGTAGATACCATGGCTTACTTAGCTTCCCAAATACCCGCTTCCCCTACCGATTCCAAAATATTTGTCACTATAAAATGCCTCCATTCACCTTCTTATTTACCTCATGATGTTTAATCAATCGGAAATGACACCCCTAACCCGAGTGACATTTGGTATAAACAATACTCCAACTAGCTTTCCCTCTCCATCTTACCTCCTGATCTCACCTGTAATGGACAACGCGCCTTCCTTAAAAAGGTCTCCCGTTTCATCATTCTGGGGGGACTCCTCTATAAGCGTAGCTTTGATGGTATTATTTTACAATGCCTCACAAGTTCTAAAATTCTTTATACCATTAAGGAGGTTGATGATGGCATATGTGGGGGTCACTTTAGTGGCCTTGCCATTGCTAAGCATATTCTCTGCCTAAGCTATTACTGGCCGAACCTTAACCATGATTGTTGCGACTGTGTCAAACTTTGTGTGAAATGTCAACAACATTCCAACCTTCATCATACACCCAATCATGCCTTACAGGTCACTCGTGACCTTTGGGCCTTCTCTCAATGGGGTTTAGATCTTGTCGGAGAAATCAATCCTCATTCTTCCCAACGCCATCAATGGATCATAAATGCTACCAAATACTACAAAAATGGGTGGAGGCCATACCACTCATCTCAACAAACACCGAGAAAATATATGAGTTCATTAACCATCACATCATTTTCTGCTTTGGTGTCCCTCATCACCTCATCACTGATAATGGAAAACAATTAAAAAAAACACTAAAAAAACTTTGTGATGCCTTCGGCATTCAACTTAGTTTCTCATCACCTTATTACCCACAAACCAATGGCCAAGACAAATCCACTAACAAAACCCTCAACAAAATTCTCATGAAAGTGGTTGACGATACTGGGAAGGATTGGCATACGCACATTCCTTTTTGCCCTATGGGCATACCGCACTAGTATTCAAACTTCCACTGCGGCCACACCCTTTTCACTAGTCTACGCTACGGAGGCTATTCTACCTCTCGAAGTCCAGATTCCCTCACTCTGCATTTATCTCCATGACATGCTTACTGATGATGACTTTCACCAGGACCACTTAGCACAACTAGAGTTATTAGAAGAACGTTGTCTTAACACTGGATCACCTTCAAGTTTACTTAATAGCATATCAAACGTGCTTATGAAAAACATGTCCATGAATGGACCTTCCAAATCGGACCTTGTCAATCGGGATCATCTCATCCTCCCTAGTGCGGTGACCTCGTATCCACTTTCTCTCTAGCTAGAGCTCAACTAGCTCCTCATGCATATGCCTATATGAGGGGAATCCCACATATGGCCTCCAAATAATGTCCACTCTAGACAACCCCTCCAACAACTACCAAAAATTGGCCACATCATATGTCAGCCTATCTTGACCTCCACTCTCCTACAACCGGCACCCATCTCCTATATCCCAACTACACAGATCTCGCTGGGAATGCATCTACTGGGAATATATATAGGTCAAACACGAGACTATGTGCTTGTAGGCCCAACAATGCAGTATAAATGTACAACACAGGCTAAACCTGTGTAACCACCCATACACCCACAACTCTCTGTAAAGCTGCACCAAGAATGTTGGTGCCTAGGTGAAGCATGTCTCATGCACCATCATATCATGGAGCACCCCCATCGTGATTGGGAAAGTGTGTCCACCTCTGTGTCGGTCGTAGTGCATAGTAGTACACTTGTCTCCATCAATAAAAATACTAGCCTCGTCTCATCTCTGGATGGGCTAGGTACATCTCACCATAGCTCAAAGTGGCACCGTGGAAGCTAAAATCCACTTCCCCTCACCAAATACTATCCCGATAAACTCCTTTGAGGCCTCAGAGGAGATAGAGTACACCCTTAAACCTAAAATCCCGATTGGTTCCAGATTCAACCTAACCGACTCTGATCACCCTTAAACCGGCATCGGTCACCTATTTGGTGACCGATATCGGTTTAACTTGACCGACCACGGTTCCACGTAATCGAATTGGTCACCTGTTAGGTAACTAATCTCGGTTCTACCCAACCGATGCCAGCCTAAGCTACCCAAGATCGACGACGATAGCTATACTATCACGAAAAAATATGTGCCTTCCTAAACCCCTCTTTTTTCTAAAACCCTCCCACCTATCCCTTTTACCCCACCTATAATGACCTACACTACCCCAACACCCCTACCCACCCCACCTATCCAATTTCCTACCCCGCTCTTTTTTTTCCCATTTCCCCATACCCGATTTAACTTTTTTCCCACCCACAAAATACAAACACCTACAAAACTCTACAAATATCAATTATTACACCATCTACTCTATCTAATTAACATTAAAGAGTTAGAAGCTTACCTCATCGCATTGCTTCCATCTCGGTGGCTTGTCTAGTCACTATGTTGGTGGTCCACCCGATCCCTCTCCCACCTCTGCCATCACCAAATATCTACCCACACCCTTCGACCACTTGAATCCCTTGCTAAGATCTCATGGACCTGCTACTCACCAACCCAACCACCGTCAACTCACACCACTGTGTCACCGTCCCGCTCCCTCCGGATGCTTTTCTCACTTTTCTCTCTTTCTTGTCCTTTCTTCACTTCGTAAATCACAAATGAATAATAAAAATGTGGTCTGATTTTGTTTTTATACAAAACCCGACCTAATCGACGCTTAGTTCCCCTGAATCGGCATTAGTCTTGTGCCCTACCTAATTGACGCCGGTTTTCCTATACCGACGCCATTATCCATGACCACCATCGGTCACCCTTACCTACACATTGCCCTTTGTGATTTTACCCACCCTTTACCTTACTCTTAACCCCATACCTTTACCAAACCCAATACCTTACCTTTCCCCGACCTCATCATTTACTACCTCCATTTTTCCTCCTTTGGGCACTCATTATTTTACCCTTACTTGGCCTTACCCGTGCCGTGACCTAGATATTTGGACCTAGACCATCGCTAGTGAACTTTGACCTCGTGTGTTTGCTATACCTTATGGCATCAAGTACTGTGTTGATTGACCCAATGACCTTACCTAGCCTATCGCCATGACACTTTATCCCGACCCTACCTTTGGTGTACGTAACATACCTAAACGTTCTTGAACCTAACCTACGTTGTGCTTTCTCGACCTTATCCTATACCCTGGATACCGGATTCACTTCAAACTTGTTTGGATAAACCTATCGACCTTAGACGATGTAGAGTTTGTCTACTCTTTAACCCAGTAGCGTGCTGCAGTTTATATGTGTGCATGTATTTGACTATTGTAACCTTTGACCCTGACCCATTACCTAGATTTCCTGAGTAGACCTTTCACTCCTTTTTCCCTATACCCACTTTCTTTTCTTCACATTTACCTTTTATCAAACCACTCACCGCTTTAGCTTGTTACCTTGTCAGTTCTTGGTTTGAGGGGGATCACCTTTACCCTCACATGGGGCAACCACATCTTATTTTTGTTAGCATTGCTTACCAATAAAAGCTACTCAACAAAAAGGGGAAAAATGTAGACACTAAAATTAGGTCACACTCCCCTTTTGTCCCTCGACATATAAGCATCCTTTATTACATTTACCTAGCTATGACCCCCTTCACCCCACTAATACTAATTTAATTAATTAAATTAAATTAATGCTTTATCCTCACTATATTTATTATTTAAATATCTTATTTAATTAATATCTTCACATATAGAACATGACACCTCACCAAGCTAACTCAACCTAAGACCTATTCTTAGCAAGTTCCCATAACTAACTAAGACTTACCCAAACCCTAAAAATCAATGCCTACATTCCCTCTAACCACATTCCTACATGCTCACAAGAATTTTTGAGTCTAATCCATGGGATAATGACATGAGATCCAAGGAAATATAGAGGATCTCCCTAGTTTAGTAAACCTAGGAAATCCCACCTTGACCGATGTCAGTTACCCCTAACCATCACCGGTTAAGACAGAATGCCGTCGGTTACCCCTTTTAACCCAAAACAACCTTATTCTCAAGGTTGGAACTTGGAAGTTGGAAGCAAGAAGGTTGATGAGAAAGAGCACATCTCAGAGAGATAACACATCTTCAAAGAGCCAATTCCAATGAAAACTCACATCCAAGGAAGGAGATTGAGCATCTTCTCCTACATAGCCATCCTAGCCACAATTTGATCTATCCAAGCAAAGAGGAGTGTGCATGTAGCCCATGCAGAAGCTTTTCTTTAGTTGGTGATCACTTGCAACCTTCAAACCCATCATCAACACCTCTATCCTTCACACATAGACCTTCAGGAACAAAATCCAAGTAAGTATAACGTCATACTTCTCTGGTTTATTTCATTTCATCATTATTTTATCACCCATTGTTTATCTTGCTCCCTATTGACCTTCTCCAATGTTTTCACCTCGATAGACCCATTAAAACCTCACAAAATCCTACTCTAGCCACCTAATACCGTCCGACCAACAAAAATCCTTTGTGTAATCACAAAGGAGACCAAAACCCCTGCTCGTGACATTTCCAGATCTCACAAGAATCGACACTGTTATACCTAACCGTCGTTGGTCACCCCGACCGACACCGCCTTTATGTTTTCCCACACAACCTTAAACAAAGACCTACCCACCTAATTTTACCTCACCCTCATTCACCTGTGACCTACCCAAGACCTTTATCAGACCTGCAGAGACCTAGAACCAATCATTTGACCTTTGGATTCTATTCTAGCTTAGCCTATTAGATTAGATATATTTTCTTATTATGTTTTTAAGTGAAATACCTAAACCATTTACAAATAACAATAGGATTTACTTTTTTACAACATTAATTTGTTTAAAACAGTGGATTGAAAGCCATCTAGGAAGTATCATAGTTCCCGGATCTAGCTCACGCTAGGTAGTTCATCGCCCATATTGTTTAATTCCTTCTCGGTGTTCTTGTTTTCATTACGGTAGTTCCTCTTATCCAAAAGGAATCTCTCACGATCAGCTATGTATTCGAAAGTTGTACACGTGCAACAACTCATCAACTGACCTTTGACTAGGAATTCCTCCTATTCCCACTACCCTATCTGCTTTTCCAACACTTCAAAGAAATAATCTAAGAAAAAGGTGAAACAACTCCAACCACCCTAGAAAGCATTGAAATCCTCCCGATATAATGATGGGATTTATTGCAAGACCTATGCATGTATGTGTTGTTCCCTCTATGGGCTAGAAAGGTGGCCAATTTTTCATCATGACAGAGGTGGGAGACTTGATAGCCTTGAAAATGGTGGCAAGTGAGTAGCATGCACTAAGAGATTTCCAAAACGTCACTTCTTTCCCGAATCTGAGCTTCCAGACAAAAGATATGGCCATTTGAAGGTCAGGGTCAGGCGTTTGACATGGGATATCAATATATAAAAGAGTCTATCCATACAAGGTCCACATGGTAGACCCACGTGTTTTGAAGATTCAACCCCTTCCTCTTGTTCTTGAAGTTACACCAATTGACATGTGGCGGCACTATGGGCCTGCTCAGTTTCCTTTATATTCTTCCTGAGTCCCTCATGTTGGCGTAGACCTCTCGCCTAACTCCGAGACACTTGGAGAGCTGCTTTATATGTTTGGGTACTACTTTTGGATTCACCTCTTGAAAGAGCACTGTAGAGACACGTGGCTCCTTATGTAGCTTTACTCTGTTTCTTTGTGTTTTGGCTAAGTCCCTTTTGTTTGGCGGGGCCATATGTCTGACCCGAAACACATGGAGGCTTCGCACTCATTTGGAAATTGACCCTAAATTTTTCTTTTGAAGTTAAGTCGTCCTGACACGTGGCTCCTTCCACTCACCTACCTCTATTTAGAATTTTCAACGGTTGATTCTACCTTTTTGGGCTCTGGACATGTGGAGGGCCAATGCTTGTTTGAGTCTCTCGCTTTGGGTCACACCTTTGAATTTATGCTGATGAGACATGTGGTGAGATGGTGCATGTTTGGGGACCACCTTTTTCTTCGACCCTTGAAGGTACGCTAATGAGACACATGGAGGCTTTCGCCGACCCTCTTATACTTATTCGATTTAATGGTCGGCTTTTGTCCCTTTTTGACCTCGGGACATGTGGAATCTTCACGATCATTTACTGATCGTCCCTCGGGTCTCACTCTCGAAGTTGTGGCCGATGAGGCATGTGGAGGCTTTTGCCTGACCCTATGATACTTAGCTGATTTGAGCCTGCTACCTTTCTTGGACCCTAGACACGTGGAGGCTCCACACTCACTTGGAGACCTACTTTTGGATTTACCTTTGAAGTTGCACTGAAGAGACATGTGGAGGCTTCCATCGACCCTCTTATACTTAGTCGATTCAATGGATGATCTCGCCCCCATTTTTTACTTTGACCAAGTGGCGGGCCGACGCACATTTGGAGCCCACCCTTGGGTCATGTCCTTGAAGTTACACTGTTGAGGCATGTGGCACCTCCGCATCTTCGCAAATTTACATTTCCCAAAAGTCATCCCCAAGCCCACCACCCCACATTTTCCACTTAGTAAAAGAAATCCTTCCCGAGCTTGTGGGCTTACAACTAGAAGCTGCGTTTTTTTGAGAAAGTGGAAAAATTTCCAAATTCTCCCGACACCCGCTTCCCGTAGTTGACAAAGGCCTGACACATGGCTTCTCTAGGCATTGGTGGAGGTGTGACTTACTTTTATACTTTACGAATTTTCAAAATAAAATCCAAAAATCAAATTGGCTCCAACAACCCGCTTTCCTACTTTGACTTGAAACATGGCCATGTGTCCCTTTGTGGGCCTTAGGCATTCTTTTTTTATTTCTCCGTGGGCTCGCGGGCCTACAATTGTAAACTGTGCTTTTTGCAAAAAGTGAAAAGTGCCAAGATATCTCCCTAGCCCCACCTTTGGTCAACAATTTTCCCATTGGCGAGAAAATCTTCCCTAGGCCCACCGGCCCGCTTTTGGCAAAAAATCCTTCCAAGGCCCATCGGTCTGCCATTTACAAAATATGAGGAGTTAGATTTATGGAAAGGGGAAGAAATTTCCTATCTGATGGAAATGCTTTCAAGGGACCTTAAGTGCTTAAAATATATAAAAATTTAGATTGAAGCACAAAAAGGGGAAAATGGTGTTAGTTGACCAAAAATAAGTGTGAGATTATTTTGGTCAACAATTTGGTGACTCATGGGGATCACCTGCCTACTAGGTGAAATGATCAATTGCCTTGAAGCATCCATTGGGCATGGAGTCTACCTGGTAAACAAAAATCTAATTTGAACTTTGAAAATCTGATCCCTGAGCCACTTGGAACACCATTGGAACCGGAGCTGATCTCACCAAATGCTACTTCCAATGTATGTGCATAAGCAACAAAACACCATAACACACTATGTACAAAACTAAAAATCATACATGCTCTAAGTGGAACATGTAGAGTGTGTAAAAACACTTCTTTTCTGAAAGCAAACCTACCTACTCTACGCTAACCGGAAGCAAAGGGAACTCAAACAAATCTTACAACTGGCAGGGAGAAGTATCTTCCTTTCTTATAATTGGCAGCCATATAAATGATTTGACACTAAATATGGCTACTTGTATGAGTGAAAAACTAACTATAAGCTGATCCTCCACCCAAATCATCAAGGTGTCAATTGGAAACAAGACAAATACCTCTTTTAGTTGCTCTATATTTAGATTGAAGAGGCATTATAGCTGATCCTTGGAACTTTGATATTTTTCCTCAAGCCCGAAGTGGGCATGAATGGTTTTGGCTTCTCCTTGGCTCCAATGAAGCTAAATACCTGATTGGGAATGGTGTGATTAGATGGATGTACCCGTTACTCTAAATTTTAACTCCAAGAGTGGAGTCTTCCTGTGGACCTTCCTGGGTGAATGATGTGGGAGAGATGGGGTATTTTCTCATTTCCTTCCTCCTCCTAAGAAGAACATGGAAGATTAAGATCCTCCAAGCTTGGTTCCAGAGATTTTTGTGAGATGCAAGCTACCGTGATTGGACGCTCTAATCCATGGCAATGGACTCATGTGCTTAGAAGGTGGATGATGGAGGAGAAAATGATGTGATCTCCTTGGGATCCTCTCCATCAAGACAATCCTCCAAGTGTGACAGACAATTGCCTCCTCATTTTCCTGTTGCATGTGTTCAACCTCCTCCATGGTTTCCTTTCGATCTCGTGATTTTCTCACCATTGTTTCCCTCATCTTCAAACATGAAGTTTGAAAGCTCAAACTCTTCTTTGACATTATATCTTGAAGGAGATGAAGTGGGAGGAAGAAATGTGATCTCTTGTGGAACTACCTCATGATTCAGTACCTTTGAATCTATTTTGGTCACCTCCATATGCTCCTCTTTAACTGGACTTGGAGCTGATTGTTCTTCTTCCTTCATGGATTCATCAATCAAATCAGGCCCTTCAAATGAAAGCAAAAATATTCAATGATGCTTTCTTCATCAAGTGGCTTCAACTATGATTTGATCTCTTCCAGCTGCTCCTCTTCAATGGGACTTGGAGCTGGTTGTTCTTCCTCTATCTTAACTAGTTGTGCAACTTGGATTAGATCAACATTCTCTTTAGAAAAAGTTCCATTATGGACACTACATTCAGAGAAAATAGATTGTTGATCTTCTTGTTCTTGTTCTACTACAAACTCAGCCTTAGCCACCACTGGCTCTTAAACCTTGACCTCCTCATTAGGCTTAACCATCAAGGGGATCTTTGTTATCCCAAATTTGAGAGCCCGAGTTACCAATATTTTGGTCATTTTTCTCTATTTGACTCTTCTTCTTACTCGCGCTTGGCTGGTTGTCTAATTTTCATCTTCCCAACATGGATTTGGGGATGCAAGGGGAAGGGTAGGTTGGGATTTAACAAGTTTTGCTATTGTTTGTGGTGGAGAGGGAAGTGGAACTTCTTGTTTGTTTGGAGGGAATGAATACTTGGGAGGGAAAAGGGTAGAAGAATTAAGATGAGATGGAAGATTAGGAGATGGAGAAGGGAAATCAACACTTGGGGTAACAAGTGAGGGGCTTGACTCTTGACCATGCTGAAATGATAGAGTTTGAGAAAGAGAAAATGAAGGACAAGGAGTTGGTGATTGACTTACCCATTGACAAGGTTATCTCACACTTTGCTCATATGCCTCAATATCCTCAATCCACTATGTAAGGTGAGGCAAAATTTCAACCATGAAGTCAATATTCTCTTGAGGGTTGTAATGTCTTGGCATAGGGCCAACCCATGGACAAGGTTCCATAAAGCCAATTCTAAATGCTTTCATATAGGTTGTGGCCCTTTGATTGTACCATGCATACCTCCATCCCTTTAATCTTCTCCAACATATCAACATTTTCCATGTAGCTCTTATCATTGTATGCATACCCTTATTCCTTGATAAGCTCCATAGCCAAACTAGTTTTGGCACTGCTCATATGGGTAAGCATGATTATTTTGGATCTGATCATAATGCTGATTTGGAGGAGTTGAGAAATACATTGGAGGTGGACTACACTACTACTATTGTAAGTGTGAATTCCAAGATGGAAATGAAGTCATGATTACACAACTTCATGGAATGGAAGGAAATGAAAGATGTGGAAAGAAGAATGGGTGGAAATGGATGGAAGGAAAGTCTATAACTTAGAGAATGGGTTGTTGACTAGATGGAGTCACCAGATGTGCTTTGCATGTGCCTCAAAAGGCTGAATCTCACCAAGAACACATCAACTTGATGAAATGAAGTGGTAAGGTGCTTCAAACCTATCCCACCGGGCATGCCAAAACTATTGATGAAAAATCACAACACCCCGAATGGCCTTGGATCTGAGTGGGGCATCCTAGTGTGATTGCACAACATTGGACCATCTCTCAAGCTATGGGACTTGTGGACTTGAGATGGCCCTTTAGAGAAATCCAACTTCTTCTTCCTAAAATACCTTCCACAAGCTAATCTGGTGTAGGAAAACTATCTAATCCTAATCTAACCTTCCAAGGAGATATGAGAGAGAGAGAGAGAGAGAGAGAGAGATACATAAAAACAAAGCCTACACTAAGCGGTGATACACCAGAAAAGGAAGTGGCTGATCACAAATCCAACTACCTGAAATGGAGAGAGGTGAGAAATGGAGAGGATGGACAGATGCATCATAGACCAAAGATAAAATTCACATGGAACGCCACTTGAACCCATTAAATACAACTCGAGAACCTGCAATAGACATTAGAGTATGCATAATATACCCTGCAATGACGAGAGGAAAGAAGAGACAATAAAATAAGCAAAAAAATGGACAAAATGCATCACAAAACATATTTTATTGTTCCAAGAGTTCACATAGTACATCATTAGTGGGCAAGAGTTAAGAAAATTCCATTACAGAGGTATGAGAGGAGGCTTAAACTCCACATTCTTCGCCCTAAGGAAGAAAATAAAGAGGGGGAAGGAGAAAAAAAATGACCAACCTTTCGAAATATGCCCCTCCTTTACAATATATAGAAAAATGAGAGGAGAGAGGGAAAATAAAATCCTTCTCCAACCACCCCAAGATATGCATCAAATTCACCTACTCCAACCACCTTAGAAAGCATTAAAATCCACTTGATACAATGATGGGATTTACTACAAGACCCATGCCTCTATGTGGTGTTCCCCCTCTTGGGCAAGAAAGGAGGCCCATTCTTCATCATGGTAGAAGGTGGGAGACTTGACAGTATTGAAAATGGTGGACTGAATCATTAATGGTGGCAGGTGATTAGCATGCACCGAGATATTTCTAAAACATCACTTCTGGCCGAATTTGAGCTTCCAGTCAAAAGATATGGCCGTCTGAAGGTCAGGGTCAGGCGTTTAACACAAGCTCTTAATATTTTAAAGAGTCTATCCATACAGGGTCTATGTGGTAGACCTGCACATTTTGAAGATTGAGTTCCTTCCTCTTATTCTTGAAGTTGTGCCAAACTGACACGTGGTGACATCTATGGGCCTGCTCAGTTTCCTTTGTATTCTGCCTAATTCCCTCATGTTGGTGGAGACCCTCTGCCTGACCCAAGACATGTGGAGAAGTGTCGCATGTTTGGGGACTACTTTTGGATTCACCTCCTAAAAGAGTTCCGTAGAGACACGTGGATCCTTCTACGACTTTACTTTGTTTCTTTGTGTTTTGGCTAAGTCCCTTTTGTTTAGCGGGGCCATATGTCTGACCTAAGACACATGGAGGCTTCACGCTCATTTGCAAACTGCCCCCATATTTTTCTTTTGAAGTTGCACCGTGCTAACACATGGCTTCTTCCACTAGCCTACCTTTGTTTAGAATTTTTGACGACTAATTCTACCTTTTTGGCTCTTGACACGTTTAGGGCCAGTGCTTGTTTGAGTCTCTGTTTTGGGTTATGCCTTTGAATTGTATTGATGAGACATGTGGCAAGATGGCACATGTTTGGGGACCACCTTGTTCTTCGACCCTTGAAGGTGTGCTTGATGAGACACGTGGAGGATTCAACCGACTCGCTTATACTTAGTTGATTCAATGGATAGTTCTATCCCTTTTGCGGACTCGGGACACGTGGAAGCTTCATGTTCATTTAGGGACTATCCCTTGGGTCTCACTTTTGAAGTTGCATTGATGAGGCACGTGGAGGCTTCCATTGACCCGTGATACTTATCTCGATTCGGGCATGCTTGCCTTTCTTAGACCCTAGACACGTGGAGGCTCCGCGCTCACTTGGAGACCTGCTTTTGGATTTACCTTTGAAGTTGTGTTGAAGAGACACGTGTAGGTTTCCATCAACCCTCTTATACTTAGTCGATTTAATGGCTGGTTCTTCCTCCTTTTTTATTCGACCACGTAGCAAAGCTAACCCATGTTTGGAGACCGTCCCTTGGGTCTTGCCCTGAAGTTGCATCATTGAGGCATGTGGCACCTCCCGTGGCTTCGTAACTTTACATTTCCAAAATTCATCCCGTGTCTCTGCTGCCCCACATTTTCCACTTATCAAAATAAATCCTTCCCGGGCTCATGGGCCCGCAATTCGCAAATCTATGCGCTTTTGAGAAAGTGGAAAAATTTCCAAAGTTTCCCCAAAGTCTCGCTTCCCTGCAACTCGACAAAGGCTGACATGTGGCTTCTCTGGATGTCGGTGAAGGTGCAACTTACTTTTATACTTTATGCATTTTCAAAACAAAAGTGAAAAATTCAAACTTCCTCCGGTGACCCACTTTCCCACTTTGACTTGAAACATGGCCATATGTCCCTTTGTGGGCCTTAGGCATTGTTTTTTTAATTTCTCTACGGACTCGCAATTATAAATTGTGCTTTTTTACAAAAAGTGAAAAGTGCCAAGATATCTCCCTAGCCCCACCAGTCCATAATTTTCCCATTTGCAAAAAAAAATATTTTGCACACTCACTGCCCACTTTTGGCAAAAATCCTTCCAAGGCCTCGGCCCGCCATTTGCAAAATATGAGGAGTTAGAAGGACTTATTTATATTTCTAGAAAAGGGAAGAAATTTCCTATCTAATGGAAATGCTTTCAAGGACCTTAAGTGATTAAAATATATAAAAATTTAGATTGAAGCACAAAAGGGGAAAATGGTGTTAGTTGACCAAAAATAAGTGTGAGCTTATTTTGGTCAACAATCCCTCAATCATTTTGGTTTATCACCCCATTTCAATTTAAGTTGCAACCATCTTTTAAAACCTCAAAACCCCAAATTTTTGTTTAGGATACATCAATAAGGAACCGACCTTGATACCAAAGACTCACATCAACAATAGGTATACCCACAGCGCTGAGGTGTTTCTATTGTATCTACATAAGTGAGGAATAAAGAAAGCTTAAAACCCTGTTGTTATCCCTCAACTAGGGTGCAATTCTGAGAGATAACATTTTTTGGAACACCTGGTGGGACAAAGACTACTATTGATGCATTCTAAAGATTGAAGATTCAAAGCAGAACTCATTTAGTGACTCGTAAATCTAATTTCAGACTAGTGCAACATTTTTCATCATCAAATTCTTTAGCTGCAAATTTTCAAGTATTTTTCAAGAAAATACAGATCTGTCATTTTTCTATTTTCAACTTATTTTCATGACCAGGAGACCTATTTTTCCATTTTCACATATTTTATGAGGTCATGCAATCATGAAATCAATTCCTCAATGGAATGCTTATATCCACGAGTCATATCTAACATATCCACAATCTTATCATGCATATTCCCAGTTAGATCATCATTATGATCCTTATCAAAATGAATATCCCCATAACCCAAACCATGCACATCAATATCATTATCCGTATGACAATGGTTATGCTATCAAAACCAAGGTTATGCAGATTTTTCAGAGGATGAAGAATTCGAAGGAAAAATTAATGAATTAGAGCAGGCCATGGAAGTATTGAAAGTGTAGTTGATGTAAAAATTACATTCTCAACAACCTAGAATCAGCAACCATGTCAATGGGAAGGTATTACACCTAGTTGGTTTATTCCACAACAAAATCTTGAGGTAATGCATGAAAATATTAATCAAATGACTGATTTTGCTTTATCCTTTGTAAGAAATGGAGAATTATAGGCATCGGGTTAAGGAACCCTATCAATGGGATGTATCCACTTACCTTACCTATCAAAATCTAGTGCTCATAGATCCTCATTTCTAGCCAAGGCATCCCATTCATTCATCTAATTTTTCTATTCCACAATCATATACTAAAATAAAATATCCATTTCCAAGCTTATAATCGTTGTTCCAAATACACACCTTATACCCTAGTCCCTTCTTCAAGAATTACTAGTTGAAGTTGAAATCAAGACCACCCATCCTCATTCTCGTAGTACCAATTCATGAACGAGAAAATTAGAATATCATCAAGGAGGGGTAGCCAAATGAAGAAAACAACAAGTTGGAATTCTTGCAGAATCTACGAGGATAGATGTAAAACTTATAGTTTGATCATGTTCCAAAGTTAGAAAATTAAACCTTACAGGAGGTACAATGTAGTTTTGCAGAAGATCAAATATAAGTAGAAGATGATAAAAATATGTATTTTTAAGTGTAGTGTGCACAAAGGCACCTTACTCACACCACGATCAATGATTCGTCATGGTTTTTAGTCTCGTCTCAAGAGGTAAAATCATTTTCAAATCAAGATGATTTTCAGGTCAAATTTGATAATGAATCAGCAAATTTCATGTATGAGCAACATGTTTTAGCTTAACGGACCTTATTGTAAATGGGAAGAGATAAAATCAATCGGGATAGATCAAAAAAACAACTTGAAGAAATTGATTTCTTGTCGGAGTTGGAAAAATGCATTGGTAAAGAAAAACCTTTAGAACTCATTGATTTTGTAGTATCATCATTCATTTTCCATTATATAGATCCCCTTGTTACTAAGGCCTCTTTTACACTTGAAAAAGAGAAGGAAGTTCCTTTAGATGCAGATCCTTTCTTTCCTCTTCTTGAAGAATCATTTTAAGAGAAGAATATTTCATAACAACATGCTTTCTAGATCAAATATTATGTAGAAAAATGAGATGAATTTGGTCTTTAAGTTTTTGTGTTGAATCAGAATGAGAAAAGGAAAAAAATAGTTATGATAGTTGTGGTACAATAGTTTGTAGAAGCTGAAACATGTTCAAATCAGCTTCAAAATGTGTCCAGGATGGAAATGAAATAGTACAACAGCTTGCAAAAGAAAAATAGTTTCAGATCATCCTTAGAATGTACTTAGTGGTGAAAAGGAAATTAATGAGATAGTGCAGATCAAAGGAAAAAATTAGATCAAAACAATCAATTTACTAAGGGTTAGGAGGCCATGTCCTATTCAGTTCTTGGCCGATTCTTAGCCGATTACAACAATACCAAAATTCATATTTTTAGAGAAAAAATAAGAGTTCGATTCTCAAAGCAACAATCCCCAAATCACTCTAGATCGGGTGGCGAGATGAGATAAAAGTGTTTCTCGTTATTAAACTAATCTTCTAAACAAAGTAAAGGTACATGTCTTCTATCCATCTCTGTCATGTTAATTTTTTTACAAGTTGAGTTTATTGCCTTAATTTTGGAGAAAGGGAAGCTATTTTTCACTACTTGGTTCTTTTTGTGCCTAATCACTATGGTACTCAAGGGTTCAAAATTTTGAGAGAAATCTATAAGTTATCTTTTCCACCCTTGAGATTTTCTATAAAACTGTGGAACTTGAAATGGACGTGAAGAAAATGAATTCTCCTTTTTCTGAAACTAGGAAAATTACATTTTTCCCTCACATTTTCTTGCATAAATATAAAAATATTCAAATGTACATGATCATGTAAAGATGTTTTTTTATATTTTTTTACCATTTCTTTTTCATTGAGTTGTAAACTTAGAATTATACTGGGTTTTATTCGAGATCACCATTCTATCATTTGCACAACGGTTTAGATTTGTATTTTTGTAACTCAATGGTGTCAGAGTTTTAGCTTGGTCTCTGTACTTTGAAACTCTATGATTTGGGTTTTCATTATTTTCCTATGCAACTATTTTGAACTTGAAACCATTTCCTTAATCACTTGGGGCTTGCTCTACTTTTGTGTTTTGAGTTTTCTATGAACTTTCCAACCTTCGGGTATCAAAACCTACATTCTAGTTTGAGCTACGTATTTTGTTTCATGACTGAGCATTTATTGTATTTTCAGAGATTTGTAAAAATCGTGCTTACGTTTACTTTTCCCTTTATGGGTCTACCTGGAAATGGGTTTTTCTTTTATTTTTGCAGATCGAATCTAAAAGATAAAGTTGTATTTTATTGTCTTAGCACTTATAAGAACAATATTTTCCTTTTAAGACTAGGGGTGTATTTCTCCCACTTCTGTTTTGGATCTCAAAGTTTTTAAAATTCATAAGATTTTGTAGCAATTTACTACAAGATGATGAAAACAACTCTTCTACAAATGTCTTTTAAAGTAGTCTCTACTAAAATTTGGTCTTTGTGCTATAGAAATGTAGTCTCTTTTCATGAATTGTTTTACTCTTGTAGAAAGCGTACTATGAATATTTTACAAACCATTATAACCTTGTACTTGTATGCAAGAAACTATACTAGAAATCGTATTATTTAGTGTTATGGTAACACTCTAATCACTTTGTATTTTCATTATTCAAACTTATGAGCACTTGCTATAGAATATTTAAGTATCTACATTATAGCATTTTCCTTGATGATTGGAAGTATGTTTCATTGGATTATCGAAACTTTATTATTGGAGTAAAATTTGAAGTACATATTTACAAACAATTTTTGTACATGTTACTTTATTATTCCTTTCGAGAGAATGTTCCTCTTCTTTGATTCCCTGTTGTTATGAATTGAGTTGTAGTTGTATCTCTTTTATCCCGCAAGTCTTGAATATGATACTCCTTTATATAGAAGATTTCCTTGAACTTCCTTTTCCTTCATAAATGCAATGTATTTGATTCTATTGAGGTGTTGCAGCCTTTTACTATACTTCGCAAATGGTGGAAATTTCTTCTTATTAAGGCTTGAGGTTTTTTACTCGAATATTTTCCATCCCATTCAATCATGATACTTAAATGCATTCTCTTTTGATGCATCATGAATTATGGACCTTCATGTTGCATATAAATGGATGAGCTTTAAGGGTTTGAAACTCTCTTAGTTTCTCATAATGAGATTTCTCCTGTAGAACTCTGGACCTCATTTGTAATCTGAAAAACATTATGAGCTTATGTCCTTTTAAGTTATAGCTTTGAGCTTTGATATCTGGTTGTAATAGTCATTTTGGTGTTTCATTTATAAACTTGATGAAATTCCTTTGCTATTTTTAAAGTTGGAGCACCACCTTATATTTTTGAGTTAGAGAACCTGAATCATACTTAAGTTCTATTTCATTGAAAATTGAGAAGGTATATTATAGAAAAATTGAATTTTTACAATTGCTATAGCTTCTGAGAAAATCTCTCTTGTACATCATTGTGGAAATATTAAAAAGAACTTTATTTGATTGAGTATTCTGATGTGACATCTATTTCTCAAAATGGTGACTATAGATTGTTGCAATGATCTCTCTTTATTTGAGTTATGTCCGATTTGATAGAAACTTAAAAAAACTTCAACAAATATTAGTGTTTACCCATATCTTATTCAAGTTATTCGTTGTCGATTTTAAAGCTTATTCTCAGTAATTGTAAGAGTTGATTGAAAACAACATCTTATCTATTACATAACTCCTTTCACATTAGTTCTTGGAACTTCATGATCTTTGAACTTGGATATGTAATTTATTTTGCATTGATATGAAAATTGTACTTTGATTGTATCATAATCAAGTTCTCTTCATTGTGATGTTGTACCTTTTCAATGCAATCTATTTTCTGAATCTCCTTTCTTACATACATGGTGGCTGAAATCTTTATTATTCTTAAAATTGCATATAGAAACTCAAAATGTGCTTTCATAAAGATCTCTCTAGACTAAAAATTGTATCTCGAGAATGTACTTGAAACTACATCATGACTCGAAAACTACTTTATAGAATTGATGATAGCAATTGAAGTAGTCTTTAAGAAAACTTGTAACTCTAGATTCTTTCTTCAGCTATACATTCTCTTCTTTGTTATGATGAAGCACTCAAACCCTGTAACGTTCTTGATTGAATGGTAGTAACTATTGACCAAAATAAGCTCACACTTATTTTGGGTCAACTGACACCATTTTCCCCTTTTGTGCTTCAATCTAAATTGTCACATATTTTAAGCACTTAAGCCCCCTAGAAGCATTTCCATCAGATAGGAAATTTCTTCCCCTTTCCAAAGATATAAATAAGTCCTTCTAACTCTTCGTATTTTTCAAGCTACGATGGGCCTTAGAAGGATATTTTGCCGACGGGCCTAGGGAAGATTTTTGCCAATGGAAATCATAGATCGACGGATCATGTGGGATACATTTTGACATTTTTACACTTTTTAAGAAAGGAACAAGTATAATTGTGGGGCTCGTGGGCTTGAGAAGGATTACTTTTGCTAAGTGAAAAAATGCAGGCCGACGGGCTAAAAGATGTCGTTTTTCCCATGTGGAAAATGTGGGCCAGTGGGCCCGAGGATGGCTCAAGTGTAAAACCGGGTCTACAGGGCCAAGGAGGAAATTTTTCCCAAGTATAAAATTGGGCCGGTGGGTTTTTGGGGGACTTTGGAACTTTTACACTTTTTGTTAAAAGGTGCAATTTTCAAGTGCGAGCCCACAAGCCCGTGGGGTCTCATCGGCCGTTGAAAAGTCATAGACCCTCGGAGGTGTGTGTGTTAGTTAAGAGAAACTCCAAGGATAGAACCCAAAATAGAGGCCCCAAATGAGCGCGAGGATTCCATGTGTCCTAAGTTTAAAATGGGGATAGAGCTAGCCATTTAAAACGACTAAGTATAAGGGTGTCGGCGGAAGCCTCCACGTGTCTCATCAACGCAACTCCAAGGCTGGGTCTAAAGAGTGGGTTCCCAAACATGCATAGACTCTCCACGTGTCTTAGGTCCAATGGAATTCAAATGGATCGAGGCCCAAATTAGCTAAGTATAAGAGAGCCAATAGACAACACCAGTGTCTCATCAAGACAAATTCAAAGGCATGATCCAAAGCAGAGAGTCAAATGAGTGTGGGCCTTCCACGTGTCCCAAGCCTAAAAAGGGAGAAGACTCAAATTAAGCTAAGTAAAAAAAAGGTAAGTGGAGGCCCCCATGTGTCTCTTCTACATAACTTCAAAGGTAAAACCAGGGGCAAGTTTTCAAACAAGCGCCAAGCCTCTACGTGTCTAGAGTCGTGCACAATGTCTCAAGATTAACAGGAGAGACCCAGGCGAGAATAAAAAGAACACATGTCAGTTTGGTGTAATTTCAAGAGTGAAAGGAAGGGGCTGAATCTTCAAGACATGTGAGGCTACCACGTGGGTCTTACATGAACAAACTCTTTTGAATATTATGCACTGCGACCTTGATCTCTAGACAGACCATATCTTTCGACCGAAAACTTCAGATTTGGGCAGAGAGGATTTTTGGAAAGATCTCAGTGTCGGATTCTCACCTACCACCATTAATTTTTTAAACTACTAATTTTGGGGGCTGTCAATTCTCTCACCTACCGTCATGATGAAGAATGGGCCTCTTTCTTGCCCAGTAAGGGACAACGATGGGGGCATGGGTGTTGCAGAAAGTTCTTCATTATGGTCAATGGATTCAATGCGCTTCTAGGGGTGGTAGGAGCAGAGTTCGATTTTCCTCTCTCTTCCTTCTCTCTTTCTTTTATATATTATAAAGGAGGGGCATATTTAAACGTTACTAATCTTTTCTTCCCTAACCCCATCTCTTTTTCTTCCTTAGGGTAGAATGTGGAGTCTATGCCTCTTCTCATGGCTCTGTAATGGCATTTTCTTGCCCCTTTCCCATTGATGATGTACCATGTAACTTTTGGAGCAATAAAATATGTTTCATGATGATTCTATCCATCCTTGCTTATTTTGTTGTCTCTTCTTACCTCTCATCATTGCAGGGTATACTATATATACTACGATGTTTATTTGAGTTCTGGGGAGTTGTGCTGCCTAATGGGTTTTGAAGTGGTGTTTCGTGTGAACTTCACCTCTCGGTTCATGGTGCATTTTTTTGACTCTCTCCATGCTCACCTCTCTCCACTTTAGGCAGTTAGATCTATGATCAGCCACTTCCTTTTCTAGTGTATCACCACTTAGTGTAGGCTATCTTTCACCCTCTCTCTCTCTCTCTCCCTATCTCCTTAGAATGGTTAGATTAGGATATATTAGGTCCTACTGCGTTGGAGTAGCTTGTGGCAAGTAGATTAGGAAGTAGGAACCAACCTTCTTTGGAGGTCCATCTCAAGTTTTGCAAGTCCCACAACTTAAGAGATGGTCCAATGTTGTGCAATCACACCGAATGCCCCACTCAGACCTAGGCCATTTGGGGGTGTTGTGATTTTACACTAACAATTTTGGCACGCCTAGTGGGAGCAAGAGGTCTTCACTTCATTTCATCAAGTTGATGTGTTCTTGGTGAGATTTAGCCTTTAGAGGCATATTCAAAGCACATCTAGTGACTCCATCTAGTCAACAACCCATTCTCTGAGTTACAGACCTTTTCCATCCATTTCCACCCATCTTCATTCATCTTTCTTTCCATATATTTCATTTTCTCCCATCCCATGAAGTTGTGCAATCATGACTTCATTCCCCTCATGGAATTCACACCTACAACAAGTGCAGTCCCACCTCCAATGTATTTCCCAACTCCTCTAGATCAGCATTATGATCAGATCTAGAACCATTATGCTTACCCATATGAGCAGGTCAAAACCAGTTTGGCCATGGAGCTTATCAAGAACAAGGGGATGCATACAATGGTAACAACTACATAGAGGATGCTGATTTGTAGGAGGAGATTCAAAATTGGAGGCACACATGGTGCATTCAAGGGATACAACACAAGTGAAAGCATTCAAGAGTTGGCTATAAGGCACCTTGTCCATGGGCTGGCCCTATGCCAATACATTACAACCCTAAGGAGAAGATCAACTTCATGGTTGAAATACTGTCTCACCTTGTGTAGTGGATTATGGATATTGAGGCATATGAGAAAAGTGTGAGACAACCTTGTCAATGGGTAAGTCAGTCACCAAATCCTTATCCTTCATTTTCTCTTTCTCAAACTCTATCATCGTAGCAGTGTCATGAGTCTAGCTTCCCATCTGCTGCCCTAGCGCTGAATTCCCTTCTCCATCCCCTAGCCTTTCATCTCACCTCAATTATTCTTCCCTTTTCCCTTCTAGATTCAAGTCCCTTTACCTAGATATACTATAAACAAAAACCCCCTACCAACACCCCTTCTCCAACCAACGTTATCATGTTTGATGACTATAGACAATTGAAGAATGGCATGACTCATGTGACTTTGACTAGGAAGAGGAAATCATACAAGTGCATGTTCCAGAGAAAAATCAGTTAGCTCCAAAGGGTGCGATTCAGGAGGATAATGAGTTGCTTGTAGAGGAAAAACCATGTGTGCCATAGCTTTGCACGCCCCAACCTAAAAGCAATCCCCTTCAGAAGGAGAACCATATAGTTCTAAAGGCTCCAAGTGCAGAGTGGGTCATAGAAGAACCTTTAGTTCTTCCTCCTACTTTTTCTTGTTCAAGCTCTAATGTCGAAGAAGAGTTTGAGCTTTCAAAATTCATGTTTGAGGAAGAGGGGAACCATGGTGAGCAAGTTGTAGATCAAGAGGACACCATGGAGGAGGTCAAGCACATACAACAAGACAATAGGGAGACAAATTGTCTATCAAACTTGGAAGATTGATTTGATGGAGAGGAGCCTAAGGAGATAACATTATTTGATCCTCCATCATCCACCTTCCAAGCATGTGAGCATACTGCCATAAAGGAGAGAATCCAAGGATAGAACCCTACATTTCATGATAGCCCTCTAGGACCAAGGTTGGAAGACATGAATCTTCTATGTTCTTTAAAGGAGAAGGAAGGGAAAAGTCAAGAGGACATCATCCTCTCACACCATCCACCCAGGAAGGTCAGCAGGAAGACTCCATTCTTGGAGTTGAATTTTAGAGAAATGGGCACATTCAAAGGATTAGATTGTGCCCAATCAGGTACTTGGCTTCATTAGAGCCAAGGGAGAAGCCAAAACTAGTCATGCCCACTTCAGGGCATGAGGATGAGCTCCAAAGTACCAAGGATCAGTTGTAATGCCTCTTCAATCCAAATGAAGAGCAACTAAAAGAGGAATTTGTCTTGTTTCTAGTTGACACCTTGATGATTTGGGTGGAGGACCAGCTTATAGTCATTTTTTCACTCATGCAAGCAGCCATATTCAGTGTCAAATCATTTGCATGGCTGCCCCTTTTGAGGAAGGGAAGCTACTTCTCCCTGCTAGTTGCAGGATTTGTTTGAGTCCCCTTTCTCTTTGGTTAGTGTAGGAGTAGGTTTAGGTTTTTTTAGTAGAAGAAGTGCTTGTGCACACTCTGCATGTTCCACTTGGAGCATGTATGATTTCCAGTTTTGTATATAGTGTTGTGGTGTTTTTTTTTGCTCATGCACAGTGCATTGGAGGTAGCATTTGGTGAGTTCAGGTGGTCAGCTCTAGTTTCAATAATTTCCAAGTGGCTCAGGGATCAAATTTTCAAAGTTTAGTTCAGATTTTTGTTTACCATGCAAAATCCATGCCCAATGGATTCTTCAAGGCAACTGATCATTTCACCTAGTAGGCAGGTGATCCCCATGAGTTGCCAAATTGTTGACCAAAATAAGCTCACACTTATTTTGGGTCAACTGACACCATTTTCCCTTCTAGGATTCACTATGAATTGTCACATATTTTAAGCACTTAAGTCCCACTAGAAGCATTTCCATCATATAGGAAATTTCTTCCCCTTTCCAAAGATATAAATAAGTCCTTCTAACTCTTCATATTTTTCAAGTTATAGGACAACGGGCCTTAGAAGGATTTTTGCCAAAAGTGGGCCGGCGGGCCTACGGAATATTTTTTGCCAATGGAAATCACGGACCGGTGGGATGGTGGGAGACATTTTGACATTTTTGCACTTTTCACAAAAGGCACAAGTATAATTATGGGCCCCATGGGCACGAGAAGGATTTATTTTTCTAAGTGGAAAATGCGTCGTCAATGGCCCGAAGATGTCTTTTTGCCCAAGTGGAAAATGCGGGACAATGGGCTCGGGGATGACTCAAGTGTAAAAATAGGTCTGCGGGGCCAAGGAGGAAATTTTTCCAAGTATAAAAGTGGGCTAATGGGTTTGCAAGGGACTTTGGAACTCTTACACTTTTGTCAAAAGGCACAATTTTCAAGTATGGGCCCATGAGCTTATAGGGTCTCATCGGTCGTTGAAAAGTCATAGACCCGCAGAGGGTGCCATGAGTCAGTTCGGCACAACTCCAAGGATAGAACCCAAAATGGAGACCCCAAATGAGCACGAGGATTCCATGTATCCTCGTGTCGAAAAGGGGGACAGAGCCAATTGTTTAAAATGACTAAGTATAAGGGTGTCAGCAGAAGCTTCCATGTGTCTCATTGGCATAACTCCAAGGATGGGTCCAAAGAGCGGGTTCCCAAACATGCGTAGACTCTCCATGTGTCTTAGGTCCAACAAAAGTCAAATGGATCAAGGATAGAATTGGCTAAGTATAAGAGAGACAAGTGGATAGCACCACTTGTCTCAACAATGCAAATTCAAAGGCACAACCCAATGCGAGAGACTCAAACGACCATGGCCTTCCCATGTGTCCCGGGTTCGAAAAGGGAGCAGGCTCAAATTGGCTAAGTACAAAAGGTAAGCGGAGGCCCCACGTGTCTTGTCCATGTAAATTCAAAGGTAAAACCTGGGGGTAGTTTTCAAACAAGAGCCAAGCCTCCATGTGTCTCGGGTCAGGCATAATGTCTCTGCCAATAGGAGAGACCTAGGGAAGAAAACAAAGAACACAGAGAAGCCCGCTGAAGCCACCACATGTCGGTTCGACACAATTTCAAGTGCAAAAGGAAGGGGATGAATCTTCAAGACACGCGAGGCTGCCATGTGGGTCTTGCATGAACAAAATCTTTTGAATATTATGTGACCACGATTATGATCTTCAAACAACCATATCTTTTGATTGAAAACTCAACTTTTGGTGGGAGAGTATTTTTGGAAAGATCTCAGCTCCGGCTTTCTCACTGCCACCATTAATGTTTGGACCATTAATTTTGGGGTTATCAAGTCTCTCACCTACCACCATGATGAAGAATGGGCTTCTTTCTTTCCTAGTAAGGGATAGTGATGGAGGCATGAGTGTTACAAGTAAAGCTCTTTATTGTGGTAGGTGGATTTAATGCACTTCTAGGGGTGGTTGGAGTAGAGTTCGATTTTCCCTCTCTCTTCCTTCTCTCTTTCTTCTATATATTGTAAAGGAGGGGCATATTCAAATGTTGTTCATCTTTTCTCTCTTGCCCTCCTCTCTCTTTCTTCCTTAGGGTAGAATGTGGAGTCTAGGCCTCTTCTCATGGCTATGTAATGGAATTTTCTTTCCCCTTTCCATTGATGATGTATAGTGTAAATTTTGGAGCAATAAAATATGTTTCATGATGCTTCTATCCATCCTTGCTTATTTTGTTGTCTCTTCTTATATCTTGTCATTGTAGGGTATATTGTGCATACTCTGATGTTTATTACAGGTTTTGGGAGTGTGCCTAATGGGTTTTGAAGTGGTGTTCCGTGTGAACTTCACCTCTAGTCCATGGTTCATATTTTCCACCCTCTCCTCTGCTCACCTCTCTCCACTTCAGGCAGTCAGATCTATGATCAACCACTTCCTTTTCTAGTGTATCACAACTTAGTGTAGGATCTCTTTCACCCTCTCTCTCTCTCCCTATCTCCTTGGAATGGTTAGATTAGGATTGTTATCCAAAATTCACCCCTCGAGGCTTGTTTTAATGCATTGCGAGTTTGGAGGCTATGGATTGTACCAAGGTTCGTCGTACCAGGCTTGGAACTAAAATGCAAAGGATTCAGCAAAATCAGACATTTCTATCCTAGGTAGTCTGTGAGATAGTTGGGACGTTGGGACGTGAAAAGGCAATTTTTCCGCAAAGTCAATATATTGCGGGTGGTGCATAGAAATGTGTTTGGGATAGTAAGGAAAAAGTATGCACGGGATGCACAAAGGTGAAAAGGCCACAAAAGGAAACATGGGATGTAGAAAATGTGAAAGTGATAACCCTCACAACCTGGTCAATGGTGAATGTGTAAGAAAAGGAATCTGAATTGGGCAATGCAGAGATTTTATCCTGGGATATGTGGACCCGATTTTGCCGAAATAGTGCAAAGAAAGAGAAAAGTCAAAGTTTGACCTCCCAAACTTCAAACGGCCATAAATTTTGACTTGAGCTCTAATTTTGATGAGGGTAGATATATTTAAATACAAGAAACATATTCATCTCTAGTCAGTTGATGCTCATTCCCGTCAAATGACAGAAAATTCTCGGTAAACCCAAAATAGTGCTCGCACTTAAGGCCATAAATTTTGAATTTCTCAACAAAATTGCACAAAATTGGTACCGTTGGAATCATGGCACCAATCCCAATGCACAAAAATAAATAAATTCCATATTTGGTGAATGATAGATAGATATTTTGTAGAAAATATGGCCAAGTTCAGAATAGTGTTTTATTTGGTAGTTGGACGCATTCAATGAAGCATGGGATGACATATTTCACTACTACAAGTCATGGGGCAATATGGGGAGCCTTGAAAGAAATATAACATAATTTCACTCCATTTAATATCTCTTAAAAGTGGTTGAAGGACAGATTTTGGGATTTCCATTTTTCTCTCTCTCTCTCTCTTCTTATTTTTCTATAAATTTGAGTGTTGGGATCATTGTAAAAGGAGGTAGTTTCATTATAACAAATCTCTGTCAAAATTTATTTGTGAAGCCAATGTACTATAGGCCCTTATAGTGGATTCCTTTCATGGTGATCCAGACCCTTATCTTGTAAAGATTGAATGTGTACATATCATGAAGCAATAAAATACAAGTTTGTGGATGCATCTTCCTCTACTGTGTGTTCTTGCATTCTTCTTGCCCCTTTAACCTTGATTACAAGTGTATTGTGTCTATCTTTATGCTCTTGCAAGGATCCATTATTATTGTGCATGTATGAAATATTTTTGTGAACACATTTTTAGAGTGTGGAGAACTATTATCATCCCTTCTAGTGTGCACTTTGCTTCGTATCTCACACACTGGAAGACTACTCTCACACCCCTCCTTCTCTGGTGTATCACTGATGTAGTGTAGGCTTTCATTTTTATGCATTCCCTCTCCTTGGTCCCTTGGAAAATTTAGATTAGGAAAGATAGTTTTGTCTGCATTAGAGTAGATTGCGGCGGGTAGTTTAGGAGCAAAACTATATTTATCCGGAGGTCTATCTCAAGTAGCGAGTCCCAAAACATGGAGATAATACCCATGTTATCCAATCATAGTGTGAGCTCAAGCATATGCACTTGTAAAAAAAAGGGTGTTGTGATTGGTGATAACAAGGATAGATTAGGTTCTTCTTACGATGGAGTAACTTGTGGCAGGTAGATTAGGAAGAAGGAACCAACCTTCTCTCGGAGGTCCATCTCAAGTTTTGCAATTTCCACATCTTGAGAGATGTTCCGATGTTGTGCAATCACACCGAATGGCCCACTTAAGACATAGGACATTCGGGGTGTTGTGATTCTACACTAACAGATTACCTTGGACACTTGTAATTTATACCTTGATCATTTTGAAAGACATGCATAAGTACCTTGAATTCTATTTATGTGATTGAAATGTAATTTGTAATTGATAATACAAAATTTTAAAACATGCATTTTTTTGCATCTACTACAACATGTACCTACAAACTTAATAAAATAGTTAGAAAATAATCAGGATTTTTGCCTCTCTTATGTTCCATAGTGACTTTCTTTCTTTTTCTTTTCTATCTGTCATGATTCTTATGAATATCATGAGCTTACGCCATATGGTAATTTTCATTTTATATCGTTGCATGATGTACCTTATGCTTTTGATCTCAGATGATTGATTTTCCTGAAGTTAGATAGAACTTGAGTACATATTAAACCATGATCTATTAACTGATATTTTCTTTTTCCATTTTGTAGGAACGTTGTAGTTGTTAGATACAGAAGATGAAGATGGAGAAGCTAAAACTGAAATGATGAAGAACAAAAGAAAACTCAAGGAAATGATGGGTTTTTTCTATACTCCTTTGCTTTTAATTTCATGCACATGTACCATTTATTTTGATAATCATAAGTTACATCCCATGGCTTGTGTGGGAAACATTGAATTTCCTTAATGAATAAATGATATTATTTCTATAATTGAGTTGTGTACTTCCTTTTACTTTCAAAACTTATTATTTGTAATAACGGTACAATGAATTAAACAACTCAATACATACTTAATAACACTTAATCATAGAAAATGATCAAATTAAAAATACCTGTAACTTTCTTGATTGAATATCTATAATGAAAACAAAAGTTATGTTTGTTGTTTTTTAATCTAGCTCCTCAAGTTTTCCTTTATCTCCACCTTCCTCAAGGTTGTGATTTATTTCTTTAGAGATTTTATGTAATCTTTGATGAAGGTGATCATGAGAATAAAAACATATGTGAGGTGTTGCATTCTGCAACAACACACATAGCTGCATTTTTCCTTGTTGATCCACTTAACTAAAAACAAAATTAAACTATATATGCCCCTAGTTAGGTTCATTCATCAACTCCTTCCATTGGAAACAAAGTTTTGAGTTGCATATTTTTGCACAAGTGCAAAAATTGTCAACATTTATGGTGATCTGCAGGGAAAGCTGCCTACCAGCTTATAGATTAGTGCCTTTCTCTCATCCATTAGGCATGGAGTCAAAGCATGTAACAAAAATATGCCTTTTTTCCGGAAAAGATCAAACATTCGAAAAAAAAAAAAATCTAGGAAAGGATTTGGTAAACCAGATCACATGCATGAATGCACTTATTGAATTGAAAAACATACAATGTGCATGAAATTCACTTATTGAAAGGGAAATCCTACTCTAACTAGACACTATAGGATTTAACATAACAATGTTTAAGAAACATACAATTCAAAGGAATGGGAAGTTCCTCTCCATTCAACCTTGGAAGCTGAACTGCATTGTGATCCTTACAAGATGAAATCATATAGGTACCACTCTAGATTGTATCAAACTTCATGTGGTTTCCTAGTTTTACATGATTAGCATCCCACTTCAACACAATATCTCCTTCATTGAAGACTCTAAACTTGGCCTTTTTATCAAACATTCTCTTGATTTGTTTTTTATTCTTTTCCATGTTCAGATGAGCTTGATCTCTTAGCTCTTGCAACTCTATTAATTTTGCATAATGAACCTGCATTGGTCAATTCTAAAGTAAATCCATTTCATGTAGTAAATGGAATGCAAGAACTTCAATAGAAATAGCATTCTTGCCTCACATCCATAAACAAGCTTGTATGGTGAATTGTCAACTGATATTTTAGGAGTCACTCTATCAGCCCAAAGTGCTAAATTTAACATCAGATACCAAGCTCTTTGGTTGTCCTTGAGTGTTCTTTTGATAATTTTAACATATTTTTATTAGTACTTTCAGCTAATCCATTACCTTGAGGGTAATAATTAGATGAAGTACTCAAATAAATCCTGTGATTCACAACCCAATCTGTTATCTTTACACCAAGAAATGCTAAGGCATTATTTGAAATGATAGATGTTGGAACACCAAATATGCAAACTATACCTTCATATAATAATAATATTGAAGTCTCATTAACTTCTTTCAAATCTACTTCTTTAGTCCAATGTGTCAAATAATTGGTGGCAGTAAAGATCCACTTGTGTCCTTGTGATGAAGGTGGATTTATCATGTCAATGAAGTCAAGACTCCATTGCATGAAGGGATGATCCACTAAAATAGGTTGTAAAGGTAGTGAAATAAACATTATTTTCCAATAAAGAATGCACATTTCTTACACCCTTTAACCCATTCAAAACAGTCCTTAAATATGTTGGGCTAAAAATAACTAGCTTTCATAATGTTTAAGGCTATAGTACGTGTTGAGAAGTGACCTCTCGTAGGTCCTTCATGGAATTCAAGACAATAATTGTTGCACTCTATCATAATCAACACAACGTAGAAGAATTCCATTTATATCCCTTTTGAAAAGCACACCATCAATGAAAACATAAGGTATAACTTGTAATCTAAAATATCTTCATTTATTCTTGTCCATACCTTTTAAATAAGTGTCGTGTTATAAGTAATCAATCAAATCAGTCATCCAACTTGATCCTTGAACCTTTGGATTGAGTTCTGGTTGCTGATTTTTAGGTTGTAATAACATTTTTGATTGTTGATACATAATTTCAACATGCTGTAATGGAATTTCTAAGTCTGAGCACTGTTGTTTTTCTATATCAGCAATCAGATGTTCACATAATCCTTTACCTTGGACTATTTTTGTAACATGAATGTCAACATCATACTCCATAACCTTTGTAATCCAACCTGCTCTCTTCTCATTCAGTTATTTGTTCAACAAGAATGCTTTAACACTTGGATGAGAGACTAAAACATGTATCTTATTATTGGAAAGTATGTACTTGAAATTCTTTAGTCCTCTAACTACAAAAGTACTTGTTTTTCAAGAAAAGTGTACCTTGTCTCATAGTCATGTAAACTCTTCCCAAAGAAAGCAATTGGCTGCTCAATATTTTCATCATTAACCTAAGTTAATATGGCTGAAATGGTTTCAGCTCCTGCAAGTGCATACATCGTGAAATCCTTATCAAAATTAGGATTTGCCAAGGTAGGAGCTTGTGAAATAGTTGTCTTGATAGCTTTAAATCCTTTTCTTCCTTTGCTAGTCTAAGAGAAAGTTTTATCTTTCTTTAACATAACTTATTAATGGCTTGACTAATGCTGCAAAATATGGAACAAACCTTCTAACAAAGTTGATTTTTCCAAGAAAACTTTGTAAAGCCTTCTTATGATGAGGTAATGATAGCTATGAAATTGCTTCAATTATGAAAGGATCAATAGCTAAACCTTGCCTAAAAACAATATGTCTAAGTAATTTACCTTGATGGACTGAAAAGATAGAATTTTTGGGATTAAATGATATTCCAAACTGCATGCAAAGCTAAAAAGTCTGCCTTAGATGCATAAAATGATCATCAAAATTATTTGAAAATACAGTAACATCATCTAAATAAACCAAAATGCATATATTTAGAAGGATATGGAAAGCCATATACATTTCACGACATTAGAGAGCCCAAAAGACATTATTTTGTAAGCATAAGTACCCCAGTTCGTGGTGAAGGCTGTTTTGTATCTATCTTCTTCACGCACAATAATCTGATTGTATCCACTATAACCATCCAAAAGGGACAACCTGTCTAATCCTGAAACTATTCTTAAAATATGATCCATGTTGGGTAACGTGAGATAATGATATTTTAATGAAGCCTTGTTAAGATCTCTAAAATCCACACACAACCGGATTTCACCATTCTTTTTCGAAAAGAAAAATATTAGCTACCCAACTTGAATGCTTAACTGGAAAGATAATAACTGATTCAATCAGCTTGGATAACTCTTTTCTCATCAAGGGTTCAATCTTAGGATTAACAAGCCTTTGTTTCTACCTTACTGGTTTTGAATTTGGATGCAACTCTATGGTATACTAAGCTAAATTGGGATCAAATCCTCTCAAATATTGGTATTTCAAGAAAAAACATCTTTGAATTCTTTACATAAATTAATGAAAGAATTTTTTTAGCTAAGGAACATACATTTCCAATAAATAACTTCTTTTCATCATTAACTAAGATATCTTTGTAGTTATTTATGTGAGTTGAGATATTTCCTTTATCATTTCTTAGTTGATCATCAAAACTAAAAATATCCTCTAATGTGACCAGCCCTTGAGGAAGTTTGTTTGTCTTCAATTGAACAATTTGGTCACCATATAAATGTTGTAAATTTTTCTTGATTAATTGTAGAAAATTCAACTTCTTGCTACAGAAATCTCCATTTTTGCTCATCATCTTTGAAAACTTGCCAGTTTTCTTCATTATCAAGAACTGAAGGTCTGATAATCAACTTTATATGTGGCTATAATTTTATTTTTTCAATCTATTCTACCACTAAATGCCATGCAAGCTTGTCTCATGCATGTTTATTTTTAGCTCTTGGAATAGATTGCATGTTAATAGTCTCAAAATCATCCATTAAGTTTGAAACTCTATTCTTGTAAGATTTCAGCAATGAATTCTTACAAACATTAAAGTTTTTTATTTGATTAATCACTAACTTTGAGTCACCAAACACTTTTAATAGGTGATACCTCTTTTTCTAGCCCATTGTAGGCCATGCATTAATGCTTCATATTCAACTACGTTATAAGTACATGAAAATTGTAGACTTAGAGCTAAAAATACCTTTCATTCGAAGGAGAAGTAAGCATAAAACATGCACCTTCTCCTTTTTTTTTTTCTCCATTAAATTGAAGCTTCCATAATCCTTTAGGTATTTTTTCTATTTTGGACAACAAGGGAATATGTACATTTTCTTCATGCAAACAATAAACACCAAATAAACCTTCTTCTACTTCCTTGAAGGGATCATAAGCATGTTATTCTTGAGTTTTCTCATCCATAAACAAATTTGAAACACCATATAATGTAGAAACATGTGTTTTGTGACATCAAAATTAGTCTGATCTATGGTTGCATAATTTGCTACAACATTTGAAGCATGAGGCTCAATATGAAATATAGCCAAAGGCTTTAAATTGACTGCAAATTTAGTTCCATACCTTGTAGTGAAGGATAAGAAAGACCAATTTAAAGAAATATAACCTCCTATATTTTCTATAAAATCTCTTGATAAACATAAAGCAAAGTAGGGAGGTAGATCTACAACAGTTACATCTTGAAGAATAAATTTTTTGGAAAAGCATGTAATATTTCCTCCAAATTTTTAATGACACCAACTGTGTTAGTTGATGTCCCATCTAGCTGCAACACACTTTTTTCTGTAGGTTCATACTGCAGGCCTAACTTTTTTGTAATTACTTTAGGCATTACTATGCTACTTACACCACTGTCAACCATGCAATTATGAACTAAATGATCTCCAATAATCAAAGATAGATAAAAGGGTGGTGGATTTTTAATATCATGAGCATTTAGAACCTTTTTACCATCCACTTAACCTCTTTCATGTGATCTTGCTCGATTTTACCAAGAACCATATCAGCTTTTTGAGCTTCCTTTTTGCTGGTTTTGAAGAAATATGCAACTTAGCAAGCTCATGAGCAAGTAGCTCCTACTATCCTAGAATACTCAAAGCATCCCATAATGAAATAATGATATTATGATTTTTCATTACCTCAAAAATATTAAAAGAAGCAACAATTTTAGCATAATATTTAGCAAAAATGACTCTGCTTTAGAAACTTTTGAAATTTGAGGTATGAATAATATTCTGGGATTAGGTTGTAATTGTTTTTGCTTCTCTTTAGGGGCTGAAATGCTATCTACATTTGAAGGAACAACAATATTGTTTGCTATTTTTTGACCTACATTTTTGATTTATTGGTAATCATAGATAAAACATTTCCTTTTGTTGTTTTTCTTTATCTTGAGCCCTTTCTTTATACCTATTTATAACTCGTAATAAACTATTCTTCTCCAAAACTAAGTTCTATTTAGGTGATTTTCTAGTTTGAGCATCTTGCTGCCCACCCTCCATTTGAGGCATGTATAATTCTTGAGATTGAGGTTGTGCAACAACACTTACATCCAAAAATATATTTGAATAATTAACATTTGAATGAGGCTAATTGTAAGGTAAACATCATTATTTTGAAGCCATGTTGATTGGAATGAGAGCGATAGATGAACTATGAGATTTGGGATGAAATTACCTTTGCTGATGGGGATACCAATAATTTTGTTTTTGCTGATAAGGCTGCCTATTTTCTTTGATAAGTATTATGGTAAGGCCTGCTAGGTTGAGGTAGTTTATTGCCTATTGATGTTAATTTTTTCCCATAGTTTGCAAGGCCTTAAATACATCATCTGATGGTACTGTAACAACATAATCTATTATGGTAAAAGGTTGTGGTACAGGTGCCAAATCTATCATAAGAGTCATATAAGATCTTGGGGATAATTTAGTAGCTTGAATGAGGTTGTTTTCAGCCCTAATTGTAATATCATAAGCTGTTGGGAGTGTAGTTCCTCCCATAGATTGTATCATGGCTGAAATGTCACTATTTAAAGCTCTAAGATAGTATAAAAATGCATGATCAACTTAAGGCTTAGCAATGGCTGGAATTCTTTCCCAAGTCTAGCAAATTGATATTAAAACTAGCCATAAATTCATGAGGATCTCTTTTAATTGTAGACAATTGTTCTATGAGAGATAAATGATCGAATTTTTTAAATTACTTAAGTAGTTTATCCCCTAATTCATCCCAAGTTGTTATGCTCCCTATTAGTAAAGTTATGTACCATTGCAAATCTTGTCCTTTAAATGATGCAACTAAGAGTCTCAAGGCTACATCTTCATGAGTTACGTTATGGACTACACAAAGGGCTACAATGTATTTAATATGCTTAGTAGGGGTAATCTGATTTTCACTAGTAAATGAAGGTAAACCTTTTAAGGCAGCAACAAGTATATCATGATAGATTGGAATTACTAAAGGGCTATCATTAGTAAAGGTAACAAATTTTTAGGTGGTTGTAGTGGTTGCTTTGCATGATTCCGGGATTTGAACAACAAGATTAACACATGGTGAAACAAGGGGAGGAGGGTTGCAAAAACCAGGCCTATTGTAAGGTAAGGTATTGCCAACTCTTCTTCTTCTTGCTAAATTCAAAGGAAAAGAAAAAAAATTATGAGGAATACCTCTTACTGTTGATCTCGTAGTCACCTTAGTCATGGAACATGCTATAAAAAGGGTCTAAAAACTAGGCTTATAGATTCACCAAATAATTTATTTTGATTTCAAAGGATTTTTGCTACTTTATTCTTCAGAAATGATGTTCTTTCGGTGTAAATCGGCTTTAAATTGATGCAATTTGCTGAGATCTTATCCATGTCCTACTGAGCATGCCAAAAATTATTATATCTCAGAAGTGCACCCTTGTTGAGAGATGAAAATAGGGTTCTAAACTTTTTCTATCTCTCACTTTCGTAGATATAATGGAAACACCACAGGTCAGTGGGTATACCTATTATTGAGGTGAGTCTTTGGTATTAAGGCCGGTTCCTTATTCATGTATCCTAAACTAACTTTTTGGGGTTTTGAGGGTAAAAATATTGCTATAACTGAATTGAAATGGGGTGATAAACTAAATTTAAATGGTATTATGTAGAAGGTTATGCATATTTTTCATAGGATGAATAAGTTGAAGGAAAAATTCATGAATTACAAAGCTAAGACCATGGAAGTACCGAAAAGAAAGTACAAGTTGATGCAAAGATTGCATGCTCAACAACCTAGAATTAGGAAAACCTATTAATGGGAAGGTCCTACATCCTGGTTGGTTTAGTATGCAACAAAGGCTTGAGGTAATGCATGGAACTATTAATCAAATGACTGATTTTGCTTTATCTTTGCAAAAAATAGAGAATGATAGGAATCGAGTTGAGGAACCCTGTTAATGGGATGTTCCCATTTACCTTCCATATCAGAATCTAATGCCCATAGACCCTCCTTGCAAGCCAATGCAACCCATTCATTCATCTAATTTTTCTATTCCATAATCATGCACTGAAAGAAAATATCCATTTCCAAGCTTTCGTTCTATTCTGTTCCAAATACAGACCATGTACCCCAATCTCTTGTTCAAGAATTACCAGTTCAAGCTGAAATAAATCCCACCCCTCCTTCCATAGTACTAACTCATGAAGGAGAAAATTAGAATATCATAAAGGAGGGGCAACCAAATGAAGAAAAAACATGATGTAATTCTTACAAAATCTACAGGGATGGATGTCAAAGTTACAATTTGATCATGTTCCAGAGTTAGAAAAAGAAACCATATAGAAGGTACAATGTAGTTTTGTAGAAGAACAAATACATGTAGAATATGGTCAACAATTTACATTTTCAAGAGTGTAGTGTGCATGAAAGAACCATACTCACACCAATCAATGATTCATCAAGGTTTTGGTCTTATTTAAGAGGTAAAATCATTTTCAAATGAAGAGGATTTTTAGGTCAAATTTGATAATGAATCAACAAATTTGGTACATGAATAGAATATTTTCAGCTTAATGAGACCTTATTCTAAATTACGACGAGATAAAATTAGTCAGGATAGATGAAAAAAATAGCTTGAAGAGGATGGTTTGAAGAAGAGGCTGATTTCATATCGAGTTGGAAGAATACTTTTGTGAAGAACAAATTTTAGAACTCACTGATTTTGCAATCTCATCATTCATCTTCCATAATATAGAGCCTATTGTTGCTAAGGTCTCTTTTGCACTTGAAAAAAAGTAGGATGTTCCTTTGGATGTAGATACTTTCTTTCCGCTTCAGAAGAATCATTTTTATAGAAGAACATCGAGAGAAGTAACAACATGTTGTCCAGATCAAATCTTATTTAGAAAAATAGGATGAATTTGATTTTTTAGTTTTTGTGTTGAATCAGAATGAGAAAATGGAAAAATTAGTTATGATAGTTGTGGTACAACAACTTGTAGAAGCTAAAACATGTTCAAATCAACTTCAAAATGTGTCCAGGGATGGAAATGAAATAGTACAACAACTTTCAAAGAAAAATAGTTTTCAGATCAACCTCAGAATGTACTTAGTGGTGAAAAGGAAATCAATGAGATAATGCAGATCAAAGGAAAAAATCAGATCAAAACAATCAATTTACCAGTGGTTAGGAGGCCATGTCCTATTCAGTTCTTGGCTGATTCCCAGCCAGTTATAGTAGTACCAAAATTCATGATTGTTTTAGAGCATAAGGAAGAGTTTCAAATTCTCTGATTCAACAAGCCCTAAATAAATCCAAATAAAGTAGATGAGATAGAAGTGTTTCTTAGTTATTGGACTGATCTTTTGAACAAAGTAAAGGTATATTTATTCTATCCAGCTCTCATCATGTTATCTTTTTTACAAGATGCATTAATGGCCTTGATTTTGGAGAAAGGGAAGATATTTTTTATTTCCTATTTCAGGATTTTTTTAGCTTGAAAGAATATATAGTTAAAGTAGGATATATTAGGATTCACCTTTCAATAAGTGTAGTTCATGCACATTGCAAATTTAAATTCAAGTATAAGTGTATTTCATGCACATGAGCTAGTTTACTAGATCCTTTCCCTGCTTTAATTTTGTTTTTAGAAAGGTAGGTTTTTTAGAAAAAGGAAGATTTTGGTTATATGCTTTCGACTCCATGCCTAATGGACTAGAGCAAGGAATTAGTCTTAAAGCTAGGTACAACAACTTTCCTGTATGCAGATCGCAAAAATGTTGACATTTTTACACCCTATGTGAAAAGGTCAACTCAAAACTTTGTTTTCAGATGGAAAGGATTGATGGATGGACCTAACAAAGAAAGAAAAGAGAAGTGAAATGTCACTTTTCTAGTTTCATAATGCCTATCTGCTACTTAGCATGTCTTTCCATCACATCTATATCATGATCATGCACTAGATCCCTCAGAAACTCGTGAAATACCTTGATACAATAAGAAAAAGATGGACAACCCAAAGCTTTCAGAGGGATAGTCCACTTCATGAATGAAGTAGGTTTCAAATTATCTTTGTTCACTTTTTAGTTGTTATCAGTTATCTTAAGTTCATTAATTATGATTAAATGAAAGGTTCCTAGTGTGTATGAGTTGTACATTTTTCATTTTACATCATGTAAATGAAATAATAATGTAAAAATGATAAAGTTACAACTCATCACATGAATAAATTATCATTTATTTCATAATTATAAAGTACATTAACCCACACAAGCCATGGGAATAACTCTGAAAGCAAGTGCATAAAAGAAAATACATGTGTGTAAAGTTGTGAGTAAAAGAGAAAGGGAGATCCATCATTTCCTATTTAGATGGATTCTCCTAGTTGGTTTCAACCTGTCCTCGCTACTCCTCTTCTCCATCTTCTTTAAGAACCCGAAAGAAAAAAATGGATGTTAGAGCTACAGATGTCTATGTCCATTGGACTCATAGTTTTAGACAAATGGATTTTCTTAAAATGATCTTGAATCGAAATGTAGAAAAGAATTGAGTTGTGCATCTTTTCGTAATCATGACAAAGAAAGATGAAAACAACAATAAAAGAAAGGCTATTTTTTTTTTCTAACTAATTGATCAATGTGTAGGTACATAAAAAGATACATTTTCTTGTGTTTTAATCATGATCAAAATAGGTCATCACAATAGATCAAAAGAAGACAGAATATCAGAAGCTTAGAAGGCACAACCTTTATCAGATTTCAAGGCCTCAGACTTGCAAACTATACATGATATTGATATTATAGTCATTCAAAATACACAAAGTACATATGCAATACAATTTCTAACTTTCAGAGAGAGGAGATATTCAAACAAGGTTCCCAGAAGATCAGTGGAAAAGAAGCAAGGTCTCTAATAAATGATTAATTCACATTATGGAACAAATCATCCATAGTCTAGAGTAAGATAATTTACAACAAAACAAGACACAACCTCTTAATGGCATAATTTTCAGCTTTTCACAAGGCCATCACAGAGATGCAAAAATTTGAATCTTACTCAAGAGCAAGGAATTGTAGAAAAAGATCACAATTCATGAAAAAATTTTCATTATGAAATAAGAATGCTCATCGAGATAATACATCACAAATTATAATGATCAAAGGATAGAACAAAGTTCACAAAGTAGAAAGTTACAAATTCAAGTACAGATACAAACTTGAAATTACACCTCAAGAATCAATTCAACTCATCTTTAATTATTCAATAGATAACATGGAATATATGCAAGTTATAAAGGAGAATACACTAAGCAATTACAAATACTTCAAACCTCCAAATAACATTTTCATATTCCCAAAATGGAACAATTAAGCTGTTTAATGTCCAAGGAAAGTAAATAAAGCTACAGGCTTTGAAGAAAATTCTAGGAAAAATAGGATATATATCACAGTGAATGTAAAATCCAAGCATTCATAGCCTACAATCATCAAGATTACATGGTAATATATTAAAACTCAGCTACAAATTCAAGTCATGATGCCAACAACTATGCCAAATAGATTTTGTATTTTCAAGGTACCTAATTAAAAAAAGAATGTCAACCATCAGTAAGGTAGAATGAAGTGTGCCAATAGGAATGCATGAGAATAACAACTACAACTAGGTCTGGTTGGTAGACATTGAAAGAAAAAATCAAAATAAATTACAATGAATGTATAAAGTTATACAAAAATATAAATTAATGGAGCAGATCTTTGAATTACCGAAAAGTCAGTAGTAGAATTGAAAAGCATATCTTTCTAGGTTATTAAGGTAAATATATTCATAGTATAAATTTTTCAAGGGTACTTGATCAAGTTTTCATGAAAAAGATGTACCTTAGACATCACGTTATAAAGAGACATAACTGTGAAAAGCAATTCTTGTTAAGGGTTCGAGATATTACAAAGAAATATTTCATACAAGATATTTTTCATCAATAAGCTAGGTTCATCAATGCAAAAAATCAATTTTTAGTAGTTTTCAAAAGAGAACTTGAAGTTTTCTAGGTGTTAACAACATAAAGTTCATTAAAGAATTTTCAACACCCAAATGAATGCCAAGGCATGTAAACAAATCATTTGAGAAAATCACTGCATCTCATGAAATCATTGTAGAATAGATAGTTCAAGAATGGAACCAAAGTAGACCCAACAAGGAGAGGGATTTGTTTTAGAATCCATATAAATTTATATTCTCTAGTACACAGTCAGAAGCAAGTATCAAGCATAACTCTTGATCTAGTTATCAAAAACAACAATTAACATCCAACTCACAAGAATGACAACAATAAGTGGCCAAGTTATCAAAATATCTACATATAAAATCAAATCTAAAGTGACTCGCCAATTTTCAAACCAGACGAGTTAGAGTTTAGGGAAAAACCAAGACATGATGAAATGCATGGTTGAGCCACCAATAGTCCGGACATAATTCGGGATGAAATAAAAAAATACTAGCAAGATTCCAGATGGGTAACCCAAAGGGGAAAATTATAAATCACCCAGTCAAGCTAAACATTCAAATGCCTAAATTGGAAGCTCATTCCATAACACAATTACAGAGATCACAACTGAAAATAAAGGCAACGACAATGATAAACCATCAAATACAAACACAATGAGAGTCGACACAAAGAAATAGTAATAAACCTGGTTTGATTTGGTGTGAAAAATAATGCTAATTTAGGCATCATCAAACAAGTATTCATGGTCAAACAACATAGAAATATAAAGCTCTAACTAGTAATGGAGACCAACAACACAAAGAAAAAACCAATGTTTACCTTCATTTCATGGTCAAAAAATTAGTGAAACCCCAAATCACATAATAGTAGCAACGACCGTTTTGTTTTGAGAATATAAACAAAAACAAAGATTTACCTCAGAAACATGACCCAAATCTGTATATGGCAAGAAAAAAATGTGACCCAGAGGTAAAAATCAGGGATACCCTAGAAAATTTCTAAAACCCTTGTCTATAATGGAAAAATAGTGAAGCCGAGGCAAATCATAGTGGTCGTGACTTGGGCCAAGGTTAATAAATCAAAATAATTTTCACAAAGGGAAATAATGAACTCCCAAATAAAAGTGCAACCATCAAATATTCATGGCAGCCTATAAGAAGATACAACTGAAGGAGTGAAGGGCAAAGACCTAGAAGGAATTCACATGCATCGAATAGTTGCATTTCACCAAAGTGTAGGAGCTGTGAGATTGAAGTAAGCAAGATTTGTAAAGTAATGTGCATGCATATGAGAGCTCAAGATTCAAAAATGGAGTAGAATGGAATTTCTTGGCTTAGGCTTAGCTTAGGCTTGTCATAGATCAAAGGAGGTGAGTACAAATAGGGGAGTGAATGTGTAACTCCCATGTAAGAGAATATTCCTCCATAATGGAGAAGAGGAGTTACTTTCCCAAATGGGAATGTAACTCCTATGACACACTTACACATATGATAGATTCTATAAGAGAATATGTCATAACTAAGATGACACCTAGATCCATGTCCACCTAAGTGAGATGACTCACCCGGTGAGGTGGAATAACACTTAATAAATAAAGAAAAATACTACCTACTCCAACACCCCCCTTATCATAACTTAGGATGAGGTGGCAAGTCAAAAATGAGAAATGGGTCCTGACACAAATCCTGATGAGGTACCCATGTACAAGAAACTCTCAAAAAGTGGAGTAAAAGGAGAAACCCCAGTGGGAAAATCTCCCCCCTAAAGAGAGACAAGTCCACTCTCTAATCTAAGAAATATGCCAAAGATGGGTCATGGCCAGACGAGCCTATAAAGGTACCCATGTACAAAGAGTAAATATCTTGGAAAGAAGAAGAAGAGAGAAGAAAATGGAGACGAGAGGAATGCAAAAGATGCCATGGAAGGATCTGAACTCTGCACTCTAGGAGATCTCCCAAAAGAATCTTGATCATGAGATCCTCTGCCTCTGGACTAAAGAAGAGCCATCCACACCAAATTGTGTGCCTACCCTTAGGAAGGAAATAAATGATGTGTTGGAAGTCCACCCACTCCATGAAGGAAACTAAAGGTAGTAGCACGAAGAAATCTGAGTATGGTCCATGAAAGTGTGACATAGATCTAGCAAGTGAGTGTGAAGGAACCGAAGGTAATTTCATGAGTGCATAACTATTAGAGTATGAAGGGTGAACACTGTAGGAAGGATGAACATTAAGAGTGAAGGCAACAAAACATCCCCACAACAAAAAATGGATCCACAAATAAGGGTGGATCAATGAAGGTCTCTTGAAAAGTGGAAGTGGTAAGAGTCCTAGAAGAGGAACTCCCAACAACGGAGATGATGAACTCCTCTAAAATACCTATAGATGGATGAGGAACCTGTAGTACATCACAAGTGTACTTTGTGAAAAGATGACTAAGGTCAGGAAGATACTTGTCCTAATGAGGGGGATCGACAAACAGAAGAGCGATGTCAGATAGGTATGAGTCATCGAATGAAGGTAAAGGAGTGGAAGGGGCCTCACACACTAAAGGTGGAAAAGAGGCAGGTGTGATGACTATATGAGACTGAATAGGAGACTGCTCGATATTTGATGAGATGTGGGATGTGTCAAAATCTTTGAAATAGTGAGAGAGGAGGATAAGATTCCTCTATCGTAGTCTTGACATCAAAACCTGGGTGCACAATCCTCATCATCGAAATGGGACCAAGCGAGTGCGTATCAATGGAACTATTATCACACGAAGAAGAAGAGGAGACCATTCAATCAAAGCATCAACAACAACAATAGAAGTATGTGAAGGGTCTTCATAGAGGTATTGAAGAATGCTCTAGACATGGTGGGGTGGATTTGAGTCTACCATATGAAACTAGAGAGATCAAGAGACATGTATCATCATGTGACCAAAAATTGTTGGGGTGTGGAGCTTGTTTTTGGTATTCTTAAATCAGTGTTGAAGTGCTGGAGCTCGAACGATTAAGTTTGGAGACTTCAGGAGAATTCTGCAGTTGTTTGATGTGACATTGTTGTGCGGCAACATTCGTGTCATTGCGCGACGCTGCTATTAACATCTTTGTTAATTGGATGTCAACGTCGGGATTGTTTTTCCATCCATGGGAATTTGAAAGATCATGACTTTCAAACTTATAGGGTTGAATTTATGGCTTCTTAGAAGGATTGTAATCCTATAAATAGAGGTGTTAGGGTATCTTGAAGATATCTTGAATGTTTAAGAGGTCTTGAGTCTTAATGATCAAGAGGTGATCAAGAGTGATCAAGGTTATGCAATTGGGTGTCAACTATGGTTTAGATGTGGTTTAGCATCTTTGGAATTCTATTATGAATTCATAATTGAGAGAAGAATGTGAGATTTGTTTTACTCTTGTTGATAATAAAATATGAGAAAGTTCTTGGTGGACGTAGCCCACATTGGGTGAACCATGTTAAATCTTGTCTTGTCTTCTTTTGTGCATTATTCATTTATGTTGTTATATTTCTACAAGTATAATTCTGCTATATAGTTTCCTACTATTGTGGTTTGAGGAATTGTTTCGCATATTTGTTCTCTAATTCCTAACAATTGGTATCAGAGCTTTGGTGGTTTTTTCTGAAGTTGTAAATCATAGGGAAAGTTTAGCTTGAGTGGGAGCTATGGCAGATGAGGGTAGATCGAGGGTTGAGAATTTTAATGGGCATAAATTTGGTTTGTGGAAGATGTAAATGGAGGATTACTTATATCAGAAGGACCTCCATGTTCCTTTGGATGGAAAAGAAAAGAAACCTATAGCCATGTTAGATGAGGATTGGGTATTGCTAGATAGAAAGGTGCTCGGGGCAATTCATTTATGCCTTGCATATTCGGTTGCTTTCAACATATCGTAGGAGAAGACCATGGAAGGTCTCATGAGTGCATTAGGGAAGTTATATGAAAAACCCTCTACCTCTAATAAAATATTTTTGATGAAAAATTTATTTAATATGAAGATGTCTGAGAATGGTTTTGTTGTTGATCATTTGAATGAATTTAATACGGTTGTGAGTATGTTAAACTTAGTAAAAATTTACGTTGATGATGAGTTTGGGCCTTATTGATTTTATGCTCCTTGCTAGATAGTTGGGACACTTGGTAATGGCTGTAAGTAATTCAGTCTCTAATAACTCAAAGATGAAGTTTGAGGATGTAATAGGTGTGATCCTAAGTGAGGAAATGTGAAGGAAGAGCACCAGAGATTCTTCTACTTCTAGAAATGCTTTGACGGTGGAGAGTAGAGGGAGACAAAAGAATAGAGGGAAAGGTAACCGTGGGAAGTCGAATGATCACAGAAGGTCAAAGTCCAAGAGTAAGTTAGAATGTTGGCACTGTGGGAAGGTTGGTCATGCTAAGAAAGATTCTTTGGGCTCTTTGGGATAAGAAGAACAAGAAGGAGGAAACTAAAGAGGTAAATTTGGTAGCAGGTGATGTTTGTTAAGATGCCTTAATTATTTCTTTAGATAATATTGTTGAATCTTGGGTGTTAGATTCAGGGGCTTCTTTCCATGCCACCCCACATAGACATTACTTTACTGATTTTGTTCAAGGTGATTTTGGACATGTATATCTTGGTGATGATGAACCATGCAACATAGTAGGGAAAGGTTGTGTTTGGGTGAAAATATAGAATGGGAACACATGGCTACTTAAGGACATCAAGCATGTGCCTAAGTTGAGGTGGAACTTGATATCAGCGGGACAATTTGGGTAGTGATGGTTGTACAGTTAGTTTTACAACAAATTCTTGGAAGGTTACCAAGGAGCTCTTATGGTTGCAAGAGGTAAGAAAACTGGTACTTTGTATTTAACCAGTGGTGCTGATTATTGTAATTTAGTTGCTGCAGATGGAGATGCAACTTTGTGGCACCAGAGACTTGGTCATATGAGTCATAAGGGCATGCAGATTATAAAGGATAGGTTTCTGGATTAAAGGAGTTAGATTTGGACTTCTGTGAGGACTGTGTTTATGGAAAACAGAAGCGGGTGAGATTCCTCAAGGTTGGACCTACCAAGAAGGAGGGTAAGTTGGAGTTAGTGCATATAGATGTATGGGGGCGGCTAAGGTAAACTCTATTGGTGGTTCATGTTATTACATCACTTTCATTGATGATGCAACTAGAAAATTTTGGGTATATTACATTAGAAAGAAATCTGATGTGTTTGAAACTTTCAAAATATGGAAAGCTTTGGTTGAGAATGAAATAGGTCTCAAGTTGAAATGTCTCAAGTTGGATAATGGAGGGGAATATTGCAGCAATGAATTTCTTGATTATTGTTCGGTAAATGGGATGCAGGAAAAGAATGGTTCCAAATACTCCATAGGAAAATGGAGTGTTAGAGATAATGAACATGACAATCATGGAGCATGCTAGGTGCATGAGGTTACATGCGGGGTTGCCACTCATGTTTTGGGTGGAAGCAGTAAGCATAATTGTTTATTTGATTAATAGAGGACCCTCTATGGCCTTGGATGGAGGTATACCTGAGGAGGCTTGGTCTAGTAAGAAAATTGATTACTCATTTCTTAAAGTATTTGAATGTAAGGTATTTTTTCACATTGATAAAGATGATAGGACCAAGTTAGAGGCTAAGTATGAGAAATGCACCTTTGTTGGATATGGTGAAGATGATTTTGGTTTCGTGTTTGGATTCTTAAAGACAAGAAAATATTTCAGTCTAGAGATATTGTCTTTAATGAAAAAATCATGTATAAAGATCAGTTGTAGGAATAGAAAGAGGAATCAAAGAAAGAATACATAGTGTTAGAGGACATTGTAGACAACAAGGTGTCCAAGGGGCCGGTTCAGTACAACATGTTCCGGCATAGCCAGTTCAAGTACCTACTCATCAGGAACCCCAAACTCCTGAGGTGAGAAGGTATTCTAGGGTAAGAAGGGAACCTGAATGATTTAATCCATATTTGAATTATTTATTGCTCACTAACAGTGGAGAGCCAGAGTTATTTGAGGAAGTAGTGCAGGTGGATGCTAGGAAGAAGTGGGAGCAAGCCATGGATGAAGAGCATAGATCTCTTATGGAAAACCAGACTTGGGATCTAGTGGAGCTACTCGAGGGCAAGAGAGCATTGCAAAACAAGTGGGTGTATAGAATCAAAGAGGAAGATGGAGGCAAGAAATGATACAAGGCCCGGTTGGTGGTCAAAGGATTTGCATAGAAGAAAGGTATAGACTTTGATGAATTTTTTTCTCCGGTTGTTAAAATGACTTCTATTAGGACTGTTCTTGGTTTAGTTGTAGTAGAAGACCTACACTTAGAATAGTTGGATGTGAAGACTACATTCCTTCATGGTGAGTTAGAGGAGGAATTGTACATGCAATAGCCACAGGGTTATGAGGTCAAAGGGAAGGAGAGGTTAGTGTGCAGATTGAAGAAGAGCTTTTATGGCCTGAAACAAGCTCCACGGAAGTGGTACATGAAGTTTGATAGTTTTATGCAGGAGTAAGTTTATTCCAGGTGTCACTCAGACCATTGCATATACATCAAGAAGTTTCTTGATGGTATTTATATTATTTTGTGCTGTGTATGTAGATGATATGCTTGTTTCAGGGAAGAACATGTAGGAAATAAAGGTACTTAAGAAGTAGCTAGGTGACTCCTTTGCTATGAAGGATTTGGGGGAAACAAAACAAATCCTTAGTATGAGAATAATAGGAACAGGAAGGAGAGGAAGCTGGTTTTATCTCAAGAAGAGTACATAAAGAAGGTCTTGGAGAGATTTAGTATGCAGGATGCTAAACTAGTTGGTACTCCTTTGGTAAGTCAATTTAAATTATCAAAGGAGCAAAGTCCCAAGATTGAGGAGGATAGAATCCAGATGTCCAGGGTACCATACTCATTAGTAGTTGGTAGCTTGATGTATGCTATGGTATGCACTAGGCCTGACATTTCCCATGCAGTGGGAGAAGTGAGTAGGTTTATGAGTGATCCAGGTAGAGAGCACTAATGAGACATTAAAGTGGATCCTTCAGTATTTGAGAGGGACCATGGGAGTAGCATTGTGTTTGGTGGATTAGACACTACATTACGTGGATATGTAGATTTGGACATGGCAGGAGATTTGGACAACAAGAGGAGCATGACAGGTTATGTATTTAAGGTTGGTGATATAGCGGTGAGATGGATTTCACGATTCTACAAAAGGTTGTGGCTTTGTCAACCAAAGAGGTGAATATGTTCTTTGTCACGAGAGGAAAGAAAGGAGATGATTTGGATACAAAAGTTGTTTGATGAGTTGGGTCATAAGAAGGAAGTTGGGAGACTACACAGTGATAGTTAAAGTGCTATTCATTTGGTGAAGAACTCCACTTTCCACTCTATGACGAAGCACATTCAAATGGAGAGATATCATTTCATTAGGGTAGCTTTAGAAGAAGATAAGTTAAAGCTAGAAAAGATTCATACCAGTCAGAATCTTATGGATATGATGACCAAGGTAGTCATAAGGGAGAAGTTAAATTTGTGTTCAACTTTGATTGGCCTTCATGGTTGATAATGAAGGGTTAATAACTTTTCTCAGTGGAAACAGTCTCTAAGTGGGAGATTTTGGTGTGTGGAGCCTATTTTTGGTCTTCTTGAATCAATTTTGAAGTGTTGGAGCTTGAACAGTTAAGTTTGGAGACTTCATGAGCATTCTGCAGTTGTTTTCTATGAAGTTGTTGTGTAGTCATTGTGTCGTTGCTGCGACGTTGCTATTAACATGCTGTTAATTAGATGTCAATGTTAGGACTATTTTTCCAGCCATGGGAAGTTGAAAGATCACGACTTTCAAACTTCTAGGGTTGAATTTATGGATTCTTAGAAGGATTGTAATCCTATAAATAGAGGTGTTAGGGTATCTTGAAGATATCTTGAGTGTTCAAGAGGTCTTGAGTCTTAATGATCAAGAGGTGATCAAGAGTGATCAAGGTTATGCAATTGGGTGTCAATTGTGGTTTAGATGTGGTTTAACATCTTTGGAATTCTGTTGTGAGTTCATAACTGAGAGAAGACTATGAGAGTTGTTTTACTCTTGTTGATAATAAAATATGAGCAAGTTCTTGGTGGATGTAGCCCACATTGGGTGAACCATGTTAAATCTTGTCTTGTCTTCTTTTATGCATTATTCATTTATGTTGTTATATTTCTACAAGTATAATTATGCTATATAGTTTCCTACTGTTGTGGTTTGAGGAATTGTTCTACATATTTTTTATCTAATTCCTAATAAAAACATGGTCATAAGTGTCAAGAAAATCCTCCAGATGATGATGGTTAGTGGGTGCGTAACCGGCCCAAGTAAGAAGGGTGAAAGAACCTCATAAGCAAAGTAGCATTCCATGGAATCATGCTAAGATGAATAGTTCTATCTCCGAGTAAGAAGTGGCAGAGGTTGTAAAGAAATCTACGACGCTCAAGTTTGGAAAGAGTACCCTACATGATGTAGGATCAAAAGTGCAAGGTGTACAAAAGCAATACGTTAGTCTCACCGATAATGCATCATAGGTGAAAGAGTACTAGTGAACCCCTAGAATGTGGAACTTTATAAAGTAGTGTGTTTATCAAATTGATAGTGTCATCATGTAGTGTGCGAGAAATGCAACTTTGACTAAAGAATCACTCAAAAATGAGTAGTGAGTCAAAATTTATAGCAAAAATATAATTCCTGGTGTCACTTTGCCTCCTAATGTTGTTGGGCCTGATTGGGTTTATACCTAGCTCCATCGTGTGGGAGGGTGTTGACATAGCAGATAATCAACACAATGGGATCCCTCTCCACCATCAGTTTGAGCTTTTGGTGTGATGGCAAGTCGTGTAGCTTTGATACCATGAAGGAGTGAAGGACAAAGACACGGAAGGAATTCACGTGCATTGAATAGTTACACTTCACCAAAGTGTAGTAGTTGCAAGATTGAAGCAAGAATTTTTTTAAAGAAATGTGCATGCATATGAGAGCTCAAGACTCAAAAATGGAGTAGAATGGAATTGCTTGGCTTAGGCTTAGCTTAGGCTTGTCATAGATCAAAGGAGGTGAGTAAAAATAGGGGAGTGAATGTGTAACTCCCATGTAAGAGAATATTCCTTCATAATGGAGAAGAGGAGTTACTTTCCCAAATGGTAATGTAACTCCTATGACACACTTACACATATGAAAAATTCTGTAAGAGAATCTATCATAACTAGGATGACACCTAGATCCATGTCCACCTAAGTGAGATGCCTCACCCGGTGAGGTGGAATAACACTAAATAAGTGAAGAAAAATACCACCTACACCAGCAACAACCACCCAATTTTTCAAACACCCAAATCTCCATTATGCAAACATGACTACTCAGAAAGTAACGAGTTTTAGTACAAATTCAAACCATAACTTACAACTAAATTTGAGTAATAGTTGGAGAATTTTTAAATCATGGAAAGAGAACTTACCCATATCGCTAGCCAAGTGTTAGGAAATAACATGACAGTTTATTTTAATTTTGTGAGAATCCCCAATGGGTATTTTGAAAAACATGAATCCATTTTGAGCCCTCCTAAGATCCAATAAGAGGCCATAAAATAGATCTTTAAACGTATAGTAATGACCACTCGGGTAAATGCACACCAAAGTATAGATTTGAAACTCTACTATGTTGACTCAACTCATAAAAGAAAAAGGTTCATCTCTAGAAAGACTCTAATCACAGCCTTAAAACAGAGCTCGAGAATCATAGAAAATGGAAAATCTAGAAACAAAAATGAAACAGAGTAGAAAGAGCATACAAAGCTCCTCAGTTTGAACATCAATGACGACACCTAAAATTTTAGTAGGGTTTCTCTACCTCAACAGAGCCCAAAAGTTAAAATGATCAAATGAGGAAGGTTGAATACTTTTTCCAACCCTAACTGAAGGCTTTAGGTTAATCAAACTCACTAGAGTTAAAAACAATGCACATGGCGACATCCCAATCAAACCCTAACTCACTTTGATTTAGCTTCCACCGAAAAAGTCATGGGTTGGTCATCGTGAGAAGGGGAAAATATTTTCCAAAACAAATAATTCATTTGAACATAGCCTTTGTTATGTCATTATCGGGAAGGGTCCGAATTATCAAAGCTAATGATTATTGATTTCTACCTTAGTCTTTTGTCTTTGAATGATTAATCCAAGGTGGTTGACCAATGTTTAAGGTAGGAGTGCTATATATTTATACAAAGGGAGCCCAAACATTATTGTTATCCAAAATAAGCCCTTGCTTATTTTTTGGCTAACTCCCTTTCATTCCTTCCCTCCTTGTGTCTCAGACAATTTTTTCACTTTTTAGGTATTCAATTTTTTTGGAAATGGCTTCATTAGATAGAGAATTTCCTCACCTTTCCAGAAAGGTAAAGTTTTCCTTCTAACTCGTATTTTGCAAGTTATGGCTTGGTAGAGTTTTTCAGGGAAATTTTCCCAGGGAAGGCCCGTGACCAATCAAAATGTGCCACGTGGCATTGAAGCTTCAGCGGGTGGAGATTTTTGGGGAAGTTTTCCCGAATTCAAAAAAGGGGAAAATTTTTGGGTTTTGGCCCGCCAACCCGATTTTTCCCTATTTTTCCCTAAATCTTCAGAGGGGCATATATTTCGATCCAGAGCTTAGATTTCCTCGATTTTGGTGTCATTGGAAAGCTATTGAGATCTTCTACATGATAGAATCTTCAATTTTGTGTTTTGATGGATTTTGGAGAGATAAAATTGAAAAACACCTATAGCACATGAAAGAGAGTAGAATTGACATTTCAACCACCAATTTTAATGTAGTATGGCCTGTATTCTTCTCCAGCATGGTCAAAAATCTTGGGGAATGAAATTTTAAGGGTACTCATGCCTTCTTGATGGATTTGGTAGTGGTTGAAGCATCCTTTCATGTTTTCCATTTCTTCTTCATGGCTTGGGTTTTCATTGTTAAAAGGCCAATTTTGGCTCATTTGTAAAGGTTGAACATTTTTTATGAACCTGAGACTCCCTTCTTTACCCGGCAAGTGGATTTTGGAATATCGAGAACTTTTTTAGGACTCGCAACATGTTTTCTACCTCTTTTTGTTGTAATGCACTAAATTAAACATGGAAATGACAATGCAAGCTTTGTGAATGAGTTTTCATCCCTCTTCATGTATTGTTTCTCTCATTTTGATCTTCCATTACACTTTAGCAATATGTGCATGATGTTTGTTGCATTTTTATAATTTGTGTCAATTTACAAAACTAGATGTTCATCACTCTTTTGGTGTATCACCTTGTTTAGTCTCAGTTCTATCTTCTTTCCTTCTATCCTTGTCTCCTTGGTAGAATTAGAGTAGGATTTTGTGTTAAACCTCTGTAAATTTCATGCATACATCTGATCCGAGGAGTGGTGTTAGGTTGTGGAGCCTGTTTTCATGTGTGAAAGTGTTGAAGACTGTACACTAAGAGTATTGTACACTTTTCTTGTATCCTCATTGGGGTTTAGGTTCGGGCCGAGCCCCAAGCGCCCTAGTTGCAGGGGGTTCGGGGCACTGACCCCTAAATTTTTTTGGGGTGTAAATTGTTTTTTGGCCTCAAAAAAATGCACCCGACATATCGGGAAACATGCTCTTCTCATATGGGTGATATTTTTGACCCATAGGTTTTTGGGCTACTTTTGGCCCATGGTTTTGATACCCACAGTATTGTAAAATTGCTTAAGTAGTTTCCTACTTATATGGTTTTATGCATATGGTAGGGTATAATGAAAAACATTGTAGATGTGCTTTGAATTCAGCTATGAATTCTATAGAGTTTTTTGAGCATAGCTCCAAATAGATCTGGGTATTGTATTGAGAGAGTGGTGGCTTGTAATAAAATCTAAGCAGGTGCTTCTTGGTGGACGTAGCCCAAATTGGGTGAACCATGTTAAATACTATCTCTTTGTGTTGCATATTTTATTCTACAATTTTATTTGATATCTATAATAATTTCTCGCATATTAGTTTCTCTTGTTGCGATTCTCGTGAGGGATTATTCCAAATATTTTATCCCTTATTTCCTAACAAGTGGAGGAACCAGCCTCTAATCTGGAGACTCTTTTCCCATTTTTTCAAGTCCCACACTTGGGGAAAAGATTCAATGTTGTGCAATCACACCGGATGTCTAATATCACACTAGAAATTTGAGAAAACATCCAAGGGTGTTGCTAATTTTCTCTAACAGTTTTGGTACACCCGGTGGGACATTAGAGGTTTTCATATTCATTACAATAGAGTTTATGTGCATTTGTTATAATTTTCTTTCTCAAAAATAGCCCCGATTTGCACATCCGGTGACTCCCAAGATAAAATTAATTGGTTTCGGTGGTCTAAGTTTGAAGATTCATGAGAAGAATCTAAACAAGGTTAAAATCTAGAGGGGAAAGATTGTTTGAGTATCTACAGATTATCCCCGGGAATAAGAGAGAGAAGGAGAAGAATTTGAAGGTCTGCCATCTCCACCAAACAGAACTCTATCAAATCCTCCACACGGTAGACCTTTCACTCAATCAACAAGGGTTCTCGGCCAATCAAAATGGCACAACATAACCCTTATTTCAACTTCAACTTTGGTAGCATCCCTCTTTCTCTCAATGCACAAAACCCGGGCCCGGTTGCAACATTGAAGAACATTCCATACTTTACTGGAGAAAATTAGATCACTCCCGGTGATCATGTTAAAGATATTGAGCTAATGTTTGTGCAATCCATGAGATTGTTGAGATGTAAATTACTATCAAATTGTTAGCATCTTCATTCAAAGGGAAAGCCTTGCAATGGTTCAGGAGCCTAGGGGCAGGCTCTATTCAAAATTGGAACCAGTTGTGCATAGCTCTCCATGAGCAGATTTGGAGAAAAGGGAGATAATTTGTCTCTTTTGGAGTAGCTAACAACTATCAAGAGAGCTCCTAATGAGCAGCTAACTGACTTCAATTTCAGATTTCAAAGGACCTAGGATAGAATTCCAGTGGCAGTAAGGCCAACAGCTGAAGGTGCTTTTCTATACTATCTCAAAGCTTTAAATTCTAATATTTCCATGTTGATTCAATCCATGGGAGGTGTAAATATACTTGTAGCTTATAGCATTGCCATTAGGGCTGAGAATTGCTTAATTCAAGTTGGTAAACTGGCTCCTAGGCCTCTTATGCCCTTATACCCAAACTTGGAAAGCTCAAGCACTAGTCAAACACCTACTCTAGCTCCTATTCCCACTCCTAGAAATCAGATTTCAATTGAAGCTTCAACTTCATCCTCTAGTGCCTCGAATGAGCTTCAAGAGGTCATGAAACAATTAAAAAATTTAGGCAATGAGCTGGTTACACTCAAGAGGTAGCAGGCCCAAAGTTTTAGACCTTCTTATCAGTCTCAAACTCAGCTTAATAGGTAACCATATCAGCCTAATAGGCCACCCAATCCAACTGCAAATCAAAATCAAGTAAGGCCTCCTGCCAATAGGCCATTTCAGCCCTATAATCCCAATGTTGCATCCACCTCTAAAGCCTTAGTGCCAGTGCAAAACAACATAGCTCAAGAGTATGATTGGTGTTTCCCATGCAATGAACCTCACAACCAGTCTATGTGCTTCAATGGTGCTTTGAATCAAGCCTTGATGGTAACAAAAACTGGTGTAGAGGGTGAGGTGAGTCAAGAAACAAACCAGCAACAAGGAACATCTCAGCAAAATACAACTCCAAGTGAGACTACACTTGTAAACTGACAGCTGAAGATTTTTGTGGCATGAATCAAATAGTTTCTTAGAATGTAGTAGCTAACACAAGGTCAAAAAAGAGGAATATTGGTGAAGGGAAGTCATCAATTCCAGGTGATCCACAACCTTCTATCACTCCACAAGGTGTTGGCAAGCAAAATGTAGTTCCAAATGTGCAAGGACAGCCCAAGCCACCTTCTAGGCCAGCCCAAATGCTAGCTGTTACAGCCCATGTACAAGAAAGGAATGTGTAGGCTAAGGGACAACAAAGAGATGTTTCATCCCCATTTAGCATCATTGAGAAAATGAAGAAGACAAATGTGAATATATCTATGTGAGAATCACTATCGGGGTAAAAGCACAATAAAATGTCCCACTTTTTGGTATGGTTTGTACCTTAGTAAACATGAATTTTCAGTTTAATTGATTTTCTAAAGGTAATAGCCACAAAACCATACACATTCATGAAATTCCACAAACTAATGAAATGTTTTGTTTAGAGTGTAGAATACATGTATAGTTTTAAAAAAAAATTGGCAAAAATATGGTCTTTTTCTTAATTTTATTCATATGTTGTTTCTTATGTTATAAAAGAGGAATGACTATCCCCGGTGGTTTTTTAAATGAAAACTTATTTTTTCACCATGAAATTTTAGATACATGTTCAAGATTATAATTTTGACGTCTTTGTCAAATTTTCATATTTTTTTGTTATTTTTTTAATTAATTATTTAGTAACTATATTTTAAAATAAATGGCGTCCATATTTCTATGCCAATAAATTTTAATATTTATATCGAAATTAAATTTTTTTCACAGGTAAGAAGAATAATTCAACAAATACTAAGTATATTTTTTTCAATTTTTTTGATATATTCTACTATTTTTCAAATTTGGTTGATTGTGTACTATTGATTGTCCTAAAATACCGTATGTTAGTAAAAATTAAAAAATAAATAGCAAAACAGATTTAAAAAATGAAAATTACATTTTTAGAAAGATAATAAAAATCTGAATTTTGTGTCAAAATTTTGTAATTTAACTAGTTTGTTTACCCTAATTATGTGGCACCCGAGTGGCAGATTTTGGCTCACAATTGTCCCCAAAAGGATTTGGAGCCAAAATGTGCCACTCAGGTGCCACATCACTGCCACTCAGAGGGGTTCGCGCGAACCATGTTTGGGCGAACATGGTTCACGTGAAGCCCCATTCACGTGAACCCCTTATGCGCCACCAAAGCGCCGCCAAAACATCTCCTTCTAAATTTAATGTTTTACAAGTTACTTATTTAATATTGTTCATTTTTTATTTTTTAAATTTAGTTTTTACATATTTTTTGGATTTTAAACTAAGTTTGTTTTTTTAAATTATTTTTAACCAAAAATATGTAATATTAAATTAGAGAAGTTGTTTTACATATTAAATAGAAATTCTATTAAAATTAGAAAAGTTTTTTAAAGTTATAAATTACTAAATTAAAAATAACCTAATTTCTACTTTGAGATTTGTATATAAATAGAGTTGCATGCACATATAGTTTTGTATCGAGTTTACTCTTAGAAATTCAGATCTATCATGATTTATGTGTGCAGGTGAAAATTATTGAAGTGGATGAATCATGGGAAATGCAAAGAATGAGAAACAAAAATATACCGAGGAAGAGAATGCAGAGAAGAATGCTAGAAGATCTATTCGTAGGAGGGCACAAAGAGAGAGAGAGAAGACACAACAAGTGAAAGACAATGCTGCAAAATTTGGTACATATGTATAAAAACCCTTGATAGATTGTAATTTTTTTAGTTCTAAGGTTTAAATATGATAATTTATGTTTTTTAGATTGGGTAAAGGCAAGGGTTTTGATAGGATCCCATGTGTATGTTTATGGACATAGATCATGATGCGCAACATTATGCTGAAGTGATAACAAAAGTTATGGAATTACTTCCCAAGAAAAATGTGAAACACTTGGTGAAGATGGATTTACAAAAATTAAAAGAATTTTCCCAACAAGAACCACTATCACGAAAGAAAACAAAAAAATGTAGAGATAGTATATGGTGAATTTGTTAATTTGACTACGATACTTTAGAGCACATTTGTTGGTTACATTCTTGAATCATGTTGATATGAGGGAAACATTAGAATTGTTGGGTGTTGATTTTGGACAGAAAAATTCAAAACGTGTAGAAGAAGAATTTGTTGGGAATGTTTTTAAAGGAATAAGTTCTTTGGGTACAAAAACTAGGTCTGCTGATAAGAGTATTTCTCGTAGAGCAATATTAACTTCAGTTGTAAGTGAAGATACAACAAAGAATCATCATGTTACCGCCTTTTCCAAGGCATTGGGTTTATCTAGAAAGATGGTCAGCAGGTATGCAAAGAGGAGGAAGACATTGGATGACTCTACTATGGAAGGAAATTGGGCACTAATGTGTAGAAATCCACGTTCTGATAAAATAGAGGATAATATTATGAAGATAGTTTCGATTTTGGACTAAGAGGACTCGTCCTTTTAAAATGTGAGGGATGTTTTAAAACATAGGATAACTCACAATAACTATGATGAACATATAAAACATTGGCTTGAAATAACTCAACATGAGATGTACATAAAGTTTACAGAAGAAAATCTAGATGTTAATATTGGACAACGAATGTTTGAAAATTTGAATCCTTGGTATGTGCGAGTTGATAAAGTCCTTGACACATGTTGTTGTCGCTATCACGTTGAGTTTGATTATCACTATCAGGTACAAAAAAATTATAGATTTAATGTATATATATTTTGAGGTGTGCTTTCATTTATATCTATATATTTGAAATTTGTTTAAATATCATTTTTTGAGATGTGATTTAAAATTAACATATTTTAAAATCTATGTTTTTTTCAGGTGTATAGAAAGTTACGAGAAGAAATTTCCCCACCTACACATGTTAATGAATTCATAACTTCAATTATTTGCAACGTATCTGATGATCATGTCGATGATCGTATGACTTGCATCAAAGGTGTTTGTGACAAGTATGGGGACTTGAAATTATTGCCAAAAGGAAATGAAGATTTGGACACAGTTAAAATGGTTGCTTGCAAGAGGTGATATATATAAATTTATGTTTTTAAATTTGGATGTTAGATTTTATTTTGATTTTTATGTATATGAAATGAATACATGACAATTTGTCCATGTTATGAATTGATTTTATAGGTTCAAATATTTAAAATATTCAACAAGGCTTGGAAAAGATGCAACCAAGTTGGATTTGGTAGAAGAGGAAATCCCCATTGCTACATTCATGCAAAGTTTCGAAGTTTATTTAGTCTATACATCAAACATTCTCACTATTCAAAGTGGCAAGTTTACATAATTCAAGACTAATAGGGACACATTCCCTATTGGTTCCATATTTTCCGTGGTTGATTTTGCTAAGAATTACTCATTTTCTCATCAAAAAGAAATTCAAACACAATATTATCATACTGACCAGGTTACTATCATGGTTTAAGTATTTTATAGGCATGCATAATTGGATTTGGATGGGATTGAAAGTAAATATGTGAAGCGAATGATCAAGAAGGAGTATCACTTCTATATAAGTGATGACAAGGAACATGACACCCACTTTGTGCAACATTGTTTTGGTTTGTTCTTTCAATATCTTCATCAGCGAGGAATACAAATAGATCAACATTTTTTTGGTTAGATGGTTGTGTATCACAATTAAAATCCTCTTGCCCTTTCTTTGCACTTAGTCGTTATCATCGTCATCACAAAATTCCTCATTTATGGAGTTTTTTGAGAGTGTCCATGGGAAGGGAGAACACAATGGTGTGGGTGCATGCATCAAACATGCTCTAAAGAAACAAAGCTTTGATTATGAGGGAGATCGATTGATTGATACCCACACCGTTGTCGAATGGTGTAAGAAACATTTACTGCTTTAGGTTTCAACCTCACGAGCTTCAACATCACACGCTTCAACCCATGCAGCTTCAACCCCACAAAGAGTGTTTTGGGAGATAACAGTACATGCACATTTCAAACATATATATGTAGATCTTGATGTGATCTATTAAGTGAACTACAAGTTACTAACTTTAAATTTTTTTATTTCGATTTTTGTTGTTTGTTTTAAACTTTATTGATTTTTTGAGCATGATTAATTGAAGGTATTGATCAAAGGAAAAGTATGGATGTGAAAGGATTCCCAATTATAGATCTTTGCACTCTTTGATGACTATGTATAGTAATAAGCTGGACAATCTATACAAGAGATTATTCTTGTTGTTGTTATGAATGCATGAAAAAATAATATTGAGTGTGATCAAAAACATGGGTATGTAGGTGAGTGGAAGAAAGTTCCTTTAGTTTTTTTCTATTATTGGCAAATAGTTTTTTGAAAGGGACTATACCCTTGTTTACAAAAGAAGGCCTAGAAGCTAGAATAAGCAAGAGAACCAGAGAGAAAAGGATCAGAATCCAAATGTTACAATGAAGTTCAAAGTAGCCAAAAAATAGCTACCAAGACGAAACAAAACAATAAAATTACTGCAAAAAAGCAGTAAAGGGTCCGCAAAAAAACAACAAAAAAACATACAAGGACAGCAGAAGCATCTACAACTACTTTTTAGTAGCTTTGTCAATGATGGTTTTGATATTCTTCCAGGATTTGAACATTCCCAAAGTTGTCATGTGGGTAGCATCATTATAATCCAGCTGCTCCATGGTCTTCTTACTTTCCTTATCATTACCCCAAAGAGTTGCCGGAACTCCGCTTAGGTTGGAGACACTTTTGACGTGTTGCTCAATGAACTCCTCAATCGCCCTAAAGATGGCAATGTTGTAATCATGTCGAGTTTTGGCCTTCCCTAAGCGGGAGTCTAAGGAGTGCAGCTTCTTGTAAATATCTTCAATTTGGCTGTTGTCAACATCCTCCTCCTCCTCCTCCTTCCTCTTTCCTTCTGTTTTGCCAAGTTTTTAACTTCATCCTTCAACAATTTCATATCAGCCTCTAGGGCTTCCGGCATTCTTGAAGGGCTTTCCAATTGCACTTCCGAAAGGGTGGCATTGCTAATATTGTGGAGGTCATGAGCAATTTAAAATTCCTGAGAACCCTTCTCCACAACAAGAGTCTCGAGGTTAAGCTTCCTAGAAGCCCCAGTACCGGTCTCGCGAGAGAAGAGGCTAAGTGGGGGGTGGGAGCAATAGAAGGGGGAATGGGAGAAGATGCCTGAATGGCCAGTAGGGGGTGACAGCAGTGGTGGCGGGGGCAGAGAAAGGAGAAACAGGGCTGGCAGCAGCAGAGCCCGGCAGAGGGGGAATCGAGCTAGGGGAGGATGGGAGACCGGGAAACTTGAGGAGACAACATTTGTGTAGCAAAAAAATGAGCCCTTGGTGCAACGGAACCACCGGGAATGCTTTTGAAACTCGAAAATGGAGTGTTCAAGAGAGTTCAGCAAGTAATGGGGGAAGCAAACCAAACGATCCCTACGAAAGTGATTAAGAAAAATAAGGTGTTTCACAGGAACAGTGACAAACCTTCCCTCCAAGGAGATGAACCGTATCATCATGCGGGTTACTTCATCATAAGGTGGAGGGATCGAGCTAACAAGCAGGCCCACTATTATGTAGGTCAGCTTCTCCTCTCCCTCAACAAATCTCCTCTCTTCAGCATCTTTATCGACCCTTTTGTTGAAGAATCGGAAGCCCTCCAAGCCAAGGCCGGTCACTTCAGCAATAAGATCTTCATTGATTAAGACCTTCTGCCCCCCATATTCCACTATCCTCTCCTTCCAATCCTTTGCAAAATGCACAGAGATGCTCTGATCATGTCCCTGAACCTTTTCCATGAAGTTTGTTATGCCACCCTTGCTAAGAATGTTCCACAGCTCAATATTCTCTTTCCAGTCTGGGTCCACACTAGGCTCAATTTGACAAGGAGGACCCCCCATCTTCTTTTCTCTGATCTGATTGCAACAAATTCCTAACTGATCTCTAAAGCCAGTCCGCTTTTTGCTATAGTAATCCGCATAATAATGGAAATGAGAGCCATTGCTTTTCCCACAATTGGTTGCGTGTCGCTGATCGAGCTGTTGAAAGGCGCATGTGAGAATAGCCCGCTCCTGTCATCAATCATTTTATCACCGCCTTCGATTTCCGTGGAGGTTTGAATCCACCTTTTAATGAGTCTCAATCAACCCACATACATGATTTTCAAAACCGTGTATCTCCACTTGAAATTCCCCATATGATTCACACTATCATGATTATTAGACGTGATTTGCATAAACCAATACTTTAAATCAACATGTGTTGGAGTATTTTTGAAGTTGATCCATGCCCAAAAATCATAACTCATTTCTAGATATTGCTTACGTATGGAGATCCATCTCGAATCTTGTTTTGAAGCTGCATTTGGGGATGCTATTATTGTCCCCCTGTAAGGTTAACATTAATGCCATAATTTGCCAAACACATCCGCCAATTTATTACCCTCCTGTAGGTATGCGTGATCCCGATGTTCTTGAAAGTGTGACTAATACTTATGGACTCTGCAATAAAATCCTTAATGCTCCAACTTGGAGATGAGCAACGCATTTAAGAAGATTAATGATATTTAGGAGTCACCTTCAATAATGAGGTTACGAATATTTTGTGTGCTGGGCAATTCTCGGACCCCAAAGAGCAGATAGAGCTTGAGAAAAATGATTAGTTTGATTTCACATTTTACCAACATACACGGCTATCATATTGCCTTTATGATCCCGTATCGCTCCTCCCCCGCGCAATCGGGGTTTCCTTTAGAACAACATCAAAGTTCAACTTATACCAATTTAGATCAAGAGGATGTCATTTAATCAAAGATCTATCAATGCTATTCGGGATTGTTCGGCTATTAATTGATCCTATCTACTAGTTGGATAGAATATATTCTTCATTTTGGATATCTCATGTTCTTGGAGGGTTTAAATCCAGCAATATTATCTTTGATACCATTAGAAATTTTACCAATACTAATCTTGTAGTTTTGCTTTTTATTTCGAAGATAATATCATTTCTATCCTTCCATATTCTCTAGATTAAATGAGGGATAACCAGACTTCCAGATCCTTTGACAACACAATGCCTAAAGGGTGGGTTTCATTGAGTCTAAAGCTGATTGAGATCCTTCGACATCACCCAGAGCTTCAAATTTAGAAAGGGCAAAACTCCATATTCTAGTGGCATACTCATAATGTATGAGCAGTGGTGATATCCTTAGATTCTTTCTTACAAAGATGACACCTATTAGGGATCATTAATCCTCTTCTCATCAGATTGTCATTGGTAAGAATCCTACCTCGATAGCCCCAAAGGAAAAAAATTATTTTTGGAGTTAAATCAGACATCCAAATCCTGTTCCAATTGAACTCAGTTTGATTACTATGAAAGAAGTTATTGTAACTAGTTTTGACAGAGTAATTCCCATCATTGGAGTTATTCCATACCAGCTCATCCTTGGAATCCATTTGACTTAATGGAATAAGATCTAATTGATCTTGAAGGGAGGAAGTAATTTGTTTCAGATCATTTCTCTCCACAGTAAGTTTTTTCCACTTCTTTCTGGTACCATTTTCCTCAATATAGCCATTGATTTTGATGTCATACTTGTTTATAAGACTGTCCTTGGCCATCCCAAAACTCTCCATGAGGTTGCCATTAAACCAATTATCCTCCTAGAAGTTTATGTCCCTACCATCCCCCACTTTCCATTTACTACCCTGCCTGATGAAATTTCTGCTTTTAACCAAATTGTTCCAAAACATGGAACCATTGGGGAGCTGTTCATCATGTAGAAAGGAGTACATAGATTGATGTTTAAGATATTTTTCTTTAATTAAATCTATCCAGGGTTGTTTCTCGAAGTATTCTTTAGCCCATTTTAGCAATGAGGGCCTCATTCATTTTCTCAATATCTTTTATACCCGGACCTCCCATAAACTTTGGGGTGCAAACCTTATCCCAAGCCACTAAGTGAAATTTGAATTTCTCATTCATGCCTTGCCATAAATTTTTTTTTGGATCCTTTCAAGCTTATCCACTGAAAGAAGAGGGGATCTTGTATAGCGACATGATATAAATTGGTAGATTTTGGAGAGTACTTTTGATGAGCGAGCACTTACCAAAGCACTAGAAAGAATTGCTCCTTTCAACCAGCCATTTTTTTTGGAATCTCTCCAATAAATCATCCCACACCTTGCAAGAGACTTTCCTAGTGCTGAGAGGAAGCCCCAGGTAAGTGGCTGGAAGCTCACTTATTTCTTTGAATTTTAGCTATTTTAAGTTGTCTTTCCTCAGGAGTGTTGAAGAAGAAGATGGTGCTTTTGTCATAATTGATCTCCTGCCCAGAAGTAGATTCGTAGAGCCGCAGCAAGGCCTTGGTAGCCTTGGCTTCAATGACAGATGCCAGAAGAAGAAGGATAGTGTCATCCACAAATTGCTGATGGGAGACAGCTTGACTGATGGAGGTGGGCTTAGAGCCACTTAAAAGCCCGTCATTCACCGCTTTACCAATTGTTCTCTTGGACTTGGCCATGCCAAGAGAATGAATAGTAAGGGGGAGATAGGGTCTCCTTGTCTCAGACCCCTGCTGCTAGTAAAAAAGCCCACTGGTTCACCATTAACAACCACAGAAAATCTGGCCGTAGATATGCAAGCCTTAATAATTCTTCTAAATTTTTCCGGAAACCCAAATTTTGTTAGTACTTTGTCAAGGAAAACCCAAGAGACCTTGTCAAAAGCTTTATTCATATCAAGCTTGAGGACCATACTTGCCTTTTTATTATTTTCCATTGAATGTATGGTCTCGTGAACCATTATCACTCCGTCTTGTATAATCCTGCCTTTGATGAAGCCACTCTGTTGCCTTGAGATAAGTTCATTCAAAATGAAAGCTGGATCTAGTAGCAATAATTTTGGTAAAAATTCTATAGATGTCATTCACAAGGTGATAGGTCGAAGTCCTTGAAATATTTAGCATCCATTTTTTTGGGGACAACACAATGTGAATGTTATTAAGCTCTTTTAAAAGATTTCTGTTCTATAAAACTCATTCACCGCTCCGAGAAGATCCATCGAATGCAGATTTCCCAAAACTTCTAGAAAAAATTTATGGAAAATCCATCCGGCCGGGAGCCTTGTCACCCTCTAAAGCAAAGAAATGACTTTATGTAGCTCTTCAAGCTTAACCACTTTGTGAATATTTCTAAATTTTTTCCTCAATTTTATTTTGGAGAATGGCCTCCAACATAAAAGAAATAGCTTCAGAGTTGTTGCTATTCCTCTCCTCAAGAAGTTTTTTATAAAAATCAAGCGCTTCTTTCTTGATGCTATTGGGATATTTTATGATATTTCCATTGTTTTTAGAAACTTCTAAGATCCTATTACAAGATCTATGCTTCAAAGTGGTCATACGAAAGAACTTCGTATCCCTCTCCCTCTTTAAGCCAAATAGCTCTAGATTTAAGTCTCCATAAAGATTCCTCTCTACTATTGGATCATATGCAACTACGAAAGAATCTTCTTTTCATTGACTTCATCTTCATCCGATCTCCCCATAATATCCATTTTTAATTCCAACTCCTGAAGTTTTTTCTTTAACTTTTTTTTTTCTCAAAAACATTACCAAAAACGCTTTTGTTCTAGATTTTGACTTGCTTTTTAACATTTTTGAGCTTTTGGACCAATCTATATTGAGCAGTGCCTTCTCCATTCCATCCCCACCATTCTTTTATCTTGTCATATATATTGTCATGCTCCATCCACATCTTTTCAAATTTGAATGAGCTTCTGGTGGGTTTAGTACAATTGAGAAGATTTAAAGCAATCGGATTGTGATCCGATCCAACTCTGGGAAAGGAGGAGAGGTGGAAGTCTTGACTAAGAATCCAACTCACTTTGAAATTAGTGCCCTATCCAATCTTACCTGAATAAACTCTTTTCCCAACCTTCTATTATTCCAGGTGTACTTATTCCCATGAAGATCCACATCTAAGAGGTTATGTTCAGCTATAAAATCAGAAAAATCCTCCATACCATTAGAAAAGCTGGAGGTACCTCCATACTTTTCACCTGGGTTTAGTGGAGAGTTGAAGTCCCCCATAACAAGCCAGTTAGCAGAGCAATGCTTGTTTCTGAAAGTTTTAAGGTCAGCCCAAAGCTTCCTTCTTCCACTAACCGTATTAGGGGCATAAATGTTAGAAAGGATCCATTCACCATTATTCTCAAAAGCAACAAATTTAATTGCAAGATGATTAATACTAGCATTAAGAACCATACCAGTACAATGTCTTTTATCCCAAAGAGTAGCCAGCCCACCAGAAGCTCCCTGGGAGTCAACAGCTGCCATTTCAGAGATATCCCAGAAACTCTTTTTAATAGTTTCAAGGGTCATAGCTTTCATCTTAGTTTCTTGCAGAATCAAAATATTAGGATTGCTAGAGTCCCTTAACTCCTTGATGGTTCTCTGTTTGGAGTTTCCATTTAGGCCTCGGATGTTCCATGAAATAATCTTCATTTGGAATATTTGGTGGTTGGGACTGCCTGATGGTTCAATGAACTCCATGTAATGTCCCTCTCCGTTCTCTTAGATCTAAGAGCCTTTTTAGAGGTCTTCCTCTTTTTGTACTTCCTCCAAAGTCCACTATTTGTTTAGCGGTAGATCTAGTTGTTACGGATGTGGAGGTGTCGATTATCTTTATTTTTTTCTTATCACACTGTAAAGTGATTAAGGATCAATTCAAATTCTTTCATTCTTTTTTTCCTTTTTGAAATAACCTTTATGAATCCCGAATCTGGATCCCCCTCATCCAAGATGGGCGTAACTTCTCCCTCTTCACATTCTTTAATGAGTCCTATCCGATGTATGCATATCAGGCATTACGATCTGAAGTAGCAAGCAGTGAATCTTTGATATATTCTTTGAGACAAGGAAGTAGATCTTCTAAAGAATTACCATCTCCCCTAGGAGAGTTTTTCTGCACAGGTTCTTTAGGAGCAGTTTATTCCTTGTTCAAAATTTCCTCAGTGATACACATCTGATTATCTATCTCGAATTCCATATTTCTTTGAGATTGCTCATGAAGGACTATATTAACCTTCACTGAGCCTTCTTGCTCATTCACCACCATAAAAACCTTCACAAGATTTTCCAGGAGTTTTCATTGCTCGGAACTTCAGGTAAAGCTACTGCTGAAACTTTAGGACGCCAGACCAAATGCTTCCTTATTTGAGTTCTAAAGCCTCTTTTTTCCCCCTTTCTATTTAATTCCAACTCCTTCTGACTAGGAGCTTTCTTTTCATTCCAGCTATCCGTGCTAGGAATCCTACTATCCTTATTCGATCCGAGTCCTCTATAGGTACATTTAGGCTTCCATTGCGAGGATTCTTCTTCTTGGAACATCCTTTATCGAGTGCCCAATGCTTTGTAGTTTTACACCTCAAAGTTTCAACCTCAATTTTTTTGGGTCCAAATCCCATATCTAGATTTCAAGATTATGTGTTCTGGAAACTCTGATCCATTGTAGAAAAATACGAGAAGCGAGCAAAGGCAAGTCTGCGGATCATTTCTCGTGGGTCCATTCGGCCGATAGGAGCACCTAAGGATTTTACAATATTTAGCAGAATTTCATCATCCCAAAAATGCAATGGTAGTCGGGTAACCTACAGATTGGGATGGTGTTTATATTCTCGATATAGGGTCAAATCCAGGATACCTTTTTTTCAAAAAAGCACCATATTTCCTAACCACCAAGGTCCTCCTAGAAGCACCGATTCCAAATCCTCTTGTTGATTAAATTTTGCTAGAAAAAAGCCTTTTGGCATTATGGTAGTGCTCAGGGCTCCCTTAGGTTTCCACTTTCTCAAAGCCTATTTTCTAATGAAATCAATATTAGGTCTAGAGCCAAGAAACTTACCAACGAGGGAGAGATTTGATTTGCTTAAAGCTCTATCAACACAACCATCTGGGACCCTCAGGCAGGTGGCACCCTCATTGTCCTTTTCCCACGTGAACTGTCCAGCAATTTTCGGACCCACCTTGGTGCTAGGGCTTTGTAGCAACTTATTCCAGGCCAAAGATGTGGATTTAGGCATTTCCACACTTCCATTTATAGCCGTCAATTTTGGCGAGAAATCGCCTTTAAAAGACTCTTAGCTTTAGTGCGTAGACTTTCTATGCGTAAGGCGAAGAAAGCTGCAGCGATAGTACCAACAATGCTTTCCCTTTCGTTCGTACTCGTGCTTTCAATCGACCGATTCTGGCCACAGATCAGCCTCTCCTCAGCAATATTAAGCTTAGTTTGCGAGACATTTACAGCTAATCGAAAGAAACTGCATCACCATAGTTTTCTCCATCGCTAGTTTTATCACTACCATAGGTTGGGTAGTTGTTATGGAGCTACTATTTTTCTATTTTTTTCTTTAGTTATGGATGACACATATGGATCAAATAATGATGATAGTTTTGAAGATGTGCCATTAATTTCAATTGATTATGACCACATATAAATCTGGACTGGTTAAATAATGTATGTTTTATTTGAAAGGATCAAGTATAATTTGATAATTAAATATATATATGTATATAATTTATACTATACATCGAATCGATCATGAATGTTTCTTTGCATTTTTTGTAGGAGATGTATTTGCAGTTAATTCTGAAGAAGCCAATATTGAGAAAGTGGAGTACTACTTGTTGCATTGCATTGGAAGAGAGAACAAAGCTAACAGAAATAACAAGTGAAGTGACAACATTTTTTTATTGGCTCGGTTGTAGTGTAGGGAACATACTTACAACAAGTGAAAGCCCTCCAAAGTGGGATTCACTTTGTTGATTATGAACTAGACAAAAGGTGTATCATTACACCCATCACATAATTGCTACAGGGTTACAATTGTAGCGGTGAAGACTACTGAATAGTAAATGCAAAAATGGAGACTAGATGTAGAAGACCATGAAAAACTTTTACAGGTCATTGAACAATGAGTAGAGCCACTTGGTATTATATAGAAGGACATGGAATAAATTACTAAACCTTGTTGGTAATAAACTATTAAGCTATAGCATTGTATTTTCTACTTGAAGGGACTATGGAGACCACTATACAATAAAGTTGTTTAATACTTGTGATTCTTACTTGTTGTGAGATGGTTTATGGTTTACTTTAAGTATTGTGATATGGTTGTTACATGGAAGTATGTATGGTATAAACATGATTTATGATGTGGATGTATGTTGCATTATTATTTTTAATGTGGAAATGTTAGTTGGGAATTCAGATGTACATAGTTTTTGATATATACATTATTTGTTTAGTTGTGAACCAAAAGGTTGTATATGGAGTACCCTTATCACTGTACAAGTTTATCATATTTACTAGATAGTGTAATTGAATAACCAATTTAAGCTACATTAATGCGTGTATAGTTAGCCAAGGTCATTTGTATTTTCTTTTATTGACTCCTACATTTCAAAGTTGTTTTTAAAAGCAAGAAAAAATCCAACTTCTTAAAATTATAAAAGATTAATAGGGATTGAAAATTTTGAAACTTGAATGACATTTATTGATTTCATTGGACACATGTGTCCGACATAGTATGGGAATGCAAAAGGTGTTGTCATTGTGTACATGAGGTTACACTAAAAGGCATGTTCTAAACTGAATAGCACCATACAAGTTTTAACATTCAATTGAAATTTGACATCTAAGAATTTCTACAACCCTTATAATGTGTCAAAATGTATTCTTAATATACCATTTTTTTTCACTTTTAAAATAATTTTATTTTTAATGGTTATGGTCTTAAAACAAATAATAGAGTAATAATGTTTTAGTTGTATCAATTCAACACTTACATTAGTTAAAGACAATATTATAATTTCCAAATTAATGCTAAAATGTTACAAAGCATTAAAAACTAAGGTTTTCTAGGTATGTAGAAATAAAGACAAATTTAAAACTCAACAAACATTCCATTATATAGGTCATTCCTTCCTATTACTTATTATTATCTATATTTTCCATGTAAGTGTGCATTTACTAAATAATTTTAATCTAAATATCAATGTGCTCATGAATCCATGCATGACCAACCAAAATAGATTTGTTAAATGGGTTACAATTAATATTTTAAATTCAATAAAATTATATTTATTTTTCTTACATACTTAAAAGGTTGCTTATTATTTATTAAGTGTAAATATGTCTAAACTACCTCACAACTCATGTTTATATACCTACACATTAATTTATTTTCATTAAGTTGACTATCTCCCATGACTTCACTTGTTGGAACCCCCTTGTATACACTCATATTAAGCTCACCTTCTATCCTACATGAGACCCTCTATTGAAAATATAATTGGAGGCACAAAGATGGTTACTCTAGCTTATTGTGTTCTTACATAATATAATAATCTAAAAACATTATTTCTTTTGAAATTTTAGGTTGGCAATATTTTTCAAAAAAACTAGTTGCATAATTAGATGTTCCACATCAAATTTCATATCCATAGAGTGTTTCTCATAAGGGTATTTCACTCCCTCGTGGTTAATTTATTTGTTATACATTTCTAACCACAAATAGAGATAAATTTCTCACCACATTTATACACGAACCTTTATAACATGTTTATTTGTTGATTGTTTCTAATAAATATACACTTTTCACCAAGATTAATATATGATCCTTTCTCTCTATCCTCTAAAATGTTCTCCACATTCTTCTCAATATAAAAATCTTCCTTCATCTTCATTACATTATAAAAACTAAAATAGCATTTACAACTATATTATAAAACGATTACATGGATATATGTTTTAAACGTTAAAATTAAAATAAAAAGACCATGCTTCAACCTCATACCTCTCCATTCGATGAAGAAATGTATGGATTGGTTAAACAAGGTATGGACTAAGGATGTGTGAGTGTTGTAAAGAAAGTGGATGAATGTATAGTATAGGTTATAGACATGTAATGAGTGGAGATTAATGGTGTTAAAAAATATGTGAGAACTATGGATTAGTATGCACAAGATTGCAAAAAGTGTGAAGATTATTTGAGAATGATTTCAAATTTTACCCATCTTATTTTACAAAAATGAAGGGTATTTAATATCTTATCTATCATTATATACCTATTATGATATCATCAAGAGACAAAAATGAAAGATAAGGGGGTGTCTTATATTCACATCCATAATTGTAAATACACGTGTCTAAGACATATATCAAAATATAATAATAATGTCTAGAATGAGTATGAATATATATACATGTCTAAAATCTCTAAAACTATGTCTAAAATGTCTGAAATCTATAAAATATCACTGAAGTCTCCTCCGTGCACTAGGGTGAGTGCCAGACCCCTCACTACACTCTGCACCCTGCATGTTAAAAAAGGAATATACATGTCATAAACTATATATAACATGTACCATATATTAAAATATATAAGAAAAATTCTACAACAATTTCTTGATTAATTCAATACATCATATAACAGATATGTACAATTGATTACCTCAGTATCTGTCCCTGGGTGGATGTTGGGAGTATCTACGCTATGTGTAGATCTTTGTCCCATAGATCCCTGTGAAACAAAATAAATAAAATGTAAGAAGTTGATAAATAAGTTTTTTGAATAAAGTTCATTAATTTCTAACATTTCAATTTAGATTAAATATTAATTCTATTAAAACACATGTATTTATACCTCTGCTGGAACACATCTCCAAATGTATGGGATTGTCATCCATGACCTCAACACCAAAAATATGTCGCCAACTGAGCCAAGTTGACTCAGACCCAGAACATCAAGATCCATGTTGTGCTCAGTCAAGAGTTGTGTGTATGTGACACGGGTAGATGGTGTGGGCTATGAAGCTCCACACATTGGAGCAGAAGCCTAAACAAAGAAGCACATGTTTAGTTTTAATATTAATAAATTGTAAAGTAATGATCAATTAATATAAATTTTTATTATATTAAAGGTTTAATTTTCACACACGAAAAAAATGTGTTGAACATCAGGTGTGAAAATCCCAGCAACAGGAAGTCTATCTATAGCAGTGGCAGTAGTACCCTGACTAGAAGATACACTCCCACTCTACTCTATAAAATCTAAAACCCCCTGATAGTGGAATGATGCAATGCCGATCAATCACCTCATATGCATGTAACAAGTCAGTAGCCATGATGCGTCCTAACCGACATGCCTGAGTGGGATCTGTAACTAGCTCAAAGTCATCTGGGGAAATCAAATATGCACAAGCGTATACCTTGCTGCGTGCATCATTGGTGCTACTAACACCTCCACTACTAGTATTGTGTCTTTGAAGGTATTGACCCACACGGTTAGAAGAGATCAATTGGGTCTCGCGAGCAATGCAAACAAGACCCTCGATAGCAGCCTCATGTGTAGTCATAACGACAGGTGCTGCGACATCCTGAAAGCCTGATAAGAATGGTTGTGGCCTAGGTACAAGCTGTCACATGTCAACAACTGCAGGAGCTCCCTCCTTTCTATATTCCTACTACGTGGCTAATACGGCCATGCCCCGCCCCCAAATAACTAGGGATGTCTAAATTGTTCACCTTTAGGTTTAAGTGAACCTCAACATGTAGCATCATTATGAAGTATAAATGGTCAATTGGTCATTATTCGAAATTGGCCTTGAGAGGCCAAAATCTAGGATAAATCAAAGGGGTGCATAGGGGACATGAACATTTGTTTACATAATAAGCCCTTATTTTCCGTTTGTCTGCATAAAAACTCCAACAAGACCTCTTAACGACTTCCTTATCAGAAATTTGTGATGTAATCTCATTATAACCTACATCTCCTGAGACACTTGATTTTAGTGAATCCATAATTTTTTTATTGATTTAGAATCAAATGGATTATATGTTTTCAAACTTGTCTCTATTCTACGAAGATCAACTAGTATTTTTTCACAATGGGCTTTATACTGCCCAACTGTAGTTGGATTTTGGAGAATAGATTGCAATTTTGCAATCTCTAAATTAGTCCTCTCAAACAAATTAGGAGTTCCAGAAGAAGCCATGACTGTAAAAAAAATGAAAGTAAAATTCAATTAATAGTACTTTTAATTAAAAAAATCCTAAGATATTCTCCTATATTAATGAAAACAGAAATATGATTTTCAAGCTTCAATGCAAATAATATAGAAAATAAATTACAAAATTACAAAATTACATAAATTACATAAATTACAAAATTTCCCATCTAATCAAATGCAAGAAACATAAATTACAAAATTTCCCATCTAATCAAATGCAAGATAACAAGAAAAGAGAACTCTAAGGTGCCTCCTTTCTATCATAACTAATTCAGTGACAAGGAAATCATACCCTCTTCTTTCCTTGGATCCCCAATGACGCAACTTTAATTGTCATCTTCCTTATCATACAATACATAGATAAACTATCCTTAAATTCAGATTTCACCTTCTTAGGAACATAAATTTTAACCATTAAGTATAAGAATACATTAGGAGTCCAACCATACCAACATGAGATGGAATTAAACACCATAAGATCACTTATTTTAATCACCTGCAAGTTCTCTGAGATACCTCTACAACATTCATGGCAATCTAGTGTTGAACCAAGACATGTAATTTTAGAATTTTCTCATGCATTATCCACAAGTGAAGGTGTATTGAACATAGAGGTTATAGGATCATTCACACATCTTTTGTCATGTTATAGAAATCATATTAAAGGCTTAGATTCACCTATGAGTGATCAATTAAAATAAGCACATTATGAATACCTTGAGAACATGTGGGAAGTCAAACGCTATTATTTAAATCCAAGAAGGTATTTCCAATGTTTGGAAAAATAATAAAACACTTATTATATTTAGAAATTGCGACCAAATTGGTGGTCTTTATTAAAAACAATGAAGTAGATGGTAGTGAGGACCCATATTCATTCAAATAATACCCATCAATAATGATTATCGATACCTTAATGACATCCAAGGAAAATTTAGCACTCACTATTAAGAGATTGTTATCTTTAAGTTAAATTTGTGTGGCTGCTCCAATCTTGATAACAACTTCCCCTACATATAGCTTTGAAATTCTCTTAGAATTTTTTTTTCCATTAACACACCATTGATAAGTAGTAAGAGGTATATGAGGGAATGATCATACAGAAATCTAGATATTAGCCTTAAACATTAGCACGATGATGAACACAAGTGAAAATGGGAGTTGTGATCTTAGATGTGAAATACATGGAGAATTAAGAAGAATAAACATGTTCTTTGATATCGATTTCAAGATAAGAATATTGGAATGAAAATGAACAATAATCTAGTACAAAGAAAAATTATATTCACATTGATTCAAATGAAGAAAGATTACAATTTATATATAGCCAAAGGATGACTATTCATTTCATCTTCCAAGAAGACTCTTCACATTTTTATGATAATTATTCATCTCCCAATACAAGAAAAATCTCTCCTACATATTACACCTAAGATTGCTTAATATTATGTACTATAACATTACATCACATGCTTTTGAACATGTTGAGGTTAGTCCAACCCAGTAACTCCTAAGACATTTTACTAGGATTTGATGTTTGAAGTATTGTAAGCATTTGGATAAATAATAGCCCAACTATATATCATCTTATCATAATGCACATGCACAAATACAGAATCCAGAAGCTAAGGAAAATATGAACCTACACCCAAAATTTCAGACTAGTTAGAGAAATGCTTGACGATTTTGTAACCCCCAGGATAGTTTTGAACATAAAAATCTTTGCAGTCCCTTTCATCAATGATACTATCTAGCAATTGATAAAATTATCCGAGGCATATTTCTAGAGAGATAAAATTACAATAATTTCTAATGAATGTCTCCTGAGCCCATAAGTTTCTAAATTATGTGATTAATGTGCACCCACCTAAGACATGCAAATAAGTTAGGTTGTTCTATTACACATCGCTTTGCATGTATTACTATTTTTAAACCACATTTATTTATCAATATAGTGTACTTAACATTAGAATAAGACTCAATATTTTCTATATTCTAAAATACACTTAGTTCTAGTTTTTAATATATTTGGTGTAAAAGAGTTAAATTAATTAGAAAAATGATGTCCTCAAGGAGGATATTTTGGCATAGGAAAATAACAGAGTGAAATTAAAAAATTGAGTGGAGTTTTTAGAAGAGATTCAATTCAGAAAGGTAGGGCAATTCCATCTGAAAGAGAAGCCTTTATTTGATAGTTATCACCATGACATCCCATTGAATAATCAATTATTTTTCATTGTAGTCAATATATGTTTTATATTTAGATTTGGATTTCCCTACAAAAAACTACGTTGTTTTTGTTTTTGGTTTGTTTTTTGTTAAGTTTTAATGTGTTGTTAAATCTTTTTAAGGGCACACTTTGAATGTATGAGAATATTCTTTAGGGCACATCTTGAAGTAATAACACGTTTTAATTGGGATTGCATTAGGGTATTCCATAGTTACATTAAAATATCATGTAGTAATTGTATTAGTTTATCAAACAATTCAACACTTGTTGAATGAAAGTACATGAGCTATTTGACAATATGTCTTAGGAAATGTGGTCAAATGGACTTCAATGTTTTGGATGATGCAAAATATTGTAGCTTAGATAAGTAGGTGAATTGTTTAACATAATGTCTCAACAAAATGTGGTCACACGAATAACAATGATTGTAAGATGTGCATATAAATGTCTTTTACATTGATCCTTTCAAACTCTTTCAACTAATGAAGCCCAATACAACATACCCTTAGTCAATTATGCAATGAAAAAGTGAACTTTATAAGGATACTCTTAAACTCTTCCAATTAATGAAGCCCTATGGAACATACCTAGCCAATTGTATAATGACGTAATGACTTTTACCTAAATAATGAGTACAATGACTATGATAATGAGTATAATGACTATGTTAGTGAAAATAAAATTGATATATTTTATAAAAAATTAGAAATCAGTATTGATCTTAAACAAAACAAGCTCAAAAAATATGGATTTGGATTTACTTGTGCTCAAAGCTCATTTTTCCTTCCAATATTTGGATTTATTGTTTTCACACCAAGGGGTTTTAAATTTAATATATCATTTGGATAAAGCACCATTATTCTTTACTGTGATTCATTAAATAAAATATTTGGTGAGAGTGATTCATGAACTATCATATATCAATCATTTTTCAATGTTGGATTGTCTAATACCACCATAGGAGTACAATAATACTGCTAGTGCTGACTTCCTTACAAAGTTGGCCTCGGCTACTCCCATCCATCATGTGCATGATAGACATTGAGGAGGGAGTGAGAGAAGTCCTTAATATTATTATTGAGCATGAAAGACAACAGTGATGAAAGGAAATGGGGTTTAGGGTGGCCTTGCATTAACCCCTCATAACATATGGTATAGGAGCTGCCTAGGTAGTAAACTGCTCTAAAATTGGGATATCTTCATTATAATCATTTCCTTTTGCATCAAAAAAAAAGATCAAGATTCAAAATCAAACTATCCTCAAAATTTTCAGCTAATCTGATATAGACATTAAGTTTTTCAGATACAAAATTGCCTTTTTTCGTCAAACGTCTTTCATGCAAAGTTTGCTTCAAAGTATATATATCAGTATGAATGATCAAATAATGTATTTGTATCTATCAGTATAAGGATATGGAAAATGTGGGCTTGCAGGTTACTATCTATTTTAAAAACAATGCATACTTCAAGATCTCATATTTTTTTCAGTTTTGCACAATATGACACATCTACAACATTTTGCAAAGAATGCAGACTTTCAGAGGGACATTTAGATCAAAGATATAAATTGCATTTTTTTCATAGAGCTTCAAACAATATGTGATTCAAGTGTGGATTCCAAAGTATCTCAAAAAAATGTCAAATTTTAAATCATTAGCTTCAAAAAAAAGTTCTATTTACATCTTGCAAAGTACAAGCTTCTCTAAAAGACAAAATACACTTTTGTAGAATGCAACAAAATTTTCATCCAAAATGTGGCTAAGACATGTTTTTCAGAGTGTACTAACATAATGCATGTTCCTGATCTAGAAATGAAGAGGAAAATTATAGCCACACATCTAGCATAATACAGATTTGTAGAAGTTGTTTTAGAATGAAACAGTGCTACAATTCTTGCTCATTTTACAAAAGTACAAGATTTCAGAAAAAATGTATATTTGCAAAAGTGATTATCCAACAATGTAAGAAAGTGAAAATTTGAAATGAAGTAATTATAATGTTTTGCATAGATTGAGACAAGATACAACCATTAAAAATATCTAAAAATGTGCAGCTACAAGTTTCCATTAATTTTGAGAAACGTTTTCCAGAAGTGTAACTTGTCAAGTCTAAAAATGGTCTAATATATTTTGTGCATATAATGTGAACATAATTTACAACTATCAATTAAACATATAATCCGTGTTATTTTAAAAACAAATCCAAAGTACCCTGCAACAAAAAGTCATGGCTTACCTATTTCAGAGGGTCGGGTTGTCATTATCAATTGTGAAGTTACAGAATATTGTCATAACTAGAAATGATACATATCTTTTGCCATAATACTATTGACAATACATCTAGAAATGTTTCTTTTTATACTTTAAATAGGGTTTTACAAAAAAATGAGCCAGGGTTTTGCAAAAATGGCCTTGAAATGGCTACGATTTTGCTAAAAAATGGGTTTTCTTAAAAATACATCACCAATACAAATGGCTACGAAATGGGTAGAGATAACATACCTAGTCGCTCGTCGTTTGTTGATCGGTGGGTTTTTCATTTCTAGTGGGCTCATTTTCTTGTGGGCTGGTGGGCTCATTTTCTCATGGGTTGGGCTGTCGATGGTCTAGTGTGGTTGCCATCATTGGTGGGTGGGGTCCCTTGCAAGAAACTGCTTTGATCTGGTCTAGTTTCCATCATTGGTGGGTGGGCTCCCTAAATCTTCATGTGAATGGAGGTGGATGGAGGAAAATGAATTCCTCCGTAGCACCTCCAATATATAAATAGGGGTTCGCGTGAAGGGGGTTCGCGTGAATGGGGTTCACGTGAACGGGGTTTGCGTGAATCCCCATTCGCATGAACCACATTTTATGTTACACGTGGCAAGATAATGGCCTACGTGTCACTTCACCCGAACTTGGTTCATGCGAATGTTGGGTTCACACGAAAACCCCCACCAACCGACTTGCTCCCTTCCCCACTCGCATTTTTGGGACAACAAGTGGGACACAACACCATGTGTTGACCCCCATCCTAGGCCAAAGGGATCTACTACAAGATGCCATGAAGAATTGGTCAACTTCAAATCAACCAGCTCATAATTAGGAGAAAGTACTCACAAACATTGAGTAGCTTGGAGGACAACAAGGTAAAGTTTTAAAACCCCCTCCATTCTATGTTTCATTGATCATTAGGGATAAACTAGTACATAATTGTATGATTAATTCTAAGGCAAGTAGTTTTGTAATGCCCAAGCAAATAGCTGATCAGTTGGGCCTCCACTATGAATTCATATCCAAAGGGGTGGTGCAATTAGATGGGACAACAGTAAAAAGCGGTTGGGGTAATCAAATAATTGAGCCTTACCTTGCATGCATGCCCCAATGTCACTGTCTTGGAAGATGTGTCAGTGATAGATTTACCACCACTTTTTACCCTATGCTTGTCAAGGGATTTCATAGCTAGAATTGGAGGCTATTTGTTTTTAATTGGTCACACATGTTGTTTAGAACCATATATGGGACTAAGGCCACAATCAGGTCTGAACCTATTGCAAACTTCCACATTGAGACTAATACCCCAAGCCCAATCAATGCCAACTATTCAACATTTGATCAAGAAGATTATTCAAGCACAGATGAAGTTGATACCAAGGTTGGAAGCATCCCATATTTGACTCTTGATGAATGGGCAAGCAAGGTGCATGCTTTTGATCCCTACAAGGAAATAGAGGAATCTGAATTAGGATTTTATTACATGCATGAAGAAAATCAGCCTATTCCTAGCATCACCAAGCCAGATCACAAAGATGACAATGAGGTATGGCAGTTATTCTTTGATGGATCAAGAAGTAGACAAGGTGTAGGAGGGGGAGCCATGCTTGTTTCACCTCAAGGAATTAAGTATTATTCAGCTTTTAGATTCCAATTTGCATGTTCCAACAACACTGCTGAATATGAAGCTTTGATACAAGGATTGCATTGGTCAAGAAAGAGAGGTATCAAAAACTTACAAGTCTTTGGTGATAGTGAGATGGTTGTTAATCAAGTTAAGGGGCAGCATGCTACCAAAAATGACCTGCTCAAGTGTTTTAAAAATAGGGTGTGGGACCTCATTAAATATTTTGAAGGCTTTGGCATCAACTCCATTCCTAGGAAAGAAAACCAAGTTGTTGATAGGCTTGTAGCAGTTGGGGCAGCCTTTGATGTTGTAGAAAGTATCAAAGAAGATAAAGTGCAGCCAAAAATTCATGTAATTATAAGACCATCAGTGCCAGACAATAATGTAATTTGGCAAGTATTTGAAAGTGACAAGCAAATCATCAATTTCTTGCAAGAAGAAGTTGAGTTCTAGGCCAAGAATCAAGAAAAGTTGGAACAACAGTATGGTGATCAAGTGGTGTAGTTGAGAACCAACAAACTGCCAAAGGGACTTGTCACTTTGGAGTCCATCTTTAATCCTAATGATTAATTTAGGAAAGAAAAGGCAAACATCCAAGTCAAGGGAGAAGATTCAATGCCCATCTCGGTGGGAGAAGGCAAATCACTTCAAATTGGTAAAGTAGCAACCAAGCAAGAAAGGTATGAGTTTATGCAACTTTGTCAAGAGTTCCCTGATGTATTTTCTTGGAGCTATGAATATTTGAAGGGTTTCAATCCCAAGCTAGCTCAACACACAATTGAATTGGATCCAAGTGCTAAACCCATTAGGCAAAAACAAAGGCTAGTCAATCCACACATGGAGCCTCTCATGAAAAAGGAATTGAATAAGTTAATAGAGGCAAGTATCATATTTCCCATCAAGCATTCTAGTTGGGTTGCAAACTTGGTTCCAATTAGAAAGAAGAGTGGAGAGATCAGATTGTGTGTAGACTTTAGAGATTTGAATAGAGTGCCCCTCAAGGATCATTACCCACTTCCTTCTATGGAGCAGATTTAACATGTTTTTGTTGGCTCTGAGAGGTTTTCATTATTAGATGGTTATTCATGGTATAATCAGATCATGGTTAAGGAGGATGATCAGTTTAAAACAACCTTCACCACCAAATGGGGGACCTATGCATATAGGAAAATTCCATTTGGGCTGTCCAACACAGGAGCTACCTTCCAGAGGGAAATGGACATGGCATTCAAGGGACTGATCAACAAAATAGTGTTGATATACCTAGATGATATTACTATATTTTCTAAAAGTGCAGCAGATCATCTCTTTCATTTGAGACAAGTGTTCCAAAGATGTAGAAGATTTGGGGTATCCTTGAATCCTAAAAATGTATTTTCCTAGCTCATGAAGGAAAGCTCCTTGGCCACATTGTTTCCAAAGAAGGATTAGCAATTGATCCAGAGAGGGTTGAAGCAATAAGAGCACTGCCATTACCAAGTCACAAGAAGGCCCTTCAAAGTTTCTTGGGAAGAATCAATTTTGTTTGAAGGTTTGTGCTAGACTTTGCAGCCCTTATCAAGCCAATAACTATGATGTTAAAGAAAAGTATGGATTTAAAATGGACAGTAGAAGGTAAGGAAAGTTTTGAGGTAATCAAGGAGGCCATTTCACAAGCTCCAACTCTCATTAACCTAGATTTCTCCAAGGATTTCATCCTTTATGCATTTGGTGGTGGTGATACTATTTCTACAATTTTAGTACAACAGAACAAAGAAAATGTAGAGAAGCCAATTGCCTTCTTTAGCCAAAGCTTGGAGGACTATGAGGTGAGGTATTCTTTTATTGAGAAGAATATTCTTGTAGTGATTAGGATCTTGAAGAAATTTAAACATCTAGTTTCAAACAAGAAGGTTCAACTACTGGTTTCTCATGTGGGAATTAGGGACTTCCTCCTCAACAAAGACCTAAATGAAAACGTGCGGGGTGGATTACTCATGTCATGGTAGTATGAAATTGAGATCAAAGTCACCAAGCTGGTTTGAGGGAAAGGATTGTATGAGTATATGGTCTTGAGCAAATCAATGGAAACAAGTAATGGGAAAGATGTTGTTTTGGTGCTGCAAGACAACCAAGAATAAGGAGGTGTTCAAGAAGAGAATGGTGGTATGCCAACTCCTTTCTAGACCCAAAACATAATACACTTATTAAAAATAGGCCTATACCATCCAAGGATGAATAAAACCAAGAGAAGACACTTCAGATTGTAGGTTGTCCCATATGCACTTGTTGATGGTATTTTGTTCAAAAAAGATATAAATGGAGTGCTGCTAAGATGCATTGGGACAAATCAAATTGATAGAACACTAGAATATTTCCATGGTGGATCAGCTGGAGGTCATTTTTCTCCAAGAGTAACAACCCTCAAGATTATGAAGGCTAGCTATTGCTAGCACAAGGTATTTAGTGATTGTTATACATGGATCAAGAGGTGCAGAATTGTGCATTCTTTATTGGAAAGGAGATATTAGCAGCCCTTCCATTGCACCCAATTTCGGTTGACCAACCATTCATGCAATGGGGTTTGGACTTCATTGGAGTCATTAACCCAAACTCAAGCCAAGGGAACAATTGAATTCTAACAACAACAAACTACTTCACTAAGTGGACTGAGGCAGTGGCACTCAAAAAGGCAAATGAATCTAGCATTCTAGACTTCTATGAGGGGATAGGAACTAGATTTGGTATACCCGCCACTATAATATCGGATAATGCATTAGCATTCATAGGATCAAAGGTGACTGAATGGGATCTATCTGAGCACTTCATCAAATTATTACCCTCAAGGTAATGGCCAAGCTGAGTCTACCAACAAGAACTTGTTAAGGATCATCAAGAGAACTCTTGATGAAAATCAGAGGACTTGGCACACCAAACTGAAATCAGCCTTATGGGCTGATAGGATAACTCCCAAGAGATCCATAGGTAACTCTCCATTCAAGCTTGTCTATGGAAGAGAGGCAATCTTGCCTATGTCACTTGAGTTGCCAATGTTGGAACTCATGAAGCAATTGGAATTGTTGGAGTTTGAACCCATGGAGGTTAGATATGCAAAATTGATGGAACTCCAAGAAGTCAGAGAGCATGCAGCCCAAACAATGGAGAAGGACCAAGCCTTGATCAAGAAGACCTTTGATAGGAAAGCTAAGGCTAGAACCTTCCAAGTTGGAGATCTAGTGTTGAAATGGGATGCAGACCGAGAAAACCCTGAAGGCATTTAAAGTTTGATGCCATTTGGAGTGGCCCCTACATGGTCACAAAATGTAAGAACAATAATGCCTTCCAATTTCTACATTGGATGGTGAAGAACTACAGATTCTAGTTAATGGAATCAATGTAAAGCATTGCTACTAGGAGGGAAACTCCTCACCTTGTACATATTAGCTTAGATTTTTCATTCCTCTAAGTGCTTGTGCACATTGTTTTGTTGTAGCTTACTTTTACATTTCCCTAAGTGCTTTGGCACAAGCCTTGTTGTCCCAAGGATGCATCTTGCAGGTCATGTTCCAGATCAAGTGATGTTCTACTCTCAGAGTCTTCCATCTTGAAATTTTCTAATGAGTTGAGAGTACCAGGAAGCTAAAGTGATGACTCCATGCCCAATGGATTGCTTCAGGCAACTGGTTATTTCATCCAGTAGGTAGATGACCCCTCTGAGTCGCCAAAATTGTTATTCAAAATAAGCCCTTGCTTATTTTTTAGCTAACTCCCATTCCTTCCTCCTAGTGTCTCAGTCAAATTTTTCACTTTTCAGGCACTCAAAATTTTCTAGAAATGGCTTCATCAAATAGAGAATTTCCTCACCTTTCCAGAAAGGTAAAGTTTTCCTTCTAACTCCTTGTATTTTGCAAGTTATGGCTCAGTGGAGTTTTGAGGGAAATTTTCCTGTGGAAGGCCCATGACCAATCAGAATGTGCCACATGGCATTAGAGATTTGGGGGTAGAGATTTTGGGGAATTTTCCCGAATTCAAAAAGGGGAATTTTTTGGGTTTCAGCCCGCCACTTGACTTGATTTTTTTCCTATTTTGCCATAAATCTTCAGAGGGGCATATCTTTCAATCTAGAGCTCAGATTTCCTTGATTTTAGCGTTGTTGGAAATCTATTGAGGTACTCTACATGATAGAATCTTCAATTTTGTGTTTTGATGGAGTTTGGAGAGAGAAAATCAAAAATTCCTCTGGCATGGGAAAGAGAGTAGAACTGACATTTCAACCACCATTTTTAATGCAGTATGGCTTGCATTCTTCTCCAGCATGGTTGAAAATCTTTGGGAATGAAATTTTAAGGGTACCCATGCCTTCTTGATGGATTTGGTTAGTGGTTGAAGCATTCTTTCATGTTTTCCGCATTTCTTCTTCCTGGCTCAGGTTTTCATTGTTAAAAGGCCAATTTTGGCTCATTTGTAAAGGTTGAACATTTTTATGAACTGTAGGCTCCCTTCTTCACCCTGGAAAGTGGATTTGTGGAATATCATACCTTTTTTAGGACTGCAACATGTTTTCTACCTCTTTGTTGTTGTAATGCATTGAATTAAACATGGAAATGACAATGCAAGCTCTGTGAATGAGTTTTCATCCCTCTTCTTGTGTTGTTTCTCTCATTTTGATCTTTCATTACACTTTAGCAATATGTGCATGATGTTTTTTGCATTTCTATAATATGTATCAATTTGCAAAACTAGATGTTCATCACTCTTTTGGTGTATCACCTTGTTTAGTCTCAGTTTTATCTTCTTTCCTTCTATCCTTGTCTCCTTGGTAGAATTAGAGTAGGATTTTGAGTTAAACCTCTAAAAATTTCATGCATACATCTGATCATAGGAGTGGAGGAACCAACCTATAATCTAGAGACTCTTTTCCCATTTTACGAGTCCCACACTTGGGGAAAATATTTAATGTTGTGCAATCACATTGGATGTCCAATATCAAGCTAGAAATATGAGAAAACATCCGTGGGTGCTCTTGATTTTCTCTAACAATTATCACATTAAATTATATGATAATGAACAAGTTAAGGAAGGGGACGATGGTTACCTTAAAATTTGAAAACTTACCTTAGCTTTGGTTAAAAGACCTGGTACCCTTCAAGGTGAGATAAGGGAAAAATAGATTATTTTCTTTTCATGCTCACAAGTGACAAATAAAGAAAGGTGACATATTTACTAGGTCTTAATAAATCTAGAAAATAAAATTATTATGATTTGCATGTGAAGTGCACAGGTGTCACATCATGGCCTCACTAGAAGACAAAAGCTGAAGAAGAAGAAGACAAAATAGGTGTTATATCAACTCAAGAGAGACAATGAGATGATTATTTTAATCATTCACTATAGGATAGGATTGCATGCACTTGTTCGAGAAGAAATTCACATCAAGAAAAGGCTATTATTTGCCAAAATAGTCACCCAAGTTATTATTGTAATAAAAATAGAGTAGTCAACTGCACTATGAATGAGTGTATTTTTGGAACTAAGGCTATTTTTGCCTCATTGTAAAAGAATGGTTATTTTTATTCCTTTATTTATTTATGATAAAGGCTAAAATTAGGATGCATGGGTGAGTACAGACTGCATCCTATTTTTAGGAGGGGTTGGGTGAATTATTTTTGTTATATATTGTGTGCATTAACAAGGCACATAGAAGGAATTTTTGGATATATGAGTGTCGAAGAAGATTTTTTCTAGAAATTTCCCTTGAATGAGAACCGTTTATTACCTTTCCAATTATTTGTAGTGGTGTGTATTTTTGTATTATCTCTTGTGAATGTTAATTCCTAAATTAATTATCTTACCGTGGTATAAATTTGGTGTTTTTATACGGTCTTAGTGTGCATGTCACTCTTTGTGTTGTTGTGATTTATCCTCGACGCACAAGTGTTTGCCTTAGGATCAAAATGAAACCCATTGTTTCGTGCTTACGTGATTTGTTCTCAATATATTATGTATGTATTTAATCAAAGCCCTGAATAATTTTGGTGTATAACCCCATTTCAATTTTAGTTACATCCATCTTTTAAACCCTTAAAACCCCAAAAATTAGTTTAGGATACATCAATAAGGAACCGTCCTTGATGCCTAAAACTCGCCTCAACAATAGGTATACCCAAAGATCGATATGTTTCCATTGTATCCACAGAAGTGAGGAATAAAGCAAGATTAGAACCCCTACTATTATCCCTCAACCAGGGTGCACTTTTGAGAGATAACGGGACCATAGACAAGTATAAAGCAAGATTGGTAGCAAAGGGGTATGAAGAAAAGGAAGGAATAGACTATGAGGAGAAATTTTCTTCCACATATAAGATTAAAATGATCACGATGATATTTTCTCTAGCTGCATAGTTAGGATGGAAAGTCCATTAAATGGACTTAAAAATTACTTTTTTAATGAATATCTACATTAAGAATTATACATGACTCAACCTAAGGGTTATGTTATACCTAGAGAAGAAATAAAGGTATGTAGACTCAATAATATTTTTATGGCCTTAAACAAGCACCCCAGGCTTGGTACATCAAACTTAATGAGAATATCGTTTAACGTGATTCATTAGAAATCCATATGATCCCAATCTCTACCTCAAAAATCAAGGGGGATTGTGATTGTTTTTTTCTATGTCGATGATCTATTCATCACTATAATTTTAGTAAAGATGATCAATGCAACAAAGAAATATCTTAATCTATCATTCGACATGACACATCTCTGGTTCATGCACTACTATCTTGGATTGGAAGTATGAAAAAAGAGAATAAATTTTTGTTTCTCAATTGAATTATACCAAGAAAATGCTCGAGAAATTTAGGATGATGGATTACAAACCAATTTCTAAACCGATGGAGATGAGACTGCAATTATCTCTCTTAGATCCATCTCCTATGGTAGATTCAACTCTCTACCAACAATTGATTAGGAGTATCATTTACCTAACTTATACTAGACCAAATATCAACTTTGTAGTAAAATATCTTTCTAGGTTTATGCAAGAACCCAAAGTTTTTCATTGGAAGGAAGAAAGGTAGATCTTGAGATATCTCAAGGGTACAATGGATCTTGGTCTAGAGTACAAGGAGAATAATCATTTCTTCTTGACTATATATCCAAATTCAGATTATGCACATTACATTGATGATAGGAAATCCACTTCTGAATTTGTATTCTTTTTAGGATCTGGACCAATATCATAGGGAAGTAAGAAAAAAATTTGTTTCTCACTCTTCTACAAAAGCCAAACATCATGTTGCATGTGGAGCCATCTGCGAAGTGATATGGATATGTCACATACTGGAAGGACTTGGAGTACCACAAGAAAATCCTACCACCATGTATGTAGACAATGATGGTGTTCTCAAACTTGTTCACAATACATTATTTCATGAGAGAAAAAATAACATCGAGGTAAAAGTTCATTTCATACGTGAGAACATCTTAAAACACAACATACAAATTTAGTTTTCCCAACAACTGAACAATGAGAATATATCTTCACAAAGTCACTTGCATGTGACAAGTTCGAGTTTTTCAGAGAATTCCTCTCCTCATCTCTTGAGGAAATGAAAAATTAAGGGGGAATGTTAGGGTAAACATAGTTTACTATAGTTAATTTATGCATTATATCTACCTTAGGTAAGTAGTAATTCCTATGATAATTAATTATTGTATTGTTATATGGTTTTATAACCATATTTTCCATATTGTATTCATAGGTTTAATTTTTACATAGTTGTAATAATTATATTTTTTATCTTTTATATTTTTGTGCTTCTTGGATGTATTTTTGAATAAACTGTAACTTTATATATTTTTGCACCTATGCAACATCCCATTTATATGCATATGGATTTCCAATATCTATAAATATTGCAGCCATTTCTATTGTACTTGATTTTTATTTAACATCAATAATATTTACGAGGTTTCGTCCTTCTTATAGAATGATGAATTTATGATTTGTGACATTATATATGAGCATTGCTAGTCCATAGCCATTATAAATACCACTTACTCAGGAAAGTTGATATGTATATGTGTTAAGCTAAGATGTAAAGTTTTGGGTTTTTTCCCAACTCAAGGTTGAGATTACCAATAATATTGTTCACACAATTTGATCTTCTTTCCTTTTTGAATCCCACAATGGTACCAATTCCACATAAAAAAAGTTTGACATTTTATTCAAGCATCTATGCACCCCTTATTACACCATTCATTTCTTACCTTCTCTTCTCTTTGTGTAAGTTGATCAAGAGGATAAAAACAAAAAGTATCATGAAGTGGAGCAATGCAACATATACATCATACTTGACTAATTGTGCATGGTGAAGAATGAACTATATTGAAATGTTTGTAGGAAATGAAATGAAATTATTTTGGACCATGAGTTTTCCCTAACCTTCTTACAACTAAAAATTCTATGTTAGAATAAACACTAAGAAAATATATCAAATGCACCTTACCTCCATGAACTTTATCTTAGCTAGTGTCATTCTTGATGGTTCATTGAAATCTGATTGGTCTTGCAGATTGTGGAGATGAAAACATGGAAATTTCATAGGAAAGAACACATACTTATCATTCCTTTCAAGATATTTATGATATCCATAGTATTGATATGGTACACTAATAGGAAATAAATTTGAGTTGTTTCTAGGTCTAGGGATGCTTACCTTGACTTATCATTTATCTTCTTCAAGGTCGTAATGGCACTCATGCACATGATTTTACTATGGTCAAATATGTTGATAATTATGCCATGTTTGAAAACTATTAATAATAGTCCAACCACTTCAACCATTGTTATTCTCAATCCTTCATGGAGAATTTCTTCTTCTCTCATTCACATTATCAATATTATTTATTGACCCTCGGTGCATAAATTATTGTGACCCCTAAATTCAATTCTATAAACATGCGCATCAGTGAGATATAATCCAAATGAAAAAAATAATTAGTTACCTATACAACTATACCATGATATTTGGAAGGGGGGTAACTTATCACCAATTCCATCTTGGCCCATGTACATAAAGCGGTCTTCACACAGTTTAGAGGTTGCATGAGAGGGTGTATGTGATCCTTACCATTTAATGTTTAATCCCTACCACCCCTTGGACTATCATCAAGGTGTTCATTCTTCTTGGTCCTTGTTTCTTCAATAACTGGATCTTACCCCTTTCATACTATCTCCATACCTTGATCACCTATGCTTGGGATGTTTTTGTGGCTCTTACCAAGGCCTAATTCTCCAACTTCATCATTATGTTCTTTATAGAATGATTATATAAATAGTCCAAGAAGATTATGGTTATCATGTATATTCAGGAAATGGGTTCCAACCACCTATATCTCTTCACCATCTTCACCCTCTTGCTCATCATGCCTCTTTTCAACCCTGAATTCATCACATGCTAAAATAACATCAGTATTAACCAAACAATGATCATTAATTACCTCATAATGTTTTACTTCCATAACAACAATGGGAGTTATGGAAAAATCTTCATCCTCCATGAATCCATATCCTTTCACTTCTTATAAGAACATATCACTAGGATAAAGGTACTCAATTTCAATTTTTAATTGGGTGTTATGTACACAAGTCCTCTTACCAAACTGAATTTTGGACTTTTCCTCTCCTCCTAAAGTTAGAATTGATTTTTCTCCATCATGTGTGTGACCATTAGGGGTTAAAATTTTGTCAAATAATTTAAGAAACTTATACCTTCCAACCCTTACTCATATGTGGTGTCCTTATGGAGCATTGGCCTCTTCCTTGTTGCTTGGGTCTTTAACCTTGTGCCGATTCCAAATCTCTATATTTACAACTCTACAAGCACAAAAAAGGAGGTCATCCCTAAACCTTCTCTAGATGATATCTATAGAGAAACATAAAATATGGAACCTTGTTAGACTTTGGAGAGGCTTCTTATTTTATTATCCTAGGTTCAACAATCTTCTCTATAGGGAGGATGAGGGTTTCTATTGACATTCCTAATTTCCCTTGCATCTTCTCGAACCTTTATAACTTGTCTTCTATGATTCACAGGCTGGGATGATGATGATAATATACCAATGTAATGTCTCTTTTAGGGGAATCAAGAAATGAACAAAACATGAGATGTAACTTAAAAATCAGATTATGGAATTGTTGTTAGATGGTTGATTTAACCCTACAAATATGTAAATTATACCCTTCATAGGGAAACTAATTCCTTAGAGGAGTTAAATCCCTCAAAGGTGGGTCAAAACTTGTTAATTCCATTACAATATTATGCCAATATTATTAGGAAATCCTCGGTAAACATAATCATTGTTAGAGATTAGAATTGAGAATGAAAATAATTAATTATGGAACCCTCAACCAAAAACATAATCAAGCTTGGAAAATGGTAAAAAAACTCCAAAATTAACAAAACTCAAGATCCATGCCTTAGAAAATATGGAGAACAAGATAGTAAATTCATATTTTCCAAATTATCATCACACATACCAAATAATCACTCCCAAGTGGGTTGCTCCACTCCAAATAAATAGATCATTGAACTAAAGAGATAAATCATGCAAGAAAATGATAATTTATTGCCTTTCAAATCAGCTTGCATACATAAAACTTTATGGAAGGGTTTTCATCCTCCACAAGTCCTCAACCAAGGGTTTCCATCCTTGGAAAAGGTCCTCAATCAAGGGGTTTCGTCCTTGAGAAAGGTAGATAAGGTGCTTCAAAAGCAAACCTTAACCAAAATATGAATATTCACTAACAAAATAATTCAATAATCGACAATAAACCTCCTTATATAACCACAAGGAGTGCTTAACAAATATAAAAATGATGGTGGACCCCTTACGATAGAGATTATAAATATTTAATTGTATTTGGATCCTACATGTTCAAAATACTTGTATTTCCTAACTACTTAAGTCCTTCTATTGGAATGATAGTGTTCCAAATAGGATATATGATGATAAATAAAATATGTAAAATAAAAACATAGTATAGATATTCCCATTGATTTCCTCGGACCACGGGGACAAGAATTTGTTAAGGTATTCAAAAATAAGCCTTCAAAAAGGGATATGACAATGCCTCTAAATACAATGAAAATGAACCTATTACTAAGGAAATGCAATAATTTAATTTGTACTTATGACTATGTTTGTTATTTTTTTTGGTTCATAATAATTCAATATGCACTTCACATTATTTTGTCATAATCATAAATCTCGGTTCATGCTCACTAAGGAATAAAATTTGAGAAAAGTATTTATTTAATTTCATACAATTTTTCCTATCATTTGTTTATGAAACATATGCATAAATATTTTAGAGGGATAGAGTTTGGATTTTTTTTTCTAGTACTTTCAATTGTTATATGTATATATACACACATTTGTAAAATAATGTAAAATCTGTCAAAAACTTACCATAGAAAAACAACGCATAGAGTGCGAGTTCATGTGTTTGGAGAGTAAATTTTGGAAAAATTACAATTTTTTTATAAAACTTAAAAGCCTTGTGACATATCTTGTCTCTATAAATATTTACTGATATTAAAATAATTAAATGTTATTGAATGTGATGAGTCTCTTGTAATATGATTGTGATTTCATTGTATTCACTTTGAAGAATGGATTAGGGAGGTCGTAATCACCATGAATTATGTTTCCCATTAGAATATATATTTTTCAAATATTGAGGGATATTAGTTTTTTTACATAATTTACCCTAGGGTTTACACAATTTATTCTATCATTTAAAAAATTTACATTATGGTTTACATAATATTCCCTATGGTTTACACAATTTACCCTAGGATTTACACAATTTCTGTAGACTTTACACTATTTATGTGGGTTTACACAATATTCCATATGGTTTACATAATTTATCCTAGGGTTTAAATAAGTTCATTTCAAATTGATCCTAGGATTTACACAATTTCTCCTAAAATTTACATTTTAAATCCTAGATTTCACATGCATTATTAAAAAGATTATGTGAAAATTTGCATACCTCTAATATGGATTTTGTCACATACTCTTCTTGTTGTATTAGATGGTTTTATTTCCTTAAATATTGTAGTTTTTCTTCATGTATATGCCGAGTTTTCCATTATTTCTCTATTGTCTAAGAGTTATATTTATTCCTTTCACCTCTTCCTTTTTGTTGTTTTATTTACTATTTCCTCTACCTTTTTACTAGCATTTATTTATATTTAACTGTAGTTATCCTATCCTCTCCATTTTCACTTTCTTATTTCCTCTCATCATTGTTAAAAGGAAGAGAAAAAAAAGTGGGATAGCTATTTTGTGTCTCACTTTATGTTTACTAAAGTAAGAGGTGGGTGTGGCACAACATTGGCATAAATGTGAGAAAAATTTGTATCACATTGTGCCACCCTTAAAATATTAATAAATAACTAAAAAAATACTTAATTATAGAAAACATTAATGTTTTCAAATACATTTAAATGAACATTAATATGAGTGTGTATGCATTGGTGGATTAATACCTAGGTAACCTAGGTAGCTACCTAGTATTGTAAGTAGTTAGGGAGTGTTATATTCTTAACATTATTCCATTTAGGGTGATCATAATAAATTATTAATGTATACCAATATTATATATTATACTCCATTATGTAATATAAAATTTTTTTTTATTAATGGGCAAGATTGAAAAAATTAAATTCATATAAACCATCATTTTGAGGATGACTATGTGATAATAACGATTATAACCAATTAAGTTACATAATGGTGAGGAGGAGTAAACAAAGGATAGTCAAATAGTTTTTTGTAGATACAATGTGATCCCTATTGATAGATCTAAATATTTGTAGAGTCAAATTATCCCTAGATTTCATGTGTTAAAATGAAGCATCTAAACGAAGCTCACATATATCATTGTGAGAGAAAATGAATACTATGTAAACATATTGGAATTTCAATCCATCAAAATGCCATGGAGAAACATCAACTGAAATCAACCCTAAATCAATGGATTCCATGAATGGATGGAGAGATGAAGGATGATTACCTCTCTAGGGATGTCAACTCAAATATTAGTAATGAACCCAAATGAATCGATAGTATGATTATTGTCTTGCAAAATAAAGAAATATCCAAACCTAAGATTAGAATACTACATTAGAAACAAAGGAATACCTATGAAGTGAAATACAAGGCCATAGTAATATTAAATGGTGATACCTATCAAAAATGTTAATTAAAGCTCAAGACAATCAGTTTAAATTAAAAGTTTAGAAAATCCCCTACAAAGTATGCTTCTTCAATGGCGGTTTCTATCCTAATAATATTATTGAGTTGACATACTATTAAGTAAGTGAATTTTATATAATAGAAAACTATTATAATTGCATATACATCATGATTACAAAGTTTATACAATATTGTGATCACCATATCTAAGTAATAAATATTTTAATTACTTGAAAAATATATTATTAATATGTTTCTAGTTTCATATTTTAACTAGGCATTATTCATAACCTTAGAATGTATATTATTCTAAGAGGAGTATTTTTCTCCAATGTTATGTTTTATTTTTGTGATTTTAACTATTATTTTTGTTGATTATTATTTCCAAATAATTAGTATTACATTTTGAACTGAACAATGATATCATTTTATCGAGCTATTGAATTTACTTCATTTATACTAAGTTTGATATCATCACCTTTTTATAAGAATTGACAACATTAATAATCAAATTACCCACTTAAATATCTTAAGAAAAAGTGCTAAAATAGAAATAATATTTTGAATTTTAACCATCATGATCTTGTGGAAGCCTCTCAACTTGTGAAAATAAAAAAATCATACTATATTCAAAGCAAGAATAATATATGACACATATATAGTAATGGAAGTAATAACATTAACATATTACAACCCATGGGTAAAAACTAACATGATGAATATCTAACACCTTTATCCTTCATTTTAAATAATAACATTACAAGGACATTGATTTTAATAATGTGGATGTGGTGGTATTCCTTCCTTACTTTATTTACAAAACTCATACCATGATTTTCCTAGTCTTGCGGTATATTTATCTAAAAGATATGTTATATATATATATATATATATAAGTAGTGTAGTTGGTATAGATGAACATCGTACAAAAAAAAGGTTTGAAAGGAATCACAGAGGATAGTTGAACATTATCATTTGTTATTCGAGTGAATATTCTATGAGGTTGATGTAATGGAACATGTTGTGATGGTGGAGGTGATGTTAAAGGTTACTATGGAAGCAATTCTAGAGGTGACATTGAAGTTGGTGTAGGGGATGGAGGATGATCCCCATCAAAATGTAAAGATAATCATGTCCAAAAACAAAATATTTTTTCAAGTTTCTAGAAAACATCATCTCGTTCATCAAAGAAATATACAAATAATTAGAAATTTTTTATCACATTATTCAATTTTGTAAATATTCATATATTATGAAGGAAATAACATCTTAAATTACATAAAAATATAACATTAGTTTATTTTCAAACACTATTAGAAATTCAAATGTGACAAAAATTGGCTTTCAAAACACACACACACACACACACACACACACACACACAAGGAAATAACATCTTAAATTACATAAAAATATAACATTAGTTTATTTTCAAACACTATAGGAAATTCAAATGTGACAAAAATGGCTTTCAAAACACACACACACACACACACACACACACACACACACACACACACACACACACACACACACACACACACACACACACACACACACACACACACACACACACACACACACACACACACACACACACACACACACACACACACACACACACACGCACACACGCACGCGCACACACACACACACACACACACACACACGCACGCACATGCACACGCATGCCCACACACACACACACACATCCACACACCCACACACGCACGCACGCGCGCTGTGCGCGCACACACACACACACACACACACCTGCACTGCACACACACACACACAATTATTGTAAAAATTTTGTTTCCTTAATATTTTTGGTGTTTCTTTCCTTTAAAACTATAGTTAATAATAATCTCTTCATTTTATTTTTATTTCTTCCACCATGACATAAAAGAAACAATTTCTCACTTCATTTCATCCTTTATCATTTCTACACTCTATACATTGACATTCGGGAGATAGAAGATGTAAGCACCCATGGGTACTATTGATGAAACCAATATTTTTAAAAAGCATAAGTGTGTACATTAATATAGATACGATCATGCATACAAAGAGTTTTCTCATGCAAGTATAACAATTTAATATTCCATTGAATTTTCATTACAACACATGCCATATTTCAACATACTAACTTTGTAGCTTACCACATGATTCTAATATGTAAAGCAATACATTGGGCCATAAAAAGGTAATATTGGCATACCAATTTACCATTGAAGAGTAGATCTAATATTAATTGTTGTCAAAGTGAATTTCCCCATATCCAAATTAGCAATAATAGATGGTTGTATCATATAGCCCCACTTCCAAAATGTAAATTATTAATAAGATGGTAGAAGTGATATATCCATTGACCAAGACACATAATTTTTCAATGGGAAGATCATATTTATATTTATTCAATGCCTTAAACAAAAGCTACATGTCATATTTATATTCATCGTCATAAGGTGTAATCTGATTTCTTCTATTATTAAATGAAGATTAGCTACAATTATTGACAACTTGTTGTTTCTTTTGCACCGGTGATATTACTTTTAGCCTATTCCTCTCTAATAATTATTTCCAAATTGTTATTGATCAAATATATAATATCTTTATATTTTCCTTCAATTTCCATACTCTATTCATATGAATTTGTAGATCTTTCTAGTCACCGTCAAGAGAAAATTGAATTTCTAGAGATTAACATATTTGAACAATAATTATAATTTCATTTTTTACAAATATTATTAAAAATAAATAATAATATGAAAATTACATAAAATAATTATTTTACAAACACTTTTCAAAATTATATGGTTTATTTATTTCTCTAATGTTCCCTATTCTTCCTAATTTCTCTTATTGTTACCAAGTTCCATCAAATTCACTATTCAAATAGGGTATGGAAATTATGGAAAATATTATTATCAAATGTTGTACTTTAAATTTCCCTTGTAGATATGTATGAAAATGTGGTAATATTAACAATGCATAAATTTGTTATGAAAAAATGATCAAAGGAATGTGGTGAAATAACTTACCAATATTGATGAAAATCATTCGAACAAATGTAATTGGTAGCATATAATTAACTCCATAACATATTTCTCGTAACTTCTAACCTATGTAAAAATAAGAACATTAGAACATCACATAGACATTCATCATACAACAATGGGAATTTAAATTTTGTTTTTTATAATTACAATATACATTGTACAAATGTAAGCAAAATTTGGAAGCACAAAAAGTAATGTGAGTGGATTTACAAAATTCTTGGAATGTAGATTCAATCTCATGGAATGTAATAATTGCAAGATATGGAAAAATGAGTGTGCTCAAATATATTCTAAACTCTTAATAAAAACTACATTTGGGATATTTAACACTAGAATCCACAACCTTTATCACCATACTCCCATGGTATGGACATGCATTAGAGCATATTGGAAATTGGATTTATTTCAAATGTTGTTTTTTAAAGTTTATTAATAGATATAAATGATGCAATACTAGATTAATAAAATTTCTAAGTTACAACTTATCATATTTATATTTTGAGATAATGACTAGAGAAGCAACTTGATTATTAAAATTAATAAAATTGGGACTCCCGATGTTAAATTAGTATTAATTGTCTAGATGAATTCTTTGAACAATTTAGAAGATTCCATTCAATGAGCTTCTAATACTTAGTGAAGAATCATGGTTGGGAGAGCAAAATAGAAAAGAAAATGATTATTAATGATTATTTATTTATTTATGACTACATTTCCATTATATATCAGAGATCGATATGTGGTGTGTGTTAGTAATCATGGTTAATGAAAAAGTAGATTTGTAATATCATTGATGTGATAGTTTTATAATATATTTGTTGGTGTTATTTTATTGTGATAGAAAGGAAGCTGATTGAGTGTAATTCCTTCTTTTTTGAGACAAAGAAAACACATTCACATTACCACCCCATGTGTAATTAGCATTTGGATGATAAATTATAAATTTTCCTCAAGATATCTAGCTTGTCAAAGAATGTCAAGAACTTATGTAGAAATAATGATTAATTGTAACATAATTTAGTTTAAATATTTATAACCCTCATTAACACTTTGATCAAGAAATGATATTCATCAACCATTAATGGAAAGACTTCTTTTGTTAAATTTAGTTGTAGGTGATTTGGAAGACGTGTGTGAAAATAATAGAATTGTACCAAAGGCACTTAGACTATTGTATAAAATTTAGAGCAATGAGATGTAATATTGTATAATGAAATCAATCAAGGATATGGAAAATAAAATCCATCGAAGCATAATGGAACACTTATTTTTAGATGTGAACTATCTAATAAATGTCTATATGAAATGTGGTATTCTAGATTGCAATGAATACATCAAGAAAAGCTAAGGGAAAAGGGTATGAAATAGGAAAAATGGGACAATTCGAGTATTGAATAAAATTTATTAAACCATAGTTTTCATTAATGTGTATAAGAAAATCTTGGAATGCCTACGTTTTTATATATATAGATATGGACCTCGATCGTAAGTGAGGGGGATGCAAAGCATCGAACTAAAAAGGCCTCACCAACTATAGAAAGGAGGGGTACCATCTATATAAATATGGCCAAAGAAGGATATAAAGAATAGAATACTTTCACCCTCATATATATATATATATATATATATATATATATATATATGGTCACATCTATATCCGTATGTGGGGCTTTGAAGTCTATGAGATATGGAGAGGAACCCCGAACTCTCTATAAAGTAGGTCTTTACCATATCTATATATAGGCCCCACGATAGGCACCAAATCTTAGCTTTCCTATATATATAGGGGCCCTATCGGTGTCTATAGATATCCCCAAATCTATTCTCCGAGGGAACCCCCAATCTAGAGTAGATATATATAGAAATAATATCTCTCTGATTTGTTTTCTCTCATTGCTCGACTCTCTAGAATCTATAGCCCGCCATATATATCTGTGTGTGTGTGTACAACACATATATATGTACATACATATATGTACATATATATATATGTACATATATATATATATACATATATATATATATATATATATATATATAGGATATATATATATATTACATATATATAATATATATATTATATATATATATATATATATATCGAGGGCCTGAACTTTCTATAAAGTAGGTTACGCCATATCTATATATAGGGCCTTGATAGGCACCAACTCTCGGCTTGCCTATATATATAGGGGCCCTATCGTATCTATAGCTAGCCCCAAATCTATTCTCAGGGAACCCCCACTCTAGAGTAGATATATAGCAAGATAATATCTCTCTGAGTTGTTTTCTCTTACCACCCGACTCTCTAGAATCTATAGCCCCGCCGCTATATATATATATATACATATGTATGTATGTATATATACATATACATACATACATATACATATATATATATATATATATACATATGTACATACATACACACACACACACACACACATACATACATATGTACATATATATATATATATATATATCTATATATATGTATATATGTAGGTTGAGGACTCCAACTCCCATATATATATATATATATGTATGTATGTATGTATGTATGTATGTATGTATGTATCCCCTGGTAGCCCGTGGATAGATGAGATGCATAGGGTAGGACATCTCATATCTCTATAGACGAGGCCATAGAGATATGGGAAGGGAAGGGAAGGAACAAACAATTGAGGGAGGCTATAGAGAGTTATAGACGGATATATAAAATAGAGGGCACTCTAGATATATGGGATGAGTCCTACACTTGCAAGGGGAGGCAACGTCGTCCCCCATAAGGAGGAGCTATATATTCCATGGACACAATGAATCAAATGAATCAATGTTCCGAGCTAATGAATCTTTCAATGTGAATCAATGTTATTACATACGTAATATGATCGGATCGTTCGATTGGAACAAATCAAATAGGATATGGCGGCACCACCAATATATGGATGGATGGATGGATGGATGGATATTGGCCAATGAACAATGACATGATCATGACTAGAATTAACATAATGATGAAAAAGTGATAGTGTACTAGTGTGGATGGAATTTTAGATAACAAATTCATGTCTCAAGGGAACATTTATAAAGTTTCATAATAGCATATGTGTCCAATGTGTACTATAGACACCTATAATTACGCATGAGCAATTTAAATACTTAAATTGTGCTAATTATCTCCTTTCCTACAAATTGGTGATATATCGTCAAAAGCGCTCACCTTCTCTCCTATCGTCGTTAATTAATTACACTATGCTAATTAATTAAGTCGCCTATCCAATGAATACCCTAATTAACAACCTTCCATTAATTAATCCTTCCTTTTATCTAGACTAATTAATTATTATTAATTAATTAGATTCCCCTTTCATTAAACCAATAAATCAATATTTAATTGATTTAATCCCTTCTATAGTCTAAATCATGCTAATATTACTCTAAAAGGATTTTATAAGCTTGCAAATCTATTAATTAATTATCTTGATCAATTAATAAACCACCTTTATCCACATGAGTCACTAAAGGAAAGCTAAACTCTCTTAAAGTTAACTCAACCCTATCTAATCCCCCTTATCCACAACTAACTCAACATCTCTATTATCCCATGTGCAAAGGGATGTAGAGATTGCTTTATCCATTGGGCTATATAAAGAGCCCTCCTCTTACCTTTACACTTACACCTAATTCCTTGAGAAGAAAAAATCAAAGAATATAGCAAATACACTATAAGCCTTTTGTTCTTCTTGAGAAATTCACCATTTGAATAGCTAAGCCTCATTTCTTGCATTTTCTAGCCAAGTGCTTGGGTCATATGGGAATAATCAAAGGTGTCTTATAGACATGCTTTGAGGAGATCCCATTCCTAGGTTCTTGAAGATCAAAACAATCAATTTGATTGCCATGGAGTCTACATAGGTCCATTTTCTTTTGTTGGTAATCTAGAGAAGTAGAGGTTTTGAATACTTTAGCATGCTCATTTGATCTTAGTTCAAAGTTAATGCATTATGCTCAGTATTGATCTTGTTTAGCTCTCATCTTGATGGTGACTAGATTTTGACTAAGCTTTGTTATAGAACTATTTAGGTGGTAGTTCTCATTCATCTAAATTATCTTAAGAAAAATTCACGATTGAAATTCACCTTTTCGATCGTCGATCATCTTCCTTCATCACCCCATCGACACTCGAGGGGGAATATCTCCTCCTATCAATTTTTCTTCTACCCTTCAAAATTTCATTCATCTACTATCTTTGAAGTGGTGTCACTTACACCACCCCTAAAGAGAGGCAAATGTAGACACCTATAATTACGCTGAGCAATTTAAATACTTAAATTGTGTTAATTATCTCCTTTCCTACAAATTGGTGACATATCATCAAAAGCACTCACCTTCTCTCCTATCGTCATTAATTAATTACACTACGCTAATTAATTAAGTCGTCTATCCAACAAATATCCTAATTAACGACCTTCCGTTAATTAATCCTTCCTTCTATCTAGACTAATTAGTTATTATTAATTACTTAGATTCCCCTTTTATTAAACCAATAAATCAATATTTAATTGTAGTTCTCATTCATATAACTTAGCTTAATTAAAAATACACTTTCCTATCCTTCCATTAAGCCATCGGTGGTTCTTAAACCCTTGTCAAACAAGAGAGCTGAAATAAGTTTTCAGAAAGCAAAAAGAGACAAGATCAATCAATCAAAAGCTAAAATCTAAAAGAAAAAGCAAATTGATATATAACTCTCTCTTGGGGTATTTCAAATAATCTCTATCGAGGCTATGGATAAGCGATTTGGAAATAGAGAAATGTTGCGATTAGAATCAAATACATCTCCGTCGGGGCTATGGATGCCTAGCTAAGTGGAGCAATGTACGGCTATCCTTCCACCATCCATTCACAAAATCACCTATTAAACTATATCATTCCTACACATTGGCTAGGGTGTCCTCACTTGCTTATCTATTAAATCTTCCCTTCAAGAGGTAATAAATTCCATGTGCACACACTGGATCTCTATGAGTGAACGAGATTAGTATGTTACCAAGTGTCTTTTTGGACTTTTTCATACTCTTACTCTAGTCCGTATCTTATCTCACGATTTGTGCCTTTGGCTAATCACTTATTCATCGTAAGGATTCTAAGTTACATTCATAAAATTCACATCATTATTCTACTTCATTCGAACATCCATGTGTATAGTATTTCCTTTATGCCATATTTTTCGACACCTTTTCCCCTTTCATAAAAACATTCTTCTTTTTCTTTCTATAGTGTGATTTTAGGCCAACTTACGTTGGGGGCATCCTTACTTCTTCCCAACACTTCATTGGTTTACATTCAACATCATGTTGAACCTATCCATAATGGCCTTGGGTCTTGCTTCTACACATGAAGAGTTTTCCTTTGAATACTCCCACCTAATTGTTAGGGCATTTTTGCATCTTCACCTTCTCGTACGCACATGGCCATTTTCACTTGTACATCCCATCTATCTCTAGGGAATCCACTCTTCCTCATCTTCCTATACATAGTTTCGAGAAAACTTTCAAAATCAACAAAAACATTCAAATATGATAGAAAAATCACAAAAACATTCAAATATGTTAGAAAAATAAAAAACATTCAAATATGTTTTCAGAAAACTTCTAAACAATATAAATCATCCTACAAAATGTCATTCTTTGGTTCTTTCTTATTCTCATCATAAATGACCCGTGGATCATCTTGATCTACCTCCATCAACAAAAGCTAGGCTGCTTACTATGTTTGTACTCTAGGGCACAACAAGTTGCCTTATCTTTGTTTCGTAGTGCACATTGCTTTTCCATTGGACTGAAGTGTCCTCTGTTATTCCCCTCACATGTATCCTTGCTTGGGGAACTGTCATTAACCCTTGTCATCAATTCGAATAGGTTGGAACTGAAGCTTGATAACAAAAGCATTATACTTGTTTCTCTGTTAGGTTAGCTTGTTTACTTTCTTGTATTGCATTACATTATGTATATTACATGGAGTTAGGAATATTTTACTTTCTCGTATTGCATTGCATTTTGTATGTTGCATGGAGTTGGTGTTTTTAGCAATGGACATTTGTTCATATATGGATTTTCATGTCATACTACACTTTTGTTCATTCTTTTTAATAAGGACCGATGATGAAGATCACTAGAAATATGATGAAAATAAAGTTGTTTAAAAGGCACTGGATGGATGTTAGCTCATTCCCCCTTCCTCATACTCCTTTTCTTCTATATCCCCTTTCTTTTCTTCTTCTTCACACTATTCTTTCTTCTATTATCTTTCTGTCATCTTTTCGATCGTCAATCGAGTTCTTCTATCACCCCATCGACAATCGAGGGGGCATCCTCCATTCAACTCATTTTTTTCTATCCCTTCAAAATTTTCTACTTGTTTATGCTTGTCTACTTTCTTTGAAGTGATGTCACTTACGTCACCCCAAAGAGGGGAAAATGTAGACACCTAAAATATGTTTACACTTAGCATTTCCTCCAATACAACCAATTAACAACACTTTGATAATCAACCCATCTTCACTCCACTCTTAGATGCTAATTTATGACACCTTATCAGTCATATTCCTCCTATAATCAGCTTATTTGGCTAATATCTCTCTTATTAGCTAAAAATTCCTCCTTTTGACCATTCAAAACCTCCCTAGTTCTCTCTAGACCACTTCTATTGGCTTCCTAGGCTATCTATCAGTCAAAATTGGTTATCCGACCCTCCTAGCTCTCAATGAGTCTCTAATCACTTTCTAATAATGTTTAAATAGCCTAATCCTAGCTTAATTAAGCCTAAATCATGTTTATCCTAATCTAATCTAAAAGTTCTTTTTGAGATTTAGTCCCACATGCACCCAAATTAAAACTCTCCCAAGTGAAAAGCTATAAATAGAAGAGTCACCCCTCCCTCTCAATTACACAGCTTGTTTACATAACAAAATCTCTCTCACATTTAGAGATATTGGCATTAGACCTCATTTGCATTAGCCAAGCTAATAGGCATTTGATCTTGGCTATACTCCATTTTTGAAGCTCCTCCATCTTCCATCCACTCCAAATATAGTTAGTAAGGGAATATCTAAAGCTTGGCCATGTAGAAAACTTGGATAAATCTCTTCACTATGTTTGGGAGTAAACAACACACAATTTGATTGCTTAGAATCTAACTAGGTTCACTTTCATTAAGATTTCATAGAGTAGAGAGTAGTATACATGTTAGTTTTTGATGTTTTTGTCAAAGTTATAATGCTTGCATGTTAGTTTCTCTTGTTTAGCTCTAATCTCATGGTGCATGGATGAGTTAGCAAAGCTTTGAGGTTCTTTAGCCTCATTCCATAGCTTTTGCAACTTTCCATTGCATACATTTGGCACGCCCGGTGGGACACTTAGTCCATCCTCCATTAATGGAGTCATTTTGAAGCTTTTATTTTAGTTTCTAAATTTTTTTAGTTTCAATGTTTCTAGATTAGTTTTTCAAAGTTTTTTAGATTAGTTTCAAGTTTTTAATTTCACTAACCTTTCTTGTATTAATGGATAAATATCAAGTTTCTTAGCTAGTTTAGCTAGGATTGTCTTGTTTTTGTGCTCTTTATAGGATCAAAGGAGGTGAAGTGCTGCCAAAATTGAACCAAATCGATAAAATTTTGATATTTTTGAGATTATTTTTGAAAAATCCCATGTTTTTTAGCCACCTATAGGAAAGGGAGTGCACATACCATTATGTGCACGTAGGTACAACTTTTCTCGTGTTTTTTTTACAGGGTGGAATAGGTACACAAATCCTAGTGCAGGCACCCAAACATGTGTGCATACACCTTCGAAGGGTGTGCACATGTAGAAGCTGTCTACATAGCCTTGTTGGTGCCATTTTTGAGCTTGCACCATGTTGCCCTAATTTTCCAAATCTGTATTTGCTCAAAAATGTTTTATCCTTTGAATTGATGGTCTAAAATTCTTCCCCTCTAGTTGAATGCTTTAAAATTCTCACAAACTTGTTGTTTTGCCCTAATTTGAGGGAATATTCCAAGTTTGCCCTTTTTGTGCCCTAGTTTTTCCAAATTTGTGGGCTGTGTCATTTTTCCCTTTTTCAGATCATGCAAAAATCAAAATTGATCAAATCATACTTGTTTGTAATTGATAATCCTATCCCAAGGTCGAAAATGTCTAAAAATCATGCTTTAGTTGATTTAAAATCAAAAAATCTGCCATCCTTTGTGAAAAAATTGAATTCTAGGGCATCCTTGGAATTTTTTTACGTTTTGACGGTCAGACGGGCGTCATTTTCTTGTCAAATTCATCCTCAAAAGGTATTGGAAATGTGGCGGCTTCTAATTGGCTGAGGAAAAGTGGGGAAATGTTGTAACTTTTCATTTTTCACCTTTTTTGACAAATGGGGCATTTTTCGGGCCCAGGGACCCATTTTTTCCAAATTTACCTATGTGGCATGTTCTGATTGGTAGGTGGGATGGTGGGTGGTCAGATTTCCTTAAGGTTTTTAGACCTATTTTGCAAAAAAATGTTAAAGTCAAAAATTGGTCCGAATCCCCCATGGCCAATCGAGAGTGGACACGTGTCCTGAAAAATCAAAATGGAGGAGCGGGTCGGCGGGCTGATGGAGGTTTTGGTGATTTTGAAGTTTTAAACTTTGAATGGTTTAAAGTCAAATTTTGGCCGAAACTCTATAACAAATTAGAGAGGACATGTGTCCTGAAAGGTCAAAAGGGAGCACGGGCCAATGGTGGAAATTTTAAATTTTCAAAAATTTGCAAGGGAGGTTTGAAGGAAGAAAGGGAGACTTGGACCCATAACAAATAGGAGATGGACACGTGATAGGGAAGAAGTCGGAGGTGCGGGCCCGAGAGACAAGTTTGAGAATTTTCCCTTGGCTTAAAGGGAGTAAAAATGAAGATTAAGCCCGTGGGTCCTCAACAAATGAAAGATGGACACGTGGTAGAGGACAAGGTGGGTCGGTGGGCTGGCAGAGGTAAAAGGGGATTTTTTCCCTTTTTCACAAAAGAGTTCAAAATCAAAATTTTAAGTGCTGGCCTACTAGCGAATCACAAGGAGACACGTGGCAAGGGAGAAATCGGAGGTGCGGGCCCACGAGGGAAAAAAGTAAATTTTTCTAATTTTGCAAAAAAGTCAAAATGCATAGAATTGAAGCGCAATCCTGATGGGACCCACCATGTGCCACGTGTCAGCTCCAAATTTCAAGGGTGGAGGGGTGGAGAAAAATTCAAAATTTTCCATTTTTCCAAAAAATGTGGAAAGGTCAAAAATGAGCCCGAATTTGTCTCCAATCATTTTTTGCCACGTGTCCGGCCTTATCCAAAAAATTAAAAGGGTAACTCAAGCTTATTTCTAAGTCCGCATCTTCCACGTGGAGGGCTAGGATTAAAAGATGGATAAGATTGACGGTTGTTGTGCATCCATTTGTTTTGACCGCCATGGGAGCTCCAGGAAGCTTGGAATCATGATTTTTGCATCAAAATTCATCAAATTTATAGTGATTTTGTGTCATCTTGGCCTTCCAGGATCATTGAAATTAGTTTCATGACTCAATATTTTGATTTGAGATGTTTTTGAAGTAATTTTTTTCCCCATCCCGAGAAAACACGTGAAATGAAAAAATCAAAAGTTGCAGAGGTAATATGAAAAGGTAAAAAGGTGAAAATGATGAGTAAAGGGTGTTTGCATGCCTCAATGATGAAAAACATGCTCTCAGGATGGATAATGATCTAGATATTTGTAATGATTTAATATTTTTGGGCACACCTAGCAACATGCAAATGTTTTTCTGTTTGATGTCATTTTCATTGAATCATGAAGAATTTTTGTAACAGAATTGATCCCTTGGCATATTCTTTGCTTTGGAAAGAAGGATCCAAGGTGGCATGAAGTATATAATACATTTTGGAGAAATTTTAAGTGAGGAGATTGAGATTCACGAGTAAAAAAAAATCTGAGAGAAAGCTCATTTTCTGAGAAATCCACCAAAGAACTAGGTTAATGTCTCATATGTTGGAAATTCATGTATGTGAGTTGGTTACAAGTGTATAGCCATCACACAGCTCTAAGATTGTTCATGTAACTCTCTCCTCTGTTGAATCTAAAAGTTTTGAATTAAATCTATGTTTTTTTGTAGCAATATGATGTATTATTATCATTTTTAAATGCATGTGATTAATTTTCATTGTTCTTGTTGCAATATTGCATTAAAAGTCTTTAGAAATCACAGAATCTCCATTTCTTGTTGATAGTTTAGTGACATTTGCAATATATGTTTGATTAGAAGAGCCTTCATCGATAAGGAGATAAATAAATTTAAAATCACTTTACCTTCCTTGACTGTAGAGATTGCTTGTAAGCCTTTTGGGGCACCTTAGGCGTGGTTTGATCAAGGATTTTTGTGTTTAATTGAGTTCTTTACTTCAAGCTTTGTAATGATTTCTCAAATATTGTGTGAGAGTGTAACTCGGGCTTCCATTTGTGCCTTTTCTAGTTGAAAAAACATCCATGATTATTTGAGGTATTTCATTTGATAGTTGTTCAAGTATTGTAGAGATTGTCAAAGATATGATCTATTCTGTTTTTCTTGTCAATCCCCACCAAAATCTCATCTTAACAATAAAGATCATAAGACTTTTTTTGGAAGTGTAACAACACATAAGATTTTGAGAGTTGGTTATTGGTGGCCTACTCTCTTCAAAGGCAAACCATGTTGGTTAGAAAATGTGATAGTTTCCCACGTTTCTTTGGAATCTTGAAAGCTTCAAGCTCCATTCCTTTGTAACCTATATCGTTGAAGCTCCTTTCAAGCAATGGGGGTGGACTTCATTGGTGAGGTTTTAGATCCTTCTAGTGTTGGCCATAATTGGATCCTTATAGTCACTTGATTATTTTAAAAAGTGGGTAGAGGAAATCTCTTACCAAGAAAGAAACACACCAAATAGTTATGGACTTCTTATTGAATCTAATCATATGTGATTTGGTGTCCATCAAGATTTGTATTTGATAATGCCATGTGCTTTAGAGCCAAACCTTTAATGGCAATGTGTAATGAATATGGAATCAATTTGACTTATTCTTCAAACTATAACCCCTAAGGGAATGGACAAGATGAGTCCAACAATAAGAATTTGTTGAAGATCATTAGAAGAACCTTGGAGCAAAACAAGAAGAAGTGGGGTGAACATTTGAAATTTGTAGTTTAGTGATAGGATAACTCCTAAAAGAGCTATTGGTAAGAGCCCATTCAAATGGTGTATGGAACTTAGGATTTTTTCCCTTACACCTACAATTATCTTCATTTCATTTTGCCCAATAGTTGGAAGATCAAGAGCTTGGCCCATATAAATCAAGGATCAATTAGATTATTGAGATTGATGAGGAGAGAAGAGCATCCCATCAAAGGCATGTCAGATTTAGGAAAAATTGAAGAGATTGTTTGATAAGAAGGTCAAAGAGCCTTTAATGATGGGTATAGGTTTTGTTGTGGGATAGTAGGCATGAAGACAAGGGCAAGCATGCAAAATTTGATGCATTATGGATGGGCCCTTATGCCATTGATATTTAATTGGTGAACATACCTTCTTTCTCAAAGGACTTAGATGGGGAATTGTTAGAGTTACTTTGTAAGATTAATGGTAGACATTTGAAGCATTTATTGGATTAATCCCCAAATCGAGGTATGCACCAATTATAAAAGTTGTATAGTCTTTGTTTTCTGCTTTGTTTTTGTTGTTTTGTTGGTGTGTGGTTTGCCCTTGTTCTTGCATCCTTTTTGTTAGGTTCTCAGCTATTTTTTGGTGATTTTGGCTCTTGAATCCTTTTCCCAATGGATATTTTGACACTTTGTCCCTTTTTTGTCCTATTGGCACTCACTGGGAGTGCCCATCCCTAAGCAGGAGCCGATGTTGGTGCCATTTTTGAGCTTGCACCTTATTGCCCTAATTTTCCAAATTGGTATTTGCTCAAAAATGTTTTATCCTTTGAATTGATGGTCTAAAATTCTTCCCCTCTAGTTCAATGCTTTAAAATGCTCACAAACTTGTTGTTTTTCCCTAATTTGAGGGAATATTCAAAGTTTGCCCTTTTTGTGCCTTAGTTTTTCCAAATTTGTGGGCTGTGTCGTTTTTCCCTTTGCCAGATCATGCAAAAATTGAAATTGATCAAATCATACTTGTTTGTAATTGATAATCTTGTCCTGATTCGAAAATGTTTAGAAATCATGCTTCAGTTGATTTAAAATAAAAAAATATGCCATCCTTGGTGAAAAAATTGAATTCTAGGGCATCCTTGGAATTTTTTACGTTTTGATATCCATAGAAGTGTCATTTTCCCATCAAATTTATCCTCATAAGGTATTGCAAATGGTGGATTCTAATTGGCTAAGGAAAAGTGGGGAAATGTTGTAACTTTTCATTTTTCATTTTTCGACAAATGGGGCATTTTGAGGCCCAAGGACCCATTTTTCCAAATTTGCCTACGTGGCATGTTTATTGGTAGGCGGATGGTGGGTGGTTGGATTTCCTTAAAATTTTGGACTTTATTTTGCCAAAAAATTTTAAATTAAAAAATTGGTCCGAATCCCATCAACCAATCGGGAGTGGACACGTGTCCATAAAAATCAAAATGGAGGAGCGGGCTAAGGGGGACTTATAGTTTTTGGTGATTTTGAAGTTTTTAAACTTGAATGTTTTAAAGTCAAAAATTTTCCGAAACTCTACAATAAATCGGGAGAGAGGACACGTGTCATGAAGGTCTTAAAATTGTTAGCGCGGGCCAACGGTGGAAATTTTGAATTTTCAAAAATTTGAAAAGGTTTGAAGGAAGAAAGGGAGACTTGGACAAAAGAGAATAGGAGAAGACATGTGCCAAGAGTAAGGAATCAAGTCGGAGGTGTGGGCCCACGGAGACAAAGTTGAGAAATTTTCCTTTTCAAAGGGATTAAAAAAAATGAAGATTAAGCCCGTGGGTCCTTGACAAAATGAAAGATGGACGCATGGCTTTGAAAGGACAAGGCGGGTTTCAAGCCTGACGGAGGTAAAAGGTGAAATTTTCATTTTTCAGCAAAAGATTTCAAAATCAAAATTTTAAGTGCTGCTGCCTTTGGGACACCTTAGGCTGGATCAAGGAATTTAAATTGAATCAGAGGAGACACGTGGGAGGAGAAATCGGAAGAGTGGGCTGTGGGGAAAAATTTGTAATTTTTTTCCAATTTTGCAAAAAAAAGGTCAAAATGTACAAAATTGAAGTGCGATCCCGATGGGACCCACCATGTGCCACATGTCAACTCCAAATTTGGAGGGCGGAGGGTGGAGAAAAAAGTCAAAAATTTTCCATTTTTTCAAAAAAATGTCATAAAGTAAAGGTTAAAAATGAGCCCGAATTTGATCCAATCATTTTTTTCCATGTGTCATTGCCATATCCAAAAATTTAAAATGGTAACTCAAGTTTATTTCTCGAGTGCATCTTCCATGTGGAGGGCCAAGATTAAAAGATGGATAAGATCGATGGATGGTGTGCATCCATTTGTTTTTGACCACCATGGGAGCTCCGGGGAAGCTTGGAATCACGATTTTTGCATCAAAATTCATCAAATTTAAAGTGATTTTGTGTCATCTTGGCCTTAGATCATTGAAATCATCTCACATGACTCAATATTTTGATTTGAGATGTTTTGAAGTAATTTTTTCCCGACCCTGAGCAAACATGTCAAATAACAAAATCAAAAGTTGTAGAGGTAATATGAAAAGGTAAAAGGTGAAAATGATGAGTAAAGGGTGTTTGCTTTCCTCAATGATCAAAAACATGCCTCAAGGATGGATAATGATGGATATTTGAAATGATTTGATATTTTTAGGCACACTGCAACATGTGAATGTTTTTTCTTTTGATGTCATTTTCATTGAATCATGAAGAATTGTTGTAACAAAATTAATCCCTTGGCATATCCTTTTCTTTGGAAGAGAAGGATCAAGGTGGCATGAGTATATAATGCATTTTGGAGTTTTAAAGTGAGGAGATTGAGATTGACGAGCAAAAATTGATGAGAAAGAAATCTTGGTCTTAGAAAACATTTGACAAATTATTTTAGTGCATTCTTGCACAACTAAGGTGAAATCCCTTAGTGTATTGAGCGACTCCATACATGCTGTTTGATAGTGAAAATACCAGTTGTCTTACCTTTTGTCATTTATTTTTGTTCTAAATCTGTAAAACCTGGAAGGAAGAAGATCTCTCTTCATCAAGGACTCTACTAAGAAGTTGTTTTACAGATTCAAGAAACTAGAGCTAGAGGGGAGAAAGGTGTTGAAGGTTGTTGGAGACTTAACTGCAAGAAAGGAGATCCCTATTGTTGATTTTGAAAGTGAGTCGACTTTTATTGAGGACTGCATTCTTCTTCAAGTGGATCTGATTTAGAAAATCCTATTGCTGATTTGAATTCCCCATCAGGTGAGGGACCTTCTTGTGCATTTGAAAGGATTGCTCCTAAATCTACTCCTGTATTTTCTAAATTTTCTAGAGATCATCAAGAAGGAGAGCCCTTAAGAGAGATTTGTTTGAAGTTTTCATTCCCATTCCCAAAGACCTCTCACTCCTCATCATTTTGTTTCTCCTCCAAGATCACCTCCACCAAACAATATGGCTCAGCCTAGACCTCCATTTGTTGTTAACACCTTTGGTCCTATAAATTTTAGAGGAATGGATGGTTACCCAAATGTTGTCCCACAAGATGTCAGAAATAGGTTGCCAAAATTCTAGGGTAACAATGCTATTACTAGTGATCAACATCTCAAACTTTTGATAATATGATGGAAGATTTTGAGATAGAGTTTGAGGATGTGTATGTCAAATTGTTTATTCATACACTAGAAGAGGATGCTAGGGATTGGTACAAGGCTCTACCTAATAATTCTATTGATTCATGGACTGAAATGAAAAATGCATTTAGGTTGCAATATGGTGACAAGACTGATCCTAGATTTCTTTTATTTGAGTTTGAGAATATCAAGAAGAACCCTAATGAATTAGTCCATGACTTCAACACAAGGTTTAACAAAAATTTGAGAAGGTTTCCTGTTGGTTTGAGGCCTTGTGATGAATCTTGTTTAATCAAATATGTAGATGCATTTGATAAAAATGAAGCCTATTACCTAAGAGACAAGAACCCAACCAATCTAAGACAAGCTTTCACCATGGCACTTCAAATTGAAAACAATATCAAGGCAATTGGGAAACCTCTCAAGAGAGATGGTGTAAAATTGATAAACCCTGAAAAACCTCAAGCTAGCAAAGGTGTTGATTTAGAAGAGGTTGTGAAAACTTTGGTAGGGGTTGTCAAAGAAATCTCATACAAGTTGGCAAGAGCTGAGAAGGGAATTGGGCAAACTTCACAAGGTTAGCCTAGGCAGCAAACACAAGATAGATTTGGCAATCACCATAGGAATGAGCAGAGGTTTGATGACAAAGGTAAAGGGCATGTTGGATCTACAAATAGACATCCTCAAGCACGTGAAGGAAGAGTGTTTCCTGATCCCTTAACTACTAGGGTTGTTGTTGTTGAAGAAGTTATTGATATTGATTGGTGTGATAGGTGTTTTCTACCCCATCCTCCATGTGAAGAAAACCAGCAAGAAGGTGAAGTTAATAATGATGATGGTACTGATGATGATATTTGCATGATGGGTTGTTCTTCAAGCTCACAAGGAGGAGAAACATCTACTAAAGTAATAAGTGCTAGGACTGCTACTACCTTTTGGGATTGCATCAAATGGGTACAAGTATTTCTTCCCCTCATGCTCTTGAATTTGATGTAGTGTAAGCTTTTGAAATTCCTAACAATGACTTTGAATACTTAAGAGCTTTGATGATTAAGAAGTATGATGGTGGTATCCCTTCGGAGGAAGATAGAAAATTGTTGATGAATGTTGTTGTAGCTCAAGAGAAAGATTATAACACTAGAAGAAAAGTTGTTAAAGGAGGTGGGCCTCAAGCCAAACCTAAAAACCTTTCTCACAAGCATTCCAAAAGAATATCTTGGGAAAGAAACACTTCAAAAGCTCTGTTGTCCCAAGCAAAAATTACAGTCCTCCTCATGCCCAAGCTGCCAAGAATCCCTTGCCATCTAATGAATCTTCTTGTCTCCCTTCCAATGTTGTTTTTCCAAAGAGTGTCCCCTATGACATAGCCCAAGTATTGAGCCAAATTAAAGTGAGTGTTCCAATCATTGAGTTTCTTAGAATTCTGAGCATAAGAAGAGAGCATTTGAGTACTTGGGATTGAAAGAAGAGAAGATACTCCAGGTAGAAATGTAAATGTTGTTGAAACTCCTCCTCAATCATTGCTGACCTTGAACACCACCAGTAGTAGAAGATCTTGGAGAGACACCTGAGGTATATTTGGGGACATCTTTGGTTGATTCCCAATTGAATGTTGATCCATTCTTCACAACTTTGATCATAAAGGATAGGCTACTTCACAATTGTATGTTTGATTGGTGCATCATGTAATGTCATGCCTCTAGAAGTCATGAATGAGTTGGATATCAAAGTGAAAACTGCCTATGGGAAGTGTACTGCCATGGATTCAAGGGAAGTGTCGGTGGTTGGTTGTGTGAAGGGTTTGGTAGTATAACTTGCAGCCTATCCGGGTAAGAATTTGAAACTTGATGTTGTAATTGTTGATTGCCCTGCCAAATGGGGTATGATTTTGTCAAGAAAGTGGGCTTGCAAGTGTTGGAGGGAGTGTCCAAATGGATATGTCTTTTCCACCATTCCCATTGAGGGCAGCCTAGTCAAACTTTATGGTGAGAAGAAGATGTTGCACCTAATTGAAGATCCCAACAATGCTTCCTATGAAGTGTTATTTGCTGATGTAGATGCTGATAATTTCATTGGTTTTGCTAATGGAAAAGAAAATAAGATGGAAAATCAAAGTGCCTTGATATGGTAGGTTCTCCATGGACTTTTTGCTATTTGATGGAGCTTGCTCCAAATTTGGAAATGGTGCTGGTATAGTTCTGCTTTCTCCTAGTTTGGAAGAATTTGATTTTTCTTTCAAACTTAATTTTGAATGCACTAAAAACATTATTGAGTATGAGGCATTATTGTTAGGGTTAAGAATTACATGGAAATATGGAGTAAAAGACATTGTTGTAAAAGGAGACTCAGAGTTGGTTGTCAAACAAATAAGAAAACTGTATGCTACAAAAAATCAGCGTATGAAACAATATAAGCATGCAGTTTGGGATCTAATTGAAATGTTTGATTCCTTTAACATTGTGTATCATGATAGAGGTCTCAATGTTGCTGCTGCTGAAAAGTTGGTAGTGTTGGGTTCTAGATTTGAAAATTGCACCATTTCACCTTATTGTGAATACAACATTGAAGTGCTAACTAAGGCCATTGTCCTTGATAATGTGAAACATTGGCAAGTTTTTAATGATGATGCTCAAGTGCTAAGGTTCTTGCAAAACCAAGGTGAGTTTTTAAATAAAAATATTGATTGGGATCCAATGGTATGCATGACTGAAGGAAGAGAAACTTTTTTGAGAAAGACATCATCCAATTGAAAACAAACACCATTCCTAGAGGTCTTGTTGCACTTGAGTCAAATTTTAACAATGTTGATTGCATCATAAATAGAAACATGTCTACCTCAAGGGATGTGGAAGAGCATAACTTGGGCACTAATGGTAAACCAAGGAAGATTTGGTTGGGCAGCAATTTAAGTAAAGAGGAAAAATAGTCCTATGCCCAACTCTTGAAAAATATCAAGACTGCCTTGCTTGGTCCTATTCTGAGATAAAAGCATATAGAGAAGACTTGTTTCAACATGAGATCCCTCTTGAGGCCAAGACTAAGCCATTCTAGATAGAGGCAAAGCCAATTAATCCACTTCTCTCCATGAAAATGCAAGAGGAGTTAAAAAAGTTGAGAGATGGAGGTATTATTCAGCCCACTAGATATTCATCTTGGGTTGCAAACCTTGTGCTAGTCAGAAAGAAGAATGGAGACATCAAACTTTGTGTGGATTTTAGAAATCTAAACAAAGCATCCATGAAGGAAAACTATCCCTTGCCAAATATGGAAAATATGTTGCAGCTTGTGATAGGGTCTGAGTTACTTTCTACATTGGATGGTTTCTCCGATACAATCAAGTGGTTGTCAAAGAATCAAAAAGACTTAAGACAACATTCACTACTCCTTGGGGAACATATGTTTTTGTTAGGATGCCCTTTGGTTTGATGAATGTTGGTGCCACTTTTCAAAGAGCAATGGATGTTGCTTTTGCTGGTTACATCAATGAGTTCATTATAGTTTACCAAGATGATGTGACTGTGTTTTCAAGGTAGAGAGGTGATCATTTGCAGCACTTGGAGAAGATGTTGATCAGATGTAGGGAGTATGAATTTCTCTTAATCCAAAGAAGTGTCATTTTGGCATGCAAAAGGCCAAGCTGTCTGGGACACATTGTGTCTAAATATGGTGTTATGATAGACCCTAAGAGAGTGGAAGTAATCAGCAAAGTACCTATCCCAAGAACCAAGAAAGGCATCCAATCTTTCTTTGGTCAAATTAATTTTATTAGAAGGTTTGTTTCCAACTTTTCTGAGTTGACTCTTCCAATCACAAGCATGCTAAAGAAGGACCAAGTTATCGGTGGGAGGAGGCTGCCATTCAAGCTTTTGAAGGAATTAAGGATGCACTTAAACATGCACCTAGTTTTGGTAGCCCCAAACTATAAGAGGCCTTTTCAAATATTTTCCTTTGCCTCTGAGTATACCATTTCTTTTGTTTTGCTTGCAAAAGGATGAAATGGGGTTGAGAGGCCTATTGCCTTCTTTAGCAAGGCTTTACAAGTTGTTGAGTTAAAGTATACAATCATGGAAAAACAAGCATTTTCCTTGGTGAAAGCAACAAAGTTTTCAGGCCTTATATTTTAAGTTCAAAGTTATTGCTTATGTTCCCCACACCATGGTAAAAGACATCTTATCAGAGATGGAGATCTCAAGTAAAAGGTGTAGATGGGTGAACAAACTACAGGAGTATGATATGGACATCCAAACCACAAAGTTGGTAAGAGGTTTGGGTCTTGCTAAGCTCATGGCTAAGAGCAACTTGCAGAATGTGGAAGTGAATGAAGTAGAGGAAGAAAGGGTAGATGTTCTTGGAAATTGGTAAGTTCTGAGTGGTACAAGGATATGATCTTCTACCTCAAACACCTTTGTTGTCCCTAGTCACTTAAATAAAAATCAGAAAAGATCCCTCAAGCTAGCTTCTCAAAATATATCATCACAGACCTTGGGCTGGCTTGGAAGAACCCTGAAGGTGTCCTCTTGAAATGCATAACTAAAGATGAAGCTCCCAAGATAGTTGATTTCCATGGGGGAGTTTGTGGAGGACACTTTGCTGGAAGAGTAACAACACATAATATTTTGAGAGCTGGTTATTGGTGGCCTACTCTCTTCAAAGATGCAACCTAGTTGGTTAGAAAATGTGATAGTTTCCAACGTTTCTTTGGAAGACTGAAAGCTTCTTAGGCTCCCTTCCTTTGCAGCCTATATCAATTGAAGCTCCTTTCAAGCAATGGGGGATGGACTTCATTGGTGAGATTTAGATCCTTCTAGTGCTGGCCATAAGTGGATCCTTATAGCCATTGATTATTTTACAAAGTGGGTAGAGGAAATCCCCACCAAGAAAGCAACACACCAAATAGTTATGGACTTCTTGTTGAATCAAATCATATGTAGATTTGGAGTCCTAGTCAAGATTGTAGCTGATAATGCCATGTGCTTTAGAGTCAAACCTTTAATGGAAATGTGTAATGAATATGGAATCAATCTGACTTATTCTTCAAACTATAACCCCCAAGGGAATGGACAAGATGAGTCCAACAATAAGAATTTGTTGAAGATCATTAGAAGAACCTTGGAGCAAAACAAGAAGAAATGGGGTGAACAATTGAAATTTGTAGTTTGGGCTGATAGGATAACTCCTAAAAGAGCTACTGGTAAAAGCCCATTTGAATTGGTGTATGGAACTCAAGATTTGCTACCCTTGCACCTACAATTATCTTCATTTAGTTTTCCCAATAGTTGGAAGATCAAGAGCTTGGCCCATATGAATCAAGGATCAATTAGATTATTGAGCTTGATGAGGAGAGAAGAGCATCCCATCAAAGGCATGTCAGATTTAGGGAAAAATTGAAGAGATTGTTTGACAAGAAGGTCACTCCTAGAGCCTTCAATGTTGGAGATCTGGTTTTGTTGTGGGATAGTAGGCATGAAGACAAGGGCAAGCATGGAAAATTTGATGCATTATGGATGGGCCCTTATGCCATTGATATTAGAATTGGTGAACATACCTTCTTTCTCAAGGACTTAGATGGGGAATTGCTGGAGCTGCCTATTAATGGCAGACATTTGAAGCATTTCTTGGATTAATCCCCAAATCGAGGTATGCACCAATTGTACAGTTGTATAGTCTTTGTTTTTGCTTTGTTTTTGTTGTTTTGTTGGTGTGTGGTTTGCCCTTGTTCTTGGCAGCCATTTTTGTCGGTTCTTAGCTCGTTTTTGAAGGATGGTTCTAGTTTTTTGGCTCTTGACTCCTTTTCCCAATGGATATTTTGGCACTTGGTCTATGTTTTGTCCTTGTGGCACTCACTGGGAGTGCCCATCCCCAAGCAGAGCCGATGTTGGTGCCATTTTTGAGCTTGCACCATGTTGCCCTAAATTTTCCAAATTCTGTATTTGCTCAAAAATGTTTTATCCTTTGAATTGATGGTCTAAAATTCTTCCCCTCTAGTTGAATGCTTTAAAATGCTCACAAACTTGTTGTTTTTCCCTAATTTGAAGGAATAATCCAAGTTTGCCCTTTTTGTGCCCTAGTTTTTCCAAATTTTGTCGGGCTGTGTCATTTTTTCCTTTGCCAGATCATGGAAAAATTGAAATTGATCAAATCATACTTGTATGCAATTGAAAATCCAATCCCAAGGTTGAAAATTTGGAAATCATGCTTCAGTTGATTTAGAATAAAAAAATCTGCCATCCTTGGTGAAAAATTGAATTCTAGGGCATCCCTGGAATTTTTTACGTTTTGACGGTCAGACGGGCATCATTTTCCCATCAAATTCATCCTCATAAGGTATTGGAAATGTGGTGGGTTTTCTAATTGGCTGAGGAAAGTGGGGAAATGTTGTAACTTTTCATTTTTCACCTTTTTTGACAAATGGGGCATTTTAGGCCCAGGGACCCATTTTTTCCAAATTTGCCTACGTGGCATGTTCTGATTGGTAGGCAAGGATGGCGGGTGGTTGGATTTCCTTAAGGTTTTTAGACCTTATTTTGTAAAAAATGTTAAATTAAAAAATTGGTTTGAATCCCCGCAACCAATAGGAGTGGACACGTGTCCTGAAAAATCAAAATGGAGGAGAAGGAACGGGCGGCTTAGGGAATTTTGAAGTTTTAAACTTTGAATGGTTTAAAGTCAAAATGGGGAAAAATAAATAAGAGAGGACACGTGTATTTTTGAAATCAAAACAAAGGAGCCAACGGTGGAAATTTTGAATTTTCAAAAATTTGCAAGGGAGGTTTGAAGGAAGAAAGGGAGACTTGGACCCACTAGTGAATAGGAGATAGACACGTGGCGGGGGAGAAGGAGGTGTGGGCCCACGGAGACAAAGTTGAGAATTTTTCCTTGGCTTAAAGGGAGTAAAAATGAAGATTAAGCCCGCATAGGGAGAAGATGAGTGCAAAATCACAAAGCACCCCTAGATGCGAGATCAAGTTTATAGGTTGATCACTTTGGCATCCAGTGTGATTGCATAACATTGAATCCTTTTCTCTAAGTGTGGGACTTGTAAAATGAGAAAGGAATCTCCAGAGAAGGCTGGTTCCTATTCCTAAAACTAGATGCCACAAGCTATTCAAGTGCGAGGCAAGCTAATCTAACCTAATCTAACCATGCCAAGGAGATAGAGGAAGAGAGAGCGGGAAAATAAAAAAGCCTACACTAAAATGGTGATACACCGAGAAGGAGAATGTTGAACCTCTATCGCCGCAATGGACAAAGAGAGGTGAGCAATGGGAAGGATGCAAGATGCATCACGAGGCCCCAGGATAGATTTCACACGAAAATGTCCCAAAACTCCATGAACACGGCTCCAGGACCTGCAATGAACATTCAAACATGCAAAATACCTGCAAATGAAGAGAGGCAAGAGGAAGCAAGCGAAGAACGAGCAAGGATGGACAGATGCATCACAAAACACATTTTTGTTTCCAAGGGTCGAGGAAGTTTACAGAACATCATTCCATTGTAAAAGGCAAAAATTGCCATTACTGAGTAGGGAGGAGGTTCGAGCTCCATTTTCAACCCTAGAGAAGAAAAGAAGGGAGGGCGAGTAAAAAGATGAACAACTTTTCGACCCTTTAAATGAGCCAAATATGGCTTTATACAATGCATGGGTCGAGCTAGGAGACAAAAAACATAGGAAAAGATGGAAAGCAGCCCAACCATTGACCAAAACACATTCTTCATTAAAATTGGTTGTTGAGACATCATTGGCCATTTGATGAAGAATGCGACCCAAAATGATGCATTAAAACTAGTTGTTGAAACATCGTTTCTAGCCATTATCATGTGTCAGAGCTGTTTCTCAATTTTCTCTCTGTAGAGTGCACCAAAATTCGAGATTGATCCTAGAATCATGTAGATAATTTCATAATCTTTCCGTTGATATAAAGAACGTGTAAATCCGAGCTCTGGATCAAAAGTTATGGAGGTCTGAAGTTTTAGGGCACAAAACAGCAGGAAAACGTGTTTTGAAATCTTTCCATGCTCGCCACTGGATGACACGTGGCATGCATTGATTGGTGTAATGATTCTCTCTCTCCTCTACCTTTTCTTGAAGGCTTTGACTTTTGATATTTTTGGAACATTTTTAAACTTGGACATGTGGCACTTGGTACACATTGGCATGCATTGATTGGCATCAAAAGTGCGAGGAGACCTTGGCTTTTAGCTTTTGGCCAAAACTCATGCCAAATTCTCTAACTCCTTCCCTAGCTCCGAGCATTCTGTTCCATAGGACACGTGTCCTCTTTTGATTAGCTCGGGCTGACCCCTCAAAATTCACACTTTGAAATTTTGGACCTTTTCCCTGTGACACGTGTCGTGATTTCGGTTGGTTCTCGGCCCTTTCGGCTCCTTCGCGCCCCGCATCTTTTCGTCCCGGATGTCCCAATACAAACTTTTTGTTTCCACGAAATGGGCTTCGTCCTCATCATGGCCCAAATGTCCCAATTGCTTTCGGCTCCTTCGGCTATCCATGTTTGTTCCCATTTCGGCCGATCCGGATCGGTTCCCCGGTTTCGGCCAATTTCCTCCACACTCTTGTCCCAGATGGCTGTCACTCGGAAGCAAGACTTAGGAAATTTTCTTCCTCTTTTTCGGCCGGATCGCTTCGCGTGCCCGCGCGTCCCGATGTCCCAGGATGTCCCTTTGCTTCATGGGCCGCCTGGAGGCTTTTGGCCGATCCGCGCCTAGATGTCCCAAATGTCCCCAGGACCTCTGACTAGGACTAGGACTTAGTCAGTCTGGTTTTTTATGATTTTTCCCTGGATCAACTTATACATCTTGGACTACAAAGCCGAGGGGACCCTTAAACAATTTGATGCATGTTATCAAATTTACCCTGGGGGGGAAATTTTGACAACAGTTTGGCGACTCAGTGGGGTCATCTGCCTGCTAGATGAATGATCAGTAGCCTGAAGCAATCCATTGGGCATGGAGTCATGAGTCAAACCTCGAAAACGATCTAAACTTTGAAAAAATTCCTCCGAGCCACTTGAAATCCACCGGAACTTGGAGTTGTTCTTACCAAAATGCCACTGAAATGATCTGTGCAAGAGCAAAACCAGCACCACAAAACTATGTACAGAACTGAAAATCATACATGCTCCAAATGAAACATGCAGAGTGTGCACAAGCACTTCTTCTGCTGAAAGCAAACCTACCTACTCTATTCTAATTGGAGCAAAGGCAAGCTAAACAAACCCTGCAATTGGTTGTGAGAAATAGCTTCCCTTTCTCAAAAGTGGCAGCCATGCAATTGATTTGGAGCTGATCATGGCTGTTAGGATGAGTGGAAAATCAACAAGAAGCTGGTATTCCACCCAAATCATCAAGGTATCAGCTGAAGGCAAATTCAATACCTCTTTTAGTTGCTCTGCATTTGGATTGAAGAGGTATGACAGCTGATCCTTGGTACTTTGTAGCTCACCCTCATGCTCAGAAGAAAGCATGACTGGTTGTGACTTCTCCTTTGGCTCCAATGAAGCCAAATACCTGATTGGGCAAGGTCTGATCCATTTGATATGCCCATAGCTCTGATTTTCAACTCCAAGAATGGAGTCTTCTTGTAGACCCTCTTGAATGGATGATGTGGAAGAAATGGTGAAATTCTGTCCTTTCTCTTCCTCTAATGAAGAACATGAAAGATTTAAATCTTCCAATCTTGATTCCAAAGATCTCACCATAAGATGCAGGCTGCTGCAAATGAATGTTCTCCTTCATGACAGTAGACTCTTGTGTTTGGAATGTGGATGATGAAAGAGAGAATGGTGGAAACTCAACCGGCTCTTCTCCATCAAAATAGTCCTCCAAATCTCGATGATAAACCGCCTCATGGCTATCCTGCTGCGCAAATGTTCAACTCTCCCATGGTGTCTCTTGATCTGCAACTTGATCACCATGGTTTCCTTCACCCTCCAGCATTGAGTTTGAGAGATCAAACTCTTTTCAAGACTAGAACTTGAGAGAGGTGAAGTAGAAAGAAGAACTAAAGGTTCTCCTGTAGCCTGCTTTGTGCTCAAAGCTCTTGGATCTGCACTTTTCTCCTCCACAACTAGATGTGCTCCTCTTCTTTTGGATTTGGAGCAGCTTCTCCTTCCTCCAATACTTGAAGACAATCTTTCTCTTGATATAACTCTTCCTCCAAAGCATGAAGTTTGTCAAGTCAAACTCTTCAATCTGCTGCTCTAGAGGACAAGTTGGGGCTGCAAGATCTTCTTCTTCTGCTGCAACAAAATCAGTCCTGACCACCATTTGTTCAACCTTAGCCTCTTTTGTAGGTTTAACCATCAAGGGGATCTTTGTTATCCCAAATTTGGAGCCCAACTCTTCGGACTCTAAATTTCTTCATTTCTTTTTTGTTCTCTTTCCTGTTGCTGTTTTCCTTGATGACTTATTTTTTCAATTTCTTCTTCCCACATGGAATTTGGGAATGCAAGAGGAGGATGGGTTGTAACTCAACTGATTTTACAATTTTTTGTGGTGGTGGAGGAGGTGAAACTCTTGTTTCTTTGGAGGAGGGGTATTTCTATTAGCTTTTGTGGAGGGGATGACTATTTGGAAGGAAAAGGAAAGAAGAATCGAGATGAGGTGGAAGACCGAGAGGTGGAGAAATGGATTCAACACTTGGGACAGCAGATGGAGAGTTTAAAGCCAAATGAGATGATGCAGATTGGGTAAAGGGAAAAGAAAAGGCATGATGAAGGTGTGCTTACCATTGACAAGGTTGTTCAATACTCCTCTCATATACCTCTATTTCTTCAATCCATTTGCAAGGGCAGCATCTTCAATCATGAAGTCAAGCTTCTCCGAGGGCTGAAGTAATGCCTTGGAAAAGGTGCCACCCATGGACAAGGTGCTCCTGCAACCGATTCCGAATGCTCTCATTTGAGTCGTGCTGAGCCTCGGATCGCACCATGTTTACCTCCATCTTTTGGATTTTCTCCAACAGACCAGCATCTTACATTTGATGGTCTTCATTATATGCATACTCTTGCTCTTGAAAGCTCCATAGCCAAACCGATTTTGCACCTTTGCTCATATGGGTATGCATTGATCTTGAATCTGCTTTCAAAATGTTGGGAGGATTTGTAAAACATGTTGAGGTGGATATATCTGCTGTTGTTGATGTGAGTTCCATGATGGAAATGAAGTCATGATTGCACAACTTCATGGAATGGAAAGAATGAAAGAGATGGAAAGAAGGATGAAAATGGAAATGGATGGAAAATGGGTCTGCAACTTCAGAAATGGGTTGCTGATCAGATGGAGTCGCAGATGTGTTTGCAAGTGCCTCCAAAGGCTGAAATCTTCACAGGAACACACCAACCTGCAAAAGATGAAGTGGAAGACCTCTAAGGTCCCACCGGGCGTGCCAAAACTGTTGATGCAAAATCACAGCACCCCTGGATGTAGATCAGGTTTCTAGGTTGATCACTTTGGCATCCAGTGTGATTGCACAACATTGAATCCTTTCTCCAGGTGTGGGACCTGTAAAATGAGAAAGGAATCTCCAGAGAAGGCTGGTTCCTGCTCCTAAACTACCTGCCACAAGCTATTCCGAAAATGCAGAAAGCTAATCTAATCCTAATCTAACCATGCCAAGGAGACAGAGAGAGAGAGAGATGCATGAAAAACAAAAGCCTACAGCTAAAACGGTGATACACCGAGAAGGAGAATGTTGAACCTCAATAAAAAGCGCCATGGGACAAATGAGAGCAAGAGCAATGGAAGGATGGACGGATGCATCAAAGCCCAGGAGGATAGATTGAACACAGAAAATGTCCCAAAACTCCATGAACACATCGTTGCTCCAAGGGTCTGCAATGAACATCAAACATGCACAAATACCTCAATGAAGAGAGGCAAAGAGGAAAACAAGCGAAGAATGAGCAAGGATGGAAGATGCATCACAAAACATGTTTGTTTTTCAAGAAGCTGCCTTAACATCATTCCATTAGAAAAGGAAAAAAAAACCATTACCACAAGGGAGGAGGTTCGAGCTCATCTCATTTGGTAGAAACCTAGAGAAGAAAAAGAAGCATTAAAGGGCGAGAACGCAATAAAGATGAACAACTTGTTGTCTCCATATAAAATGAGCCAAATCAGGCTTTATACAATCGCATGGGTCGAGCCTTTTCATTGATACAAAAACATAGGAAAACATCGATCAAAAGATAAGGAGATCCCAACCATTGACACAAAACGAAAATTCTTCATTAAAATCGGTGGTTGAGACATCATACGCCATCTTTCAAGAAGAATGTGACCCATGTGCATTAAACTGGTTGTTGAAACATCGTTTCGCCATTATCACGCATCAGATCCGTTTCTCAATTTTCTCTCCAAACTTACACCAAAATTCGAGATTGATCCCAGAATCATGTAGAGAATTTCATAAGATTTCCGTTGATATAAAGAATCTTTCCCGGCTCCGAGCTCTGGATCGAAAGTTATGGGAGGTGAAAGTTTTAGGGCACAAAACGTGTCATGATTTGAAAACGTGTTTTGAAATCTTTCCGCGCACGCCTTTTGGATGACATGTGGCACAACATTGATTGGTCGAAACATGATTCTCTCTCCTCGGCCCTTTCGTTGTGTGATTGGATTTTCTTTGAAATTTTCTTGTGGGCCCCTTTTAAACTTGGACACGTGGCATGCATTTTGGCCGATCCGGGCGGTTCAAGGCGTCCTCCGCGCACTTTTAGCAGATGTCCCAAAACTCATGCAAGAAATTCTCAACTCCTTCCCTAGCTCCGCATTTCTTTCCATAGGACACGTGTCCTCTTTTGATTAGCCGGCTGACCCCTCAAAATTCGCACTTTGACCTTTGGACTCTTTCCCATGCGACACGTGTCGTGATCACAGTTGGTTCTCGGCATTTCGGCTCCTTGATGTTTCGTCCCAAGGACCTCTAGCGCATCCCTTCACCTCGGATGTCCCAATTTATTCCAGACTGTTGGGATTTCTTCTTGATAGAGAGTTAGAAGGAAGCGAGGGGACCCTTAAACATGATTTTGGGCTGAATCAATCATGGCCAAAATGTCTGGGGGAATTGCTTCAAGGAACTATTTTTCCCTTTTTCACAAAGGAGTTCAAAATGAAAACTTTTAGCGCCCCTGCAAATGAATCACAAGTGGACACTTGTCCCATGATGGGTCAAAGGGAAGTGCAAGACATGAAGGGAAATGGGAAAATTTTCTTCCTCTTTCGGCCGGATAGCTTAAGGAAAAGTTTAAGCCACGGGCCCTAGATGTCAATTTGTTTCACGGGCCACTTGAAGGAGACAAGGCCAATCCACACCTAGATGTCCCAAATGTCCTTTTTTCCCCTTGGAAAAGAAGACTTAGTCATTTTTTTATGATTTTTCCGGATTAATCTACAGTGACTTGGGCTAGAAGGAGAAATCAGAGGTGCGGGCCCGTATGTTATTGAGAATTTTCCACAGGGAGTAAAAATGAAATTAAGCCCACCGGTCCTTGGCAAATGAAAGATGGAAATGTGGTAGAGGACAAAGCGGGTTGGTGGGCGACGGAGGTAAAGAGATTTTTTCATTTTTTCACAAAAAGGGCTTAAAATCAAAGTTTGGAGCGTTGTCCCGCGAGCGAATCACAAGGAGACACGTGGCAATGGAGAAATCGGAGGTGCGGGCCTGCTGGGAAAAAGTGAAATTTTTTCCAATTTTGCAAAAAGGTCAAAATGCACAAAATTGAAGTGTGATCTTGATGGGATCCACCATGTGCCACATGTCGACTCCAAATTTCAAAGGTGGAGGGGTGGAGACAAAAAGAAAGTTTTTCATTTTAAAAAAATGTAAAGTTTTAAAAATAGCCCGATTTGTCTCCAACCATTTTTTTCCATGTGTCGGCCATATCCAAAAAATTTAAAATGGTAACTAAAGTTTATTTCTAAATCTGCATCTTCCATGTGGAGGGCCAAGATTAAAAGATGGATAAGATCGATGGATGTTGTGCATCCATTTGTTTTGACCACCATGGGAGCTCCAGGAAGCTTGGAATCACGATTTTTGCATCAAAATTCATCAAATTTATAGTGATTTTGTGTCATCTTGGCCTTCCAAGATCATTGAAATCACTTTCATGACTTAATATTTTGATTTGAGGTGTTTTTGAAGTAATTTTTTCCTAATACTTCAAAAACATGTCAAATGACAAAATCAAAAGTTGTAGAGTAATATGAAAAGGTAAAAAGGTGAAAATGATGAGTAAAGGGTGTTTTCTTTCCTTGATGATCAAAAACATGTTCCTCTAGGATGGATAATGATCTAGATATTTGAAATGATTTGATATTTTGAAACACACGGCAACATGTGAATGTTTTTTCTGTTTGATGTCATTTTCATTGAATCATGAAGAATTGTTGTAAAAAAATTAATCCCTAGGCATATCCTTTGCTTTGGGAGAGAAGGATCCAAGGTGGCAAGAGTATATAATGCATTTTAGAGAAATGCAAGAAAGCGAGAGATTGAGATTCACGAGCAAATTCTCGAGAGAAAGCTAATTTTATGAGAAATCCACCAAAGAACCAGTTAATGTCTCATGTGTTGAAATTCATGTATGTGAGTTGGTTACAAGTGTATAACCATCACATAGCTCTAAGATTGTTCATGTAACTCTCACTTTCTGTTGAATCTAAAAGATTTTTTGAATTAAATATGTGTTTTCTTTGGGAAATATGGTGTCTATTATCATTTTTAAATGCTTGTGAATAATTTTCATTGTTCTTGTTGCAATCTTGCATTGAAAGTCTTTAGAAATCACATAGAATCTCCATTTCTTGTTGATAGTTTAGTGGCATTTGCAATCTCATGTTTAGAAGAGTCTTCATCTGATAAGGAGATAAACAAATTTAAAATCACTTTACCTTCCTTGATTGAAGAGATTGCTTGTAAGCCTTTTGGGGCACCTTAGGCGTGGTTTGATCAAGGATTTTTGTGTTTAATTGAGTTCTTTACTTCAAGCTTTGTAATGATTTCTCAAATATTGTGTGAGAGTGCAACTTGGGCTTCCATTTGTGCCTTTTCTAGTTGAAAGAACATCTTGATTATTTGAGGTATTTCATCTGATAGTTGTTCAAGTATTGTAGAGATTGTCAAAGATCTGATCTATCCCAGTTTGTCTTGTCAATCCCCCACCAAAAAATCATCTAAAAAATAAAGATCCTATCATGTACTATCCTTGATTTGCATTTGTATACCCACTGAAGATCAAAATCCATTTACAAAAGTATGCATAATAGATCAGGATTTCCAATGTCTCTAGTAACCTTTGCCTTGTTTTGAGAACATACCCATGTTTTGAGAAGTGACAACTCGTGAGAGTTCAGATATGGGGTGTTGATCATGTTTTCATCAAGGTCTCCATCATATAATTTAAAGCAAAGAGAAGGACATCTTCATCTCCTTCACCATTACAAGGTTACAAAATAGGTCCTCTTACCTTGGTTGCAAGGCACAACCTAAAATAGCTAGGACAAGATCAAGTCCTATTGGAGTGCTATCCATTTCTCCACAAACCTAAGTGCCAACTAAACCATATCCCTGGATACCAATGACATACAACATGGTCTAATCTCTTTAATCTCCATGACATATCTATGGTGCTGCTCAGATTGAAAAGGAGAAAAAATTTGGATACCAACACGAGTGTCACCGTTACCGAGGAATTCTTGGAATTCCTTTGTGTTTTTGAAGTGTTTGAAGAGTTTGAGAATTTGTGTACTCAAATATTTGAGCTGATACATTGTTAAAATATCATTCTATGCTTCAAATCTGCAAGTTTTAAATAAGGGTTTCAAGTTTTGTCTGTCCTTTTTCCATTTCCTAGCAGTTTATACACTTTGGTTGCATTGTGATTGATTAATCTAAGAAGAATAAGGTCTGATTTATAAAGCCTTCCAAAGGTTTTGGTACTAGAAAACATTTGACAAATTATTTTAGTGCATTCTTGCACAACTAAGGTGAAATCCCTTAGTGACGACTCCATGCTGATCTGATAGTGAAAATACCAATTGTCTTACCTTTCTGTCATTTAATTTTTTTGCTAATCCCTACAAAACTGGAAGGAAGAAGATCTCTCTTCATCAAGGACTCTACTAACAAGTTGTTTACAGATTCAAGAAACTCAGAGCTAGAGGGGAGAAAGGTGTTGAAGGTTGTTGGAGACTTAATTGCAAGAAAGGAGATCCCTATTGTTGATTTTGAAAGTGAGCAACATGTTATTGAGGACTGCATTTCTTCTTCAAGTGGGTCTAATTCAGAAAATGCTATTGCTGATTTGAATTCCCTATTAGGTGAGGTACCCTCTTGTGCATTGAAAAGATTTCTCCTAAATCTGCCCCTATATTTTCTAAATTTTCTAGAGATCATTAGGAAGGAGAGCCCTTAAGAGAGATTTGTCTTGAAGTTTTCATTCCCATTCCCCAAAGACCTCTCACTCCTCATCATTTTGTTTCTCCTCCAAGATCACCACCACTAAACAATATGGATCAGCCTAGACCTTGATTTTTTCATAATACCTTTGGTCCTAATTTTTTTAGGGAATGGATGGTTACCCAAATGTTGTCCTCAAGATGTTAGAAATAGGTTGCAAAATTCTAGGGTAACAATGCTATTATCGGTGATTAACATTTCAAACTTTTTGATAATATGATGGAATATTTTGAGATAGAGTTTGAGGATGTGTATGTCAAATTTTTATTCATATACTAGAAGAGGATGATAGGGATTGGTACAAGGCTTTGCCTAATAATTATATTGATTCATGGACTGAAATGAAACATGCATTTAGGTTGTAATATGGTGACTAGACATGATCCTAGATTTCTTTTATTTGAGTTTGAGAATATCAAGAAGAACCCTAATGAATCAAGTCCTTGACTCCATTTTTCTTGCATTAGAGAGGTATTGAAGTGAAATACGCAAGGGAGACGTTGTGTCACTCACAATCTTAACTCACACTTTTCAAGATATAGGTATTGATTGAATTTGAGATTGCTTCTTGTATACCTTGTTTGGAGATCACATTATCTTCTTGTCATTACTTACACCTTGTTCACTTCTTTGAACTCAACATAAGTAGGGACATTTTGTTAATCACATATCCGGGTAGCCGTTTATGGTCTTGATATCTAGGCAGGATCATCGTTGTAGTTAGGATTGGTTCATCATTTCATCTCCCTTTGACATGTTACCTCGTTTAAATTGTCTCAACACAATTAAGATAATTATGTCATGTTTTTGTAAACGTGATCTAAGTGTTTGTATTGTGGTGTTACGCTGCACACATTTTAGCACATCCTTAGTTTACTTTGAATTATTTTTACTTGAAACATTATCTGAAGTATTTGATCCCAACTATTATTAAGATACCCCTAGATCACATCTTGAATCACGGTCCTCTCTTCATTTGTAGGACCTTCATTCCCAATCACCTCAAAGATGTATTCCTCATTTGAAGACTCATGTGACTCCAAGTTCCATCGATCGAACATCTAATTTGGTTCTTGAGTCATAGTCCTCTCTTTCTTCATAGGAGCTCCTTCATCAGTCACCTTGACAACCTCTTCCTCCATCGAAGAGTTCCATGAATCAGATTCCCTATAGTTAATCATCTAATTCAACTCCTACGTCGCAACTTAATGGATTTGCTATAAAATCCTACTTTATAACCTACATTATGTTCTCTTCTAGAAAAATGACCTAGGTCCAAATCCAAATCATCCATTGATGAGATTCTTGCCACCAAATATACGTCATCTCTTGAGTGGTCTTCTGCTATCAAACCGAATTCAATCCCTCTTTAGCCCTTTCAACCATATCGTACCATTTCCTCATCCATCTTCTAAAGATCAATGTTTGTGACCATGTCAAACCATTAAAAAGAAGCCATGTGCTAAGATATATTTTTGAAGCACTATCAAAAATCTTCACGAGAGTGCTAAGGTCAAGCCTTCCCCTTGTCTACATCATTAGACATCTTCATCTCCTTCACAATCATTATTCCCTCATTTTGAACCTTCTTCTTCTAGTCAAACTCCTATGGTCAAAGAAAACAACCTCTACTGATTGATTTCTCTCAGGATGAAGGAACAATCAGACTACATGAAGATATTCCTTTAGAGGATTGAAAAAAGGTTTATTTATTGAACTCGATACACTCATGTATTGGGGAAATGAAATTCATCCTTTTGATAGAACATAGAGGAAAATCCTAAGGTCATGGAACTTGACTTATTCTATTCCATCTTCACCTTCTTAAGCATGATGAGATGTCAGGTCTATCATTGAACCATGGCCTAACTTCTCATTACCAAATCATTCATTATCTATTACCATTCCTCAATCAAAATATCTCCTTATGTAAGTTTTGAGTAGCCCTCTATTTTCTACTTGTGGGTCACTTGTTGATAGCCCATTTCCTTATATTCTTTAGCCACATCCTAGTAGCCCTTCATCCTCTTCTATCTATGGGGATACCTCTCGATAGTCCCTTCTCATCTATACTTGGGCCATATCCTAATAGCCCTTCCTCATCTTCTAGTCATGGCTCACCTCGAGTAGCCTAATTTCTTCAATCTTAGGGCCATATCTTTAAGTCCTTCTATCATCTTCTATCGGTAGATCACCTCCCAAAGAGCCCATCCTCTTAAATTCTAGGACCATATCCTTTTCATCCATCACATCTTTCTTCTATCAATGGTTGTGGCAAGCCTAAATTCATTTCTCACATAAGTTCTAAATGTCCACATTCATTTTCTTCTCCTTCTCGGGAATAGAAAAGTCACATGTCAGCTTATAAGAAACCCAAACATGTTCATTATCAAGCTCAGTTAAAAATTTCCAAGAGCCCCAAAGCTCCTAACAAATCGAATAATCTAAAAATTGTAAATCAAGCGCGATTCAAAAACGTACATCAACGCAACCATCAAGTTTGGCGTAAAGTGTAGAAACATATGGATAATGAACTCAAGCTCCCACATATGAAATCCATGTTTGTGGATAAATCACAATCCTTTGTTGAGTACGAGCTCACCTAGATAAAAAACTATAAAAATGTAAAAAATCAAAACCAAATGAAAAAATACAAAAAACATAAAAAAAATCAAAAATCAAAGGTACAAAGATCAAACATTGCAATCAGGTATTACGTACACATGGATGTTTCTTTCTTCCCTTTCTTGTCATTCCTCTGCAAGTCTTCCTACCATTTTCATCCCTTTGGTGATATTTTTGTTAGCCTATTCACATGCATTTTGTGACATTTATCTCTATGGTATCTGTTTGACCTCGGTCTTTAATCACCTTGGTAAATTAAAGAACAACCTGACCTCATGGAGATCCTATCACATTCAACATCTAATAAACTTGTTGCGAATAAATTTTGGACATATTTATTAGCACTAGCAAATGTCACCATCACAATCACTTCCACCTCCTTCCATCAAGCCATCAATGTTTCTTAACCCTTGTCAAACAAAAGAGCTGAAATAAATTTTCGTAAAGAAAAAGAATACAAATAAAAAAAAATCAAAAGCTAAAAGCTAAAAGAAAAAACAAATTGATATATAATTGTCTCTTGGGGTATTTATAATAATATCTATCGGGATATGGATTCTCGATCGTGAAAAGAGAGCAATGATGTGATTAGAATCAAATGCACCTCCATCAAGGATAGTGACGTATGGTGATAGCCGGAGCAATGTACGATTATCCTTCCACCATCCATTCACAAAATCACCTATTAAACCGTATCATTCCTACACATTAGCTAGGTTCCTCACTTGCTTGTCTATTAAACCTTCCTTTAAGAGGTAATAAATTCCATGTGCACACAATGGAAATATGTGAGTAGGTAGGATTAATATGTTAGCAAGTGTTCTTTTTTAGACCTTTTTCAAACTCTTGCTTTAGTCCTTATCTCGTCTCACAATTTGTGCCTTTGGCTAATCACTTCTTCATCGCGAAGCTTCTAAGCTACATTCATATCATTCACATCGTTATTATACTTCGTTCAGAACATCCATGTGTATAAAATTACTTTTTTGCCATGTTTTCAGACACCTTTGTCCCCTTTCAAAACAATCTTCTCCTTCCTTTCTATCATGTGATTTTAGGCCAACTTACGTTGGGGCATCCTTGCTTCTTCCCAACACTTCATTGGTTTACATTCATCATCATGTTGAAACTATCCATAATGGCCTTGGGTCCTGATTCTACCTGTGAAGAGTTTTCCTTTGAATACTCTCACCTAATTGTTGGGGCATTTTGCATCTTCATCTTTCTCGTATGTACATGGCCTTTTGCATTAGTACATCCCATCGAACACTAGGGGCATCCACGCTTTCTTGGTTACTCGTGCATAGCTTTGGAAAGCTGTTAGAAAAATGATAAAACATTGAAAAATGTTAGAGACTCTAAACAATAGAAAATTGTTTTGCAAAATTCTAAATAATAGAAAATGTTTCACAAAATCCTAAAAAATGAAAAAAACCTACAAAAATAGGTAACCCACTTATTACAGCTGAAACTTGTGTCTTGTGCATGGTATTATTTTCATATCCTACTGGTTTGTTTCACATCTTCACCGATCAACATGACTTGTGGATCGCTAGATTCACAACCATTCACAAAGCTAGTTTCTTGCTTCATATATCCTCTGGGGCACATCTTGTTGCCTGGTGTTGTTTCATTGCGCACAAAGCTTTCTCCTTGGACCCCATGTCCATCATCATTTCTCTTACATGTATCCTTTCTCGAGGAATCATTTTCAACCCTTATAATCAATCGGGAACATGTGGACCTCTTGAGTTGATAAAAAAACATTTGTATAAATGTATTGACCATTATTGGGTTGGATATGTGCGTTCATACTTTTTTTTTTCCTATTAAATGAGTTTGTTTCCTTCTCATATTGCATTGCATTTTTTCATTAGTTTTTCAAGGTTTTTAGATTAGTTTCAAGTTTTTAATTTCACTAACCTTTCTTGTATTAATGGATAAATATCAAGTTTCTTATCTGGTTTAGTTAGATTGTCTTATTTTTGTGCTATTTCTAGGATCTAAGGAGGTGAAGTGCTGCCAAAATTGAACCAAATCGATAAAATTTTGATATTTTGAGATTATTTTTAAAAAATCCCATGTTTTTTAGCCACCTACAGGAAAGGGAGCGCACATACCATTCTATGTGTACAAGTACAACTCTAACTAGGTTTTTTTACACAAGGTGGCGTAGGTACACAAATCCTAGCATAGGCACCCAAACATGCATGCATACACCCTGAAGGGTGCGCACACGTAGAACTATCTACATAGCCTATCTTCCGGAGGTCATAACTTTTTTACTCCCGAATCGTAACGACTCCATTTTTTTTGTGTTGGAAAGGTATTGAAGCTAAATATGCAATGAAAACATAAATTTGAGTTTTTGAGTTACCAAAAATTTAATATTTTAATTTTTAGTATGCTACTCATTTCTAACATGTCTAAACACTTTGGAAAATTTGGTCTTTAATGTTCTAACACATTTCAAGTTTTATTTTGAATATAACTTATCTTTTGTAGGGTGTTTTTATATGTTTGATAGTAATTTGAATTGTTTAAAAGGTTAATGAACATTGCATGTTTAGATCAGGAGATTAGAGTCATGTATGCTCTTCCCTCGCACCTTTTAGGTGATCTTGGGAATCAGAAATGATTTCTATGTCTCTTTTTTGTTTTGAAAAATGTTTGTTCTTAAAAGAATGAATGTCAAAGTTTGTTAAAAAGAACAAATATTTCATTTGAACTAAGTGTTTTCCATTTTTGGATTTCATAGTTGGATTCTACGTTGTGTATGCTCTTCTCTTGTGTCTTAGGATGATCTTGAGAATCATAAACGATGTTTTATCCTCTTTAGTATTTTTATGGAAAATTACTAATCCGTTATGTAGAACCAAACAAACGCTTGTCAAAGAAAGGTGGAATCGAAACAAAAGGTCAAACTACTAATATAGTTTTCGTATAGGTTACCAAAAAAAAGGGTGTTCAAGAAAACCACATCTAATTAAACAAGATAAAAAGAACACCACATTCAAAACATTGTATTTCAGGTTTTAGAAAAGGGTACATCCCTCTCCACTCAACTAGAACATAACCCCTTTGGCATAACGCCTTAAGATACAACAATGGGGGTGGTACCAGGAACCCCAAAGTAGTCCATGCAAGAGGGAACCTTGTGGACAAAATGGGAAGTGCTCCGCACTACCTACTTGACTAGTTTTCCTTGTGAGTTAACGTTACAAAGTTGTCTGTATCACGACCTTGGTATTAGTGCCCACTTTACTTGAAGGGGGCAAAGCTGAGATACTCCCAAATTAGTCATTACAACTTTTTGGGTAAATTGTGCCCGCTCTTAGATGACTTTATAACACCTAGGACGAGAGAACCACCTAGGAAGATATTCTTTGGCCAGGAGCCCAATATGACCATTTCAAAAAGTGTTGAGTTGAGATGCATCATTCATCACGAAACATGTGACATGTTACTTTCGCTTAGTCTTTCACTTACCCTAAGGTAAGGTGAAACTCTGCCAAAGTGAATCCAACATTTTCACCCCCATTTGATCTACTTCCTTCACTTTCTTTTGACATTTTTTTGATAAAAAGAAGAGTGACTACCTTTGCATTATCAATTGATTGTTTTGCCACTTTTTTGTTCTGTTTACACCCATCCATGTTTGCGGATGGGTTAGTTAAACATCTAAAGTGTGTGGAGACATATTTATATCATTGGTAGCCTTTGTGATCTTGATACCCATGTTAGGATCGTCATCATAGTTAGGCTTTCTTCATCACTTTGAACTTCCTCGGAAAGGTTATCTTGTTTGTATCGTGTCAATAAAACCTTGATATTTATGTCTTGTTTCTTGTAAAATTGACCTAAATATCTACATTGTAAGGTTATGTTATGCACATTTTAACAATTCCCAGGTATACTATAAGCTTTTAGTTTGATTTCGTCACTACCTCGATTTTGAAAAGTGTTACGTGTTACCTTTTGCGTGTGTTATATCAATATCATCTTGATATTAATACCTTACTTTCTTGCAAATTTTGGTTAACATATCTTGGTGACATTGTTGTGTCACTCACAATCATAACTCACACTTTTTAAGATATAGGTATTGATTGAATTTGAGCTTGCTTCTTGTATACCTTGTTTGGAGATCACATTAACTTCTTGTCATTACTTATGCCTTATTCACTTATTTGAACTCGACATAAGTAGGGACATTTTGTTAATCACATATCTAGGTAGCCGTTTATGGTCTTGATATCTAGGTCAGGATCATCGTTGTAGTTAGGATTGGTTCATCTTTTGATCTCCCTTTGACGTGTTGCCTCGTTTGCATTGTCTTAACACAATTAAGATACTTATGTCATGTTTTTCGTAAACATGATCTAAGTGTCTGTATTGTGGTGTTACGCTGCAAAAATTTTAGCACATCCTTAGTATACTTTGACTTAGTTTTACTTCAAACATTTTCAAAAATCTTGAAGAGTGTCACTTACTTTGTTTGTGTCATTTCGATACCACTTTGGCACTAATATCTCACTTCTTCGTGAAGCTTGATTAACATGTCCAATTGGTGTGGTTACGTGGCTTACATTTGTAATCCTTACCCTTGAACATTTAGGCCTTGTTGGTTGTTGAAATTTTCATGGTATCTGTATGTACCCAAAATTGTAGGGTACTACACTGCCGAAAAGATGTTACACATACCCCAATGATGATACAGGTCTCCTCACAAGGTGTTTGGGATCTAGAAAATCTTGCCAAGTATACGTTTGTATCCCATATAACTCACCTAGCCTCCATGTTCTAATTTCCTCCCTCTACCCCCATTTTCCCTTGTATTTTGGTCTTAAGTGATGAGACCGCCACCCTACCTGAGAAGTGGTCCTATATGCATTTTCCAGAAAGTTTCAACGATCTCGTCAAACGTAAAATTTCAATTTCTATCTGCATTTTTAGCTACTTTTCTTTGCATTCATGTTTTGGCTGCCCTGTGAATAGTGTTTTCACTTTATTTAATGGTAAAAGAGTTTCATTCCAAGTTACCTTCTAGTGAATGCATTTGCTATAAATAGCGAAACTTATTTTCAAACAAATGGCCCCTCTCCTTCTCTCGTTTAATCATTCAAGTATTTTCAGTTTCTTGCTTAGAATTCCAATAGTTTCATGTTTTGCATCCATTGTTAATCTTCCTTTGTTGTTTAGATGTCATTTGATCTTCTTGTTTTAATCCTACTTCATTTCTGTTCCATGCAAGTTAGTTTAGAGTAAGGTAGTTTCATTCTTAGATTGGAATCCATTTAGAGTTACAGGTTTTGTTTAGTCACAAAAGATAGTTTCTAGAACTCTCGGTGCATTTGTGTTGTATTCCCACAATAAATCCCACTAGGAATTACATAGTCAAGCTCTGATCACTTGCACTATCTCTCTCTTACTCGTATTATATTCGGTCTATATCCAAAGCTGCCATTGTTCGAGTACCCTATTCTACTGATGCTATCATGTACATGCTTTTCTAGATTCAAGAGAACACGAAGGAATGAGGAGATCACATCTTTGAAGTGACAAAGTCACACACAATTAGATTTACCATTGTTCTGTAAACTCTAGGTTTGAGCTATCAAAGTTATAGTTACAACGTATCAAATAGAGTAGTAATTTATTTTATTTATCAAAGATCACTCTCGATAATGCCGGGGAAGCTATGGGGATTGATAGTTTCGAGAAACTATGATTTTTTCCTCACTTCGAGGTAGGATTGAGAGCCTTTCAATTTAAAAAAATTAGTTACTTAGATATTTAGGATAAATTCACAACTACACAGAAAATATGCTACACCGGGCTACTTTGTTTGTTTTAATTCTTTTCTAGATTAGTTGTCCATTTGCTAAATATATTAAAATAGCTTCTCATTTAATTTTGTTAAAATACTTCATCAAAAATACAAATATAAAAATACATACATAGTGTAGATACATCTTTCATAATTAGTTTATTAGTTTTAGTTAAAAGTTGAAACGTTTTGCATGACAATCGCAGACCTGAGAGAGTTGAGAGAATACATATTTGAACCAATATTGCCTCAACCAAATCTCCCACAATACTAGCTAATATAGATCAAGACTTTAGGATACAAGTCTTTCTAGAAATGGTAAACCTACGAGCAATTAGTGAATAACTGAGAGAGTTAAATATCGAAGACGACAAGGCATACACATTTTGGTCAAATCATCCTAGCTATAGATTGCCTTGATAGGGCATCCGTATGACTATACAAGGATTCAAAAGGAAAAGTATTTGGTTGTGATCCTTTAACTCCACAACCTAACGCAGATACCTCCTCGTTCACATAAATACTAGTTTACGCATTCAAGTTGCGTAACACCTGTAAGGTATTTTGAGAAAATTACACAACTTCTAGTTCTAAACATAGAGGCTGAAAAGGCGTATGATTATTAGATAGTCGGAAGGAGAGATTAACTCTGCATATGACCATAGGAGGTCCGACACAACCATGAACATATGGTTGTGATCCATAGGTCCCATAACCCAACGGGCCTACTAATCAATCAGACATTGATGTTGGTTTATGAATATTAGTATTTAGGTCCTCACCACTTCCACCAGACATTATTACACAATTCTCCTTATTAAACGTAGTAGCCAATCAAGCTAAGGATTTCTAGACTAGACTAGAGAATCGTCCATAAAAACCCTAGAAAATCCACTACACCTCCCATCACCATTTTCATGACCTTGTCTAGAAATATACACGAAGCTCCCACAGGTCACTTCCCACATATCCAACAGCCAATAAACATGATCTCGGAGAGCTTGACATTGATTAGAGCCTCCGAAATGCTATTATATCCGAATGATCCATTACACCAATTCAGGTTAGGAGGGCCTTCTTCACCTTAGATTCGTAGATTCCATTATTACGTATTGAGGATATAAGATTGCCCAACTAGTTTTTTTGTATCCATATATATTCCATATTCACTGCCATCTCAGCACGACCTCGAGAGGTTGGGTATGAGGAAGAGTTACTTGTAGATTCTTATGCTCACATGTCACTTTTCCATAGTACAAAATTGGTGAAACCGACATGAAGAAAACAATCCTTCCTCTTTTATTTTCATTTCTTTCATCCACCTTCGCTCTTTCCCATTATTCTGTAGGTATTCATATACCCCCGAATATTTCGAGATACAACACATATGATAGACCTCTCTCAGGTCTCGAAGAAAATTATGGTCAAATAAATAGACAACCGTCACCCTCGCTTTCTACATGGGCTAATAACTATTCAAGTAATTACTTGTCATCTCAAACTCCCCCTCAAAGAACTAGTTCTAGTTCTTCATTCCAAATTGAGGAGTTGGATCAGCTTGCACAAACACAACAACCAGAGCCCTCAGGCTCTAACAATATGATGTTTACTAGAGAATCCACTTCATCTCCTCATGTCTTGTTCAGACCACAGATCAGTAGATAATTAGATCCACTCCCATTTTTGGATGAGGAGTACTTAGCACACTACGCTAGAAGCAAACAATGCTTCCAAAACATGTATCCACCTGTAGGGAGTTTGCAAATACAATTTGATACCCTACTCCAAGAAAACACCCCCATTCCTCCACTTATGGGAAATGCCCTTGGTGAAGCTTGGCAGGGTAATGATCAATTCATAGTAGGGTATCATACCCCTTTACAACCCCAAGGTATACAAAAAATGCCATTAAGGAAAAACACTGTGTCTTCGCCAATAGAGGTCATTTCAGCCTTAGTTGAGAAGGTTAGAGGGCTAGAGCTTGCTCAAGCAAACCAAAATTCATATTTTGGGAAAACAGGAATCCCCAACCCTCTGCATCACCCTAGTTAGGTTGACCTCCTTACAGGAACAAGCATGTTAGGCATGCCTCCTCAACATCCATATAATCACCCACAACAAACACCAACTAGGATCATGTTTTCAAACACCGCTCTAGTTGAAAATATGATACCTCCCGACTTGGCACCAAACAACCCATACTAAAACAATGCTCCTCCCTACTTAAAAATTTATTCAAAATCACCATAAGGAGACATGTTCTCTTCTCCCGGGATGTTCATTCAACCATAGGGATTCCCTTATGTCCCTGTAAATGCATATGTTATGCCATATCAACAAACCATGCCACCCCCACCCCCTTAACAAACACCATCGATGGTCGAGACCTATGCGGTAGGGACTTATTCAAAATATTTAAAAGAGCCCCTAGACTTCACCATACGAAGTGTTATGCTTCCAAGACCTCTTCCCGATTTACCCAAATATAAAGGGAAGGGGATCCAAATGCACACATTAAAGCCTATGCCACATCCATACGGGAATTACTCCCTTGGGATGGGGTTGTTGCTAAGATATTCCCTAAAACCTTAGAGGGTATTTCCCTTGATTGGTATTATACAGAATACCTGAAGCCTCGATACACTCATTTAAACAACTCATGTCGAGGTTCATCAAAGCTTTTAATATGATTTTTTTAAGAACAAGAATCAGGGAATTCTTGCATATTAAACAAGAACATAATGAATCCACTACTCATTTTATTCAAATATGGCATACAGTTCTCTACTCATCAGCAAGTGCTCCAAACATGGATCAAATGGAACTATGCGATTTATTCCTTAATTCTCTCAATAGAGAGATAAAGGAAGAAGTCTAGAAGTTCCCACTAAGAACTTATGATGAAGTACTCAAGAGTGCTCTCTGAATCAACCAAGTAGTGATAGATAGTGGTCGTAAGACATATGGAACAAATGGGAAATTAACCACTCCCAATCAAAACACCATGGCCTATCCTAATGCCGAGAATGCTAATCAAGGACCTAAGATCCTTAACAAGAACCGTGGAGTTACAATAGATGGGGTAACTGACCAAACTAAAAGAGAAAATGTTGTGAACATTTTTCCACCCATTAACAATCAGTGAAATAACAATTTTACTCCAACAATCAACACGGTGGATTTTAATCGTCCACCATGACCATAACAACAACAACAACAAAAATAAAAATCCAAACACAAGGTCCAAATCAAAACCCAATTGGATATCAGAGTCAAAACCAAAGGCAACAACCTCAAAATTTTAACTCTAACAACCAACAACCTTATCAAAATTTTGGGCCACAACAGGTTTCAAATCAACAACCTCAAAATTATAATCCCAATTTGTATTGTGGTTTCCACAAAATTCAAGGCCACGATACTAGGACTTGTCGTGACTACAATAAATTCATGTAGCATTTTCCAGAAGATCAAAAACAACTCTTTATAGATATGTTCTTAGCAAATTCTGTAGTATCGCTCCAAACACTTACACAGGGGCAATTTCCCCTCAAAATGCACCCCTCAAGATCTTTAATGATCTGCTCCCAAACCATTCTAACAATAATAGGTTAGATCCAAGCGGAACAAACAAGGGTGTTATAACAGAAATAATGATCATGAAGCTTCAACTTCATTAAATCCACCGGTTGCACCACAACTAGGAACTCGACCCCAAACTAAGATAGTTGGTCTGGTAGAGTTAGACACTCGAGCTACCCATAGAAACCATAACAAGAACACAGGATTATCCTTCTCAACCAATTCCAAGTTATCCATTGGAACTAGGTAACATTCAACAAACATTGGTAAAACCCATAGGTGCCTATGATTTAATTAATGAATTAACTAAAACCTTCTCTCACATCTCCTTTTGGATTTGTTAAAGAACTCTCCCACCCATAGGGCTACCCTCTTAGAAGCATTAGGCCTTGGTCATTTAATCAACATCACTCCTCCTCTGGAAACACAAGTAAACCATGTAGACTTTGATGTCTACCCTCTAGGGCAGCCAGATAGGGATACTGAGTTTATATTTGATATAAGAAAAATGCCAATAGATTCTAAAATTGCACAAATAGGTGACCCAAACTTTACATTTACAAGTATGGGTTTACAATAATTATGTTAAACACGTAATGATTGATGATGGGGTAGTAGTTAACATATTCCCCTTCACTTTTCTTCAAAATTTAGGATATGGAGAGACAAATTTCTCCACAACACAAAATACGCTAAGAGGTTATGATAGCCTCAAGGCCACCTCAATTGGAACCATAGTTTTACCAGTCACTTTAGGACCCAAGACGGTCCTCACCGAATTTTATATTATAGATCGGGAAACCAACTATAATATGATCCTCGATTGGCCATGGATACACCACATGAAGGCAATCCCTTCCATGTTATTCCAAGAAATAAGATTTCTACACTTAGGGAAAATATTTGTGGCACAAGGTAACCCAAAACCCTTCGATATACACCTAGTTGACTTGAAGAAAATACTAGGCGTTCACTCGAGTTTGAACTCCCAACAAATCAACTTAGAAAACTGATTAATTTAAAACCAAAAGAGAAGTTGATACCCACCACAGAGTTGGAAATTACAAATATGGTCGGGAGCATCCCGACACTCAAAAATGAGGCCAACGTCATAGAAACAGTGTCATTAGAGACTACCGTAAAAATTGTCGAGTTGCTAGAGATAGATTTACCTATTCTCCTACCATTTGATTCTATGGGTATTGGATGCACCCTGGGAATTTCTTCTCTTCCATTAGACAAAGTTTTTATGGTAGAAGTAATAGAAGTAGAAGAAATAGATACAAAAATATCCCAACATCCATTTTTCCAAGAAAATATTGGACTCTCCACTTTGATGGAGCTAGATGTCGCTTTGGAGCTGGGGCAGGAGTGATCTTTACTTCACCTGAGGGAAAGATCCTACCTTTCACCTTTAAATTAAACTTTGAGTGTACAAACAACATAGGGCAGAGTACGAAGCTCTCCTCCTTGGCCTCATCCTAGCTAAAAGAATGGGTGTTGATAACATTAGAGTGCTAGGAGACTCGCAACTAGTTGCAAACCAAGTCTCTGAGGTATATGAAACTAGGGTTGAACATTTACAACTCTACAAAATAGCGGTATTAGATCTAAGCAAGGGATTCAACTTCATATCAATTAAAGCAATCCCATGAGAGTAGAACCTTCTCGCAGCAGATTCAATAGTAACCTTAGCTTCCTGTTTCACTCCAAATAGTGAGTTGGAAGATACAAATTTCACAGTATCACTTCGTACTAAACCATTAGTGTGTAAAATACCAACAAACCCACTCCTAACTCATGGAGAAGCTGAGAATGATTTTCCTATCATGGATCACTTTGACGATGATAGAGTCACTCTTGAATATCTAAATGCCTATGTAGAGCTACACCTTGCTTACCACATAGTGGATCTTTCCCTAATACCACATTCCTCTTCCTATTTTGGAAATCCCATGGTAGATTCTCCTCCATAAAAGGATCTTGATATCTATAAGATAGAAGAAAGAAAAAGCTTGGAACTACCTCCAGCCCCACCTGAATTTAAACAAGGTAATGCTTCTTTAATAGAAGAAACCATTGACATAAAAATTGGAATTGAGGAAGAACCAAAAATTTTGAAGTTGGGATCCTCATTAACTCCAGGAGGAGTTAGAAATACACACCCAAATCCTCAAAGAACATCAAAAGGCTTTGAATTTAACTATAAAGAAATGATGGGCATTGAACCACACATTGCAGTACATAACCTTGTCACTAAACCAGATGCAAAACCAATTAAACAAAAGTCAAGACCAATGAAGCCAAAAGTGGCTCTCATGGTAAAAGAGGAAGTAATAAAACTTCTCCAAGTGGGATTCATCAAACCCATTGACTATTCACAATGGGTATCTAATATCATCCCTATTCTAAAAAGAATGGGAAGATACACATTTACATAGACTTTCAAGATATTAACAAAGCTTGTCCCAAGGATCACTTCCCGTTACCATCCATTCACATTATTACCGATGCAATAACCGGATTTGAACTGTTGTCCCTCATGGATGGGTTCTCGTGGTATAATCGATTAAAATATCTAAATGAATCAAGATAAAACTACATTCATAACTCCCTAGGGAACTTATTGCTACACTGTCATGCCATTCGGTCTTAAGAACGCCGGTGCTATGTATCAACGGGAAATGACATACATATTCCATGATCTTATCCATAAAATTGTGGAATCCTATGTGGATGACTTATTGGCCAAGGCCAAGAAGTGTTGTGATCATCTAGAAGTACTTTGTATCATCCTCTCATGATTAATTGAATATGGTGTCACATTAAACCCAGAGAAGTGTGTGTTTGGTGTGATAGGAGGTAAAACTTCTAGGCTACATTATATCTTCACGAGGGATTGATGTCGATCTAGCCAAAATATGGGCTGTTCTCAAAATTATTCCACCATCGGATGAGTCTGGAATCAGGTCATTTCTTGGGAAACTCGGTGCAATCTGAAGGTTCATCCTAGATTTAAGTTTTTCCATTCATCCAATCAACAATCTATTAAAGAAAGATTATAGCATTGATTGGACTAAAGAATGCAATGAGGCCTTCAAAGTAGTTAAATGCTTCTTGTTGTCTCCACCCACACTAATGCCTCCCAAACCAGACCACCCTTTAATCCTATACTCACGAGCCACTGATGTCTCACTAGCTTGCATGTTGGCTCAAGAAGACAATGATAAATGAGAACATGCAGTCTATTTCATTAGTGAATGTTGCTTGATTATGAAACACATTATACAGGCAGAGAGAGAATGCCTTGCCATAGTCTTTGCAACAAAACATTTAAGACATTACATGTTAAACCAAGAAACAAGGGTCATTGTAAAGACAAATCATTTATGAACATTCCTCATGCAAGGGTCTTTATCTAAAAAGGCTAGGCATTTCATAACCTTAATGGGTGAATTTGAGTTAACATTTGTAAACCAAAAATATGTTAAGGGACAAATCATTGCGAGACTGGTTAGTTGACAATCCACTAGATGGAGGTGATTTGGTAAATTTGGACTTTCCTGATGAGTGTATATACTTTGTCGAAACCAGGCCCCCATCTCTACATGTCCCTGGTACACTAATATCATCAATTTTATCATGGACCACACATACCGGAAAGTGCCACATCACAACAAAGAAGGCGGTTACACATTATCACTACTAAATATGTTGTTTTAGAAAAGTACTCTTATCGTAAAGCCTTGACAACATGCTTCTAAGATGTGTCGAGGGTTGAAAAGAATCCAAGAAGATTATTTATGAATCCCACAGTGGGATATGCGTGTTGGTGTGTGTTATTTTCCACATCATTAGGTGAGTCATCTCACTTAGTTGAGATCATAGGTCCATGTGTCATTTAGGGTTCATTATGAGATTCCCTTACGCGTTAGTGCATCGTGCGTCAACACGTTAGTGCATCAAGTGTGTCATATGTGTCATTAGGAGTTACACTTATATTCTGGGAATGTAACTCCCCCTCTCTACTCAAGTTGTCATGATTGCAGCACTGAGGGTTACTTAACACCTCCTATATGTACATGCCTTTTGATCTATGAGATAGAAGAGAGTTTTTATGGCTTAACCAAAGTTACGCCCATTTGTCGAATCTTTGCATGCACATTTGGTTGATGCTTACTCCTCCCGAGATCTCTTCAAGCTTCCATTCACACATCCGTTGATGTGCATGTCGTCCCTCGTGATCCTCACTTATCGGTTTTCAAACCCTCTTTCATGGTATCAGAGCGGATCTTGTGGATCCATGCACTCATCGGCATTTTTGTGTGTCTTTCCGGCTTTCGGTGTGATATACTGAGATCTTTTCGGTGTGTGTCATAATGGATATTCCAGTTGTGCTCTTCAGTGCATTGATTCGGGCATTTATACCTCTTGCTCAGTTATTCATGTGATCATGGGTGTTTTTGGGGTGCTCGTGGTTTTCCACTTTTGCATGTGATCTTCAGAGGTGATTTGCATTTTTGGGTGTTATTTGAGGGCTTAGAATATGAGTTTCAGGTTTTTGGATTTGGAGGCTCGTTCTTGGTTTTGCATTGCTTTTTGCATGCATTGGGTTTTGGTACCTCTTGCCTTAGATCTCTATTCTTCTCTCAGCACTCTCGGCACTGGTTTCTCACATCTGTAGACTCGGGCTCGTTTTTTTACATTGCCTTGGGTTCACGTTTGCAATTGGATTCTCTCAAACTCATTTTTTTGGCGTGGAATCTGAACGTGGCCTTTTTTGTTGGCATCGAGGGTCATCTGGTTTGCTTGCTACCTGCTCCTGTTTCCTCGGTGTATTTCGAACATGTGCTCGTGGTAGTTTTTTGCTGTGCATCCGGGCTCAACCTGCGTTTCTTTTGCATAGGAAAATATTTTGTTTCCTTGCTGCATTCAACGCACATCTCCAACAAACAAATAACCTATCTTGCGTAGCTCCTGACACGACCCCTCCCTCAAGCACATTTTTTTGTGCATTGCCTGAAAAGCATTTTCGACACTGCCTCCCAAAGGCCACACATAATTTCAATGGCTCAGTCTTGCTTGGCACCTTTTTTTTGTTGCAGACCAACGTTTTAGACCTCAAAGCCGCTCCATCTTCCACTTTGTTCCCTATGCTCGTGGATATTTTTCCGTGCTTTGGATGTTTTTCTACGATTGGCACGTATTACAGACTTTGCTCAATTTTTTTGGCATTTTTAGGCATTTTTTGGGGTGTTTTGGGTCTTCACCTACTTGTCTAGCCTGCCACACCTACTCCTAGCACCTCCCATGCTCAAATCCACATGGCATTTTCATCTTCCACCATTTTCTCCTCTCTCTTGGCACGTTATTCTTGCGCACTTGCATTTGAAATTTGCTGTGCACATTAAAAAAATGCTTTTGAATTCTGCAAAAAATGTTTTTGAATTCTCGCATTGGCCTTAGCTTGCATGGCTCGTGAACACAAAACCGGTGACACGTGGTTTCTCTAGCGGTTTCTCACTCAAGCTTGGACGTTTTTTGCCTCAGCTGCATTAAAACCTGGTCTTTTTGGCATTTTCCATGCTCTCCAACGTGCACTTCCAACATAGCAGTCAACGTGGGCCCCATCACTACCTTTTAGTCTTGTTTGGAGGTTAAAACAAACTGGTTTTTAATGTTTTAAGGATTAAAAAACATTTACATAGCATTGTATTAATTTTGGGCTTATATTTTGGCTTGTATTATGTCCTTCCTTAGAGTGATGAAGATGGAGGGTGAGGTCAAGGGTGGCAGGAGGCTAATCCCCCTCGTAAGATCAAAAACAAACTATGCCTAAAATTTGATGCCATTTCCAACAAGTAGCCACATGACACCCTTTGCACCCATTTAGAGCACTTTTTTAATGCGTTTGCAGCATCTAGTGTATTTTTTCATCAGTTGCGGGAATTGTTTTTATGCTATAAATTTTGACTCGCTGCTCATTTCTGAGTGCTTCCTTGGTCAAAGTTACATGATTTTTTGCACTTTACATGATGGAATTGACAATTTTTTAAATGCACTACTTTTATAAAGTGCCGCATTCTAGGGGGTTGCTTGTACTCTTAGGCCTACACACACAGACGCATTATCGGCTGAGTCCGACATCTTGCTTTTGTGCATCTTACATTTTTCATCATGGAGAGTGCTCTTTCTAGAGGTGAGCATCATAGGATTGCCTTACATCCTCCACCACTTCTCACCGGGAGAGGGAACTATTTAGTTTGGCGTGCTTCCATGGAACATTACTTCACCCACGAGGGTCTTTTACCCTTCTTGCTTGGGCCATTCTGCACCCACCGATCATCGTCATCTACAAGGAGTTCCTCAACACTTGTGACCATGTCTTTGGTCACATGATGATGCATGTCTCTCGTTCTCTCTTGTTTCACGTGGCAGACTCAGATCCACCTCACCGTGTCTGGAGCATTCTTTAGTCCCTCTATGGAGACCCTTCACATACTACCGCTATTGCTGTTGTTGATTCAGTTATCTCCTCCATTTCTTTGTGTGATGAAAATTCCACCGACACAAAGTGCTTGCTTGGTTCTACTGGATGATGAGAATTGTGCATCTAGTTTTGATGTCGAGAGTACTATAGAGGACTCTTCTCCTCTTTCTCTCACTATTCCAGAGAGTGTTGACACTTCCCACATCTCATCAGATATCGAGCAGTCCCCTTCTCAATCTCATATAATCATTACACCAGCCTCCTTTCCACTTCCAGTGTGCGAGGCCCAATTCACTACTCTACCTTCATTAGATGACTCATACCTATCTGACATTTCTCTTTTATTTGTCGAGCTCCCTCATTGGGACGAGTATCTACCTGACCTTAGTTGTCTTTTCACAAAGTCTACTTGTGATGCACTACAGGTTCCACATCCATCTATAGTTATTTCAGAGGATTTCATCATCTCTGTTGTTGGGAGTGCCCCTTCTGGGAATCATGTCACTTCCACATTTCCAGAGACCTTCATTGATCCACCCTCAGCTGTGGATCCCTTATTTGTTGTGGAGGATGTTCTGTTCCCTTCACATCACTTGGAAATCCTTTTTGTAGGTGTTCCTCTTTTTCACTCTAACATTTCTATGCATGTGGCATTACCTTCGGTTCCTTGGCACTCACTCGCTAGACCTATGTCACACTTTCATGCACTAGACTCAGAGTTCTTCGTGTTGCTGCCTTCAGTTTCCTTTATGGAGTGGGCGGACTTCAACACATCATTTTTGTCCTTCCTAAGGGCAAGCACACAGTTCATTACGGGTGGCTCTTCTTTAGTCCAGAGGCAGAGGATCTCATCATCGACATTCTTTTGGGAGACCTCCTAGAGCTGTAGAGTTCAGATCCATCCATGGCATCTTCTGCATTCCTCTCGTCTCCCTCTTCTTCTCTCTTCTTCTTCTTTCCGAGAGATTGCCTCTTTATACATGGGTACCTTTTCAAAGGCTCATTTATGGCCGGCACCCAAATTTGGAATCTTTCTTAGATTAGAGAGTGTTTTGTTCTCTTGTGGTGGATGTTTTTCCCACTGGGTTTTCCTTCATTGCTTGGGACCTCTTTCTTGTGCATGGGTACTTCATCAGGCTTTATGTCGGGACCCATTTCTCAATTTCGACTTGCCACCTCATCATAAGTTATGATGAAGGGGGGGTGTTATTTTCCACATCATTAGGTGATTCATCTCACTTAGTTGAGATCATAGGTCCATGTGTCATTTAGGGGTCATTATAAGATTCCCTTATACATCGTCCAAAGGGCATCATATGCGTCATTGGGAGTTACACTTCTATCATGGGAATATAACTCCCCTCTCTACTTGAGTTGTCATGATTGCAACACATCTGGGGTTACTCAACACCTCCTATATGTACACACCTTTTGATCTATGAGATAGAGGAGAGTTTTGTGGCTTAACCAGTTTTTCCCATTTATCAAATCTTTGCATGCACATTTGTTGATGATTGCTCCTCTTGAGATCTATTCATGCTTTCATTCACACATCCATTGATGTGCACGTCGTCCCTCGTGATCCTCGCTTGCCATTTTTCAAACCCTCTTTCAATGTGGAGGCCACTTTGGTGGTCATGCCACTACTAACAAAATATATTGGATGGCTTATTTTGGCCCACTCTCGAACATGATGCAATAGAGTTTGTGCGTAAGTGCCACAAATGCCAAGAATTCTCTCACGAGATTCACATGCCAAGACAATCCCCTGCAACCAATAGCAACCCATGGCCCTTCTCCTTGTGGGGTCTCGATTTGATAGGGAAATTCTCTCCTCATCAACCGATGGCCATAATTTTATAATTACAGCCACATAATATTTTACCAAATGGGTAGAGGCCATGCCTCTCACCATAGTACCAGGTTCGATAATTGCCAAATTCATTCTGAACCAAATCATTTATAGGTATGGTGTCCACAAATCATTATCTCGAGATGATGGCACATCCTTTAAAAATGATGAGGTCCATGAGTTATGCAATAAATTCAAAATAAACTATCACATGACCTCTCTTTACTACCCTCAAGCCTATGGGAAAGCAAGCAACAAAAAAACATTAAAGGCTATTCTCCTCAAAACAGTCAAGGAGAACAAGCAAGATTGGCATCGAAAACTATATCCGGCCTTGTGGGCCCATCGAACCTCAATAAGAACACCAAAATGAGCAACCCCTTTCTCATTGGTATTTGGGGCAGAAGTAGTTCTCCCACTTGAGGTTGAAATACCCAGTCTCCGCATGTTATTACTAGGGATTTTGGATGAAGAAGCTTACAGGGAGACACGCCTCTCTCAACTGGAAAGCCTTGATGAGGCCAAGATAAACACCGAACAATGGCATAGAGCCTATGCTGACCGGATGTGCTAGAAGTATAACAAAAATTCTATGAGTGAGAAATATATGAGGGAGATCTAGTTCTAAGACTAGATAGCTGGATTGATAAGAAAACCGGTGAAGGAAGGAAGTTTTGGCCCAAGTGGTTGGGCCCATACCAAGTCATGAAAGACTACGGAAATGGTGCGTATCTCTTGTGCACACTAGAAGGTGAGGAATTCAATGAAACCATCAATTCCTTACATCTTAAATGGTTTTACACATGAGACATCAGAATCACCACTTGTACATTATAGCTACCTACATTGCATTAGTCATTTAGCTATTTCATTTTTTCCACTCATTTCGTAAAAATGGTAGTCAAGGAACTTACTCTTAAGCAATCTATTACAAATTTCTAAAAATATTGGCAAAAGCATTCAAATCACATCTCCTCAAACATCATCAAGTAATTTCAAATCTTCTCATCAAGTTTGATAGACAAGTATTGATGAAAACCATACCAAGGCTTGCATACTTGGTTTTGCTCTTTCTTTCTACTAGGTGAAGTTGTCCTTACCTATGGTCTATTCTAGAAGCTTCTTGGTGTCACATCTATCCCTCTTAAGTCTCTTTGAAAGAAAGGATATCCCAAAGTCATAGATCAGAAGTGTCAAAATCAAATAGAATAAAAATGCCAAGCAAACAAAATATTTTTATTTTACACTCCTTTGCCCCACCAACCTTTGGTGATAAGCCCGCATCTCTTACTAGTGGTGCGAGGTTGGGAAAGGAAAGAAATGCCCTTACTCGCCTATATCCTACCTTTTGTGACAAACCCATGCTTCTTACTAGTAGTATGAGGTAGGGTGTGGGGGGTCCATTCACACAAATTAACAAATCTTGGTATTCTAGAAATACAAATCAAATTATATTAAGTGAAAACAAATTTCCAAATTCCAAAGAGATCAAATCCTCAAAACTAGATTTTGTCAACCAAGTTTCCATTTATAGATCTAAGTCTAGATAAACTGAAAAGTAAGTGGCCTTCTAAGCTTGGTGGTAGTTCTGAGTAGGGTAAGTGTGTAGGTCTAAGTTTGGTTTCTGTCACTGGTTTGTCTATCTCTCATCGTTCCACTCATTCAAACTCATACAATTTGTGCCCTTCCCAAATCTTGGTGTTGAGCCCTCGCATCCTACTGGTTGCGTGGAGTTGGGAATGGGGAAATTTCATCTCTTTATCACTATACATTCATCATGTTTTGCCAACATAAGAAGAAATCATAGATATTGCCCAAAGAGGTCGAAAGTTCAATACTACAATGTGTTCGTCATCACATATCAACATTACAAAAGCATACAAAGTAAAACATTCTGTTTACTATCATTTGTTATCCATTTGCATACATTCTGAAAAGCCTGAAAACAAATACTCTAAAAACATCTAGTATACATATGGAAACGAGTCACAAAATTCTAGGCACCGAGAGTCTAGATCAAATATATATATATATATATATATATATATATATATATATATATATATGGTGTTTCATGTACAATGCCATCATGCACTAAGGCATGGTCAAAACACTCAATGAGCCCACAAAATACAAAACAAACATACAAATATCTGACCAAAGGTCGCTACAAAAAGACACTACGATCTCTCAATCTGTGAGATCCCTCAGAAGGTGTATGGCCATGCCTAGGACTCCTGCTGCGATGACGCTCTGAATGGACAGAGGGCTCACGATCATGGCCAATAGTTGTGGTCTCACTATGAGAGTGACTCCTCCTCATCAAGTGCTCAACAGTCCTATATCTAGCCAACTTGGTGCGAAGGGAGGTAATGATATTTTTTCGCCTTCTAGACAGGGGCAAAGACATCTATATGTTGACTAGCTATTGAGGGCTCCCAATGTCCTCAGTGAGCTCAGCCCAAGTACCATTAGAAGGGAGCAATAGAGTGTTAGTACACACCAATGCAAATCAAGTCTCGCCATCCCTCGTAGTCATTGAAAATTTAAGGAGAAACACACAAGTTAGAAGTTTTCCAAAATAAAACCAAAGATAAACAAAACAACAAAAGGAAATAACAACTAAAACAATTCTAACTAAAGCAAAGTCAAGAAAGGAGTAGTAACTCACTCGGATCTCTAGGCCTCAGGTAGGATCTCTAGGATCCGCACTGCCATTGACATTGCCACCGAGTATCATCCCTCCCACATGGAGTAATGTGATAGCCTACCATGGACTTGCCATCTCCCCCTAAATCCTGAGAAGGTAACTCCTCTGAAATCAAAGTCACCTTCTCTACGCTTTGCTTTCCCTCTCGGCCCATAGGATATCCTAAGTATCATACCACTCAGAATCGCTATCATCCTCCTCACCTGTCCTGCTGGCTCCAGTCTCCATCTCCTTCATCTCCTCCTCCTCTATCTCTCCCCAGTGAACTCCTCAAACTTAGAGTCCAAATCAATAGGCTCATCTCTGCTATGGGCAGGAACGGTGGTAATATGAAATAAAGGTTCCCGAGGAGCAGCGCTACCCTCGAGCATGAACCACCCTCCTAGCTGCGATGGGAACACCAAGAGTAACCACAAGTCCAACCCCGGCCTCTAGGACCTCCCGAGCCTCATGAATAGATCTATACATTGGCCTACCAGAGGAAACATGTCAATGTATGGGAGGCCGAACTACTGTGGTACTCTGTCAAAGGGGTGGATCTCCAACTTCCCCGTCTTGTCTACCAGTTGACTGGTAGTGTGGTAAGCAATCAATGTAATAGTCTCCTCTCCCCATAACCCTACCATGGCTTGATAAGGAGTAGCCTCCATGTCTGCAATGGTCAAAGAGGCCATTGGCTAGTGAGGCACTCTAAGAATGGTCATCCCTGTCCACCTCGCTGCCCTGACACCCCAGGATCCTCTACCTATACACCTCTCCCATACGGAGTGATGTGCTCATACACCCAACTCATGACAAGAGTAGGGTGGCTCAATGACTGTCCCTGTAGTCTGACCACCCTGTATAAATCATGGTAGGTGGTCCCGAGGATGTCTTCTCCCCAAGCGTAAATGTGGCCATGGCCCTCAATCTATGCAATGATGGGAGCCCAAAATATAAGAGAGTGTCCCCTCCCTTGTCCCCAATCAATCTCGAAGCAAGGATGCCCATGATAGCCTTACAGAGCACAGGAATATCTGACTCAACAATGGAGTGGACCTTCACCCCCTTCTTTAACCCCATGGAAACAACGACATCCCCCATATAAGTGGCCCACTAAACCACCTGAGATCTGGACACTGCTATCTTGAGAGACAACCGCCTCCCAAGAATCGGGACCCCTAATATGCGATAAACATCCTCTAGGGTGATGGTCCACTCACCCCTAACTCCTAGAAATTGGAAAGTGTTTTGATCCACATCCCAAGTATGAAAATAAGTCACATAATATGTGACTAGCAGGTGCAACGTGAGGGACCTGTGTAATCCTCCAAATGTTAGCCCTCTAAAGAGTATCTTGCTCTGCCTGAGTGAGTGCCTCTAACACTGTTGGGAGCCAATCACACTCCCTCTCTCAGCTCCATTTGATGTACTCCTCCTTCTACATCCACCCAAAAACATAGAAAAAGAGTAAGTTAGTAACAAAATATGACTAGAAAAGCTAACAAGAACATGTAAAAATGCTAAAAATGCAAAAACAAGTAAATAAAGCATATTTTTTTGCATTCTATTGTGAACCACTGCCCTGTGCAGAGCAGCGGTTCCATAACCACCACCTTCTAGGGCGGCGGTCCCATAACCACCACCCTGCATGGGTGGCGGTCTGTCTTGAACCCGCGAATGGCTCGCAAGCCCTAAAAATGCATTAAAAATGCACAAAAACACCATTTTTACTAAAATAAAGACCTACCCTATGGGCGCCCCCTAGAGACTCATTTAAAACTAGCATTTTCAAAAATAACCCCCCAAGACAAAGATTTTATCATTTCTACATTTTAGGTTCAAAAACAATAAATTGAGAAGAACTAACACGAGAACTTCGTGGGTCGATGTTCCGCTCTGGAGGCATGATCACTATCTCACCATAAACATTTTGACTATACTCTTGTCAAAAACTATCACCGTGGGTCCCAGAGCTCAAAAACTATCAAATCAATCCATGCAAATGAATAGTAAAATGAGTTTTTATATATATATATATAGCTTTCTAAAAATGATTTTGAAGGTCTTTCACAGGGTTGGAGTGTCAATGGAGGTAAGTTCTAAACCCCGTAGATGGTAAGTCCTCATTTCATATCAATTTAGTTTTATTTCTCAATTTATTTTATCTATATGCACTTGAGTCCCCTTTTTCATTTTATAGATAGTGGGATTTTGGATGGCGACTTTCTGACACACGGGCATGTTAGGTATAACTCCTAACTCCCCATTTCAAGACCACCATACTTGGATCCACCATTTTACGCCTCTTCATGGCTAAGATGCTTCTCGAGGGGGAAATATGTACGTACCCAAAATTGTAGGGTACTACACCATCGGAAAGATGTTACACATACCCTAATGATGATACAGGTCTCCTCGCAAGGTGTTCGGGATCCATAAAAGCTTGCCAAGTATATGTTTGTATCGTATGCCTCACCCGGCCTTCATAAACTTTTTTTCCACCCTCTCGCCCCCTTTTTCCTTGCATTTTAGTCTTAAGTGATGAGACTGCTGCTCTGTCTGCGTGGCGATCTTGTGACCATGGCCCCGGGACAGGCAACGGTCTCATAACCGCTGCCTGCACATGGCGGAAGTCTGTGCACAAGTTTTCCAGAAAGTTCCAATGATTACGTGAAATGTAAAATTTCAATTTCTATCTACATTTTTCAGCTAATTTTCTTTGCATTTATGTTTTGGCCACCCTGTGAATAGTGTTTTCACTTTGTTTAATGGTAACATAGTTTCATTCCAAGTTACCTTCTAGTGAATGCATTTTCTATAAATAGCCATCTTGTTTTCAAACAAATGGCCCCTCTCCTTCTCTATTTAATCATTTAGTCTTTTGAGTTTCTTGCTTAGAATTCCAATAGTTTCATGTTTTGCATCCATTGTTAGTCTTCTTTGCTATTTAGAGGTCATTTGATCTTCTTGTTTCAATCTTGCTTCATTGGTGTTCCATGCAAGTTAGTTTAGAGTAAGGTAGTTTCATTCTTAGATTGGAATCCATTTAGAGTTGTAGGTTTTGTTTAGTCACAAAAGATAGTTTCTAGAACTCTTGGCGCATTTGTATTGTATTCCACAATAAATCCCACTAGGAATTACATAGTCAAGCTCTGTTCACTTGCACTATCTCTCTCTTACTTGCATTGTATTTGGTCTATATCCAAAGCTACCATTGTTTGAGTACCCTATTCTACCGATGCTATCATATACACACTTTTCTGGATTCAAGAGAACACGAAGGAATGAGGAGATCACACTGAGGGGATGAAGTCACACACAACTAGATTTACCACTGTTCTGTAAACTCTAGGTTTGAGCTATCAAAGTTCTAGTTACAACGTATCAAATAGAGTAGTAAATTATTTTATTTCAGTCAAATCTCACTCTTGATATCGCTAGGGAAGCTGTGGGGATTGATAGTTTCTAAGAAACTATGATTCATTCCTCACTTCTGAGGTAGGATCGAGAGCCTTTCAATTTAAAACAATTAGTTGCTTAGATATTTAGGATAAATTCACAACTGCACAAGAAAATAAGCTACATCGGGCTACTTTGTTTGTTTTAATTTTGTTACTAGATTAGTTGTCCATTTGCTAAATATATTAAAATAGTTGCTCTTTTAATTTCATTAAAATACTTCATCAAAAATACAAAAATAAAAATACATACATAGTGTAGATACATCTTTCATAATTAGTTTATTAGTTTTAGTTAAAAGTTGAAATGTTTTGCATGACAATCATGGGACCTAGAGAGCCTAGAGAATACATATTTGAACCAATAGTGCCTCAACCAAATCTCCCCACAACACTAGCTAATATAGATCAAGACCTTAGGATACAGGTCTTTCGAGCAATGGTAAACCTATGAGCAATTAGTGAACAACTGAGAGAGTTAAATATTAAAGATGACAAGGCATACACATTTTGGTCAAATCATCCTAACTATAGATTGCCTTGATAGGGCATCCGTATGACTGTACAAGGATTCAAAAGAGAACAAGTATTTGGTTGCGATCCTTTAGTTCCATAACCTAACACAAGAGACCTCCTCGTCGACATAGATACTAGCTTACACATTCAAGTTGCAGAACACCTATAAGGTATTTTGAGAAAATTACACAACTTCTAGTTCTAAACATAGAGGCTGAAAAGGCATATGATTATTGGATAGTTGGAAGGAGAGATTAACTCTGCATATGACCATAGGAGGTCCGACACAACCACGAACTTACGGTTGTGATCCATAGGTCCCACAACCCAACGGGCCTACTAATCAATCAAGACATTGATGTTGGTTTATGAACACTAGTATTTAGGTCCTCACCACTTCCACTAGACATTATTACATAATTCTCCTTATTAAACATAACAGCCAATCAAGCTAAGGATTTCTGGACTAGACCAGAGAATCATCCATAAAACCCCGGAAAATCCACTACACCTCCCATCACCATTTTCATGACCTTGTCTGGAAATATACATGAAGCTCCACAGGTCACTTCCCATGTATCCAACAACCAATAAACAAGATCTTGGAAGAGCTCGACATTGATTGGAGCCTTCGAAACTACTATTATATCTAAATGATCCATTACACCAATTCAGGTTAGGAGGGCCTTCTTTGCCTTAGATTCACAGATTCCATTATTACGTATTGAGGATATAAGATTGCCCAACTAGTTTTTTTGTATCCATATATATTCCACATTCACCGGCTATCTCAGCACGACCTCGAGAGGTTGGATACGAGGAAGAGTTACTTGTATATTCTTAAGCTCACATGTTACTTTTCCATCATACAATATCCTTTGATTGGGAGTCACATCTACCCTTTGTTAATATTTATTCCTTGTTCATTTTGAGCTTGACGTAAATATTGACATTGTGTTGATCACCTTTGCATCAAACTATCACTTTGCACACGCATTTTCATATGGTGTATTTCCTTGTTGATTGGCTTTGTGTTTCACACTTGCTTGATTGTTCCTTGTGATTATTCATTTAGAAAAATTATTTTCTAGGAAAATCCCTTTTGATCTCATCATTATTACATCATCACGATGTCTATTTCCTTAGACCTTCTTTAAAAATCACGCACACATATCAATACTTATGAAATGTCTAGTTGGATGTCATTATGCTACTCGAATTGACATGTCACTTCCTTCCCTTTGAAGGAGTTTTGTCCCACTATATAGGTGTAGAAATTTGTGCTTAAATGACACCAACAATGAATGAATATTGTGTGGTTTGTCACATTTACAAAAGTATAAAACCTAGGTTTAGGAATTCAAATCAAAAGATTCCCATTACAACTAAACCTCATTTGGTTCTTTGTGCTAGAGAGTCCATTTTTCGGTACCTTGTCCCCCACCTTCAGCTCATAGTTAGTGGTATGGTTTGGATGCCTTTGATCCAAATTATTATTTAGGTTCCCCCCACTCCTATTCCGATTCAGATCCAAACTACCATTCGGATTCCCACTCTTCTTCTAAAGATTCAAATCCCAACTATTATTCGGATACCCCTAGATCACATATTGAATCATGATCCTCCCTTCCTTTGTAAGACAATTATTCCTAATCACCTCAACAATGTCTTCATCCATTGAAGACTCATGTGACTCCAAGTTCCATTGATCAAACATCTAATTCAGTTCTTGAGTCATGGTCCTCCCTTTCTTCGTAGGACCTCCTTCATCATTCACCTTGATGACCTCTTCCTCCATCGAAGAGTTCCACGAATCAGATTCCCTCTAGTCAATCATCTAATTTGACTCCTACGTCACAACTTAATGGATGGCTATGTAATCCTACTTTCCAACCTACATTACATCGTCTTCTAGAAAAATGACCTAGGTCCAAATCCAAATCATCCATTGATGAGACACTTGCCACCAAATATACGTCATCTCTTGAGTCATCTTTTGCTATCAAACTGACTTCAATCCCTCTTGACCCTTGATCCCTTTCAACCATATCATACCATTTCCTCATCCATCTTCTAAAGATCAATGTCTGCGACCATGTCAAACCATTAAAAATAAGCCATGTGCTAAGATATCTTTTCGAAGCACTATCAAAACTCTTCACGAGAGTGATAAGGTCAAGCCTTCCCCTCATCTACATCATCGGACATCTTCTCCTTACGTCAATCAATCTTCCCCTAGTTTTGAACATGATTCTTCTAGTCAACCTCCTATGGTCAAAGAACAACAACCTCTATTGATTGATTTCTCTCGGAGTTGAAGGAACAATCAAACTACATGAAGATATCCCTTTAGAGGATTGCAAACAAAGGTTATTTCTTTGACTCGATAAGCTCACATATTGGGAAAATAAATTGATCCTTTTCGATAGAACATAGAGGAAAATCCTAAGGTCATGGAAATTGATTCTTCTTCTATTCAATCTTCACCTTCTTCTAAGCATGATGAGATGTCGAGGGTCTACCATTGAGTGATGACCTATCTTCACGTTACCAAATCATTCATTATCTATTACCATTCCTCAATAAAAATCTCTCCTTGGGGTCACTACTGAGTATCCCATCATCCTCTTCTATCTTGGGGCCACATCCTAGTAGACCTTCATTTTCTACTTATGGGTCACCCCTTTCCCTTATATTATTGGGCCACGTCCTAGTATCCCTTCACCATCTTCTATCTATGGGATACCTCTCGGTAGTCCCTCCTCATTTATACTTGGGCCACATCCTAGTAGCCATTCCTCATCTTCTAGTCATGGCTCACCTCGAGTAGCCTAATTTATTCCATCTTACGGCTATATCCTCAAAGCCCTTCATCATCTTCTATCGGTGGCTCACCTCTCGATAGCCCATCCTCTTTAATTCTTGGACCATATCCTTTTCATCCATCACATCTTTCTTCTATACATGGTGTGGCAAGCCCACAGTCATTTCTCACATCGATTTAAATGTCCATGTTTTCTTTCTTCTCCTCCTTGGGATTATAAAAGTCACATGTCAACTTATAAGAAACCCAAACAAGTTCATTATCAAGCTTAGTTCAAAATTTCCAAGAGCCCCAAAGCTCCTAATAAATCAAAAAATCTAAAAATTATAAATCAAGTGTGATTCAAAAACGTACATCAACGTAACCATCAAGTTTGGCGTAAAGTGCAGAAACCTATGGATAGGGAACTCAAGCTCCCACATACGAAATCCATGTTTTAAGATAAATCATAGTCATTTGTTGAGTACGAGCTCACCTCGATCATCGAGATTGGAGATAACATGACTCTTGATAAGCAATCACACCTAGTCTCCCTTATAAAGGAAGTTACAAACATCGTTGTTGGATCTTACCAAAAAAAGTGACTTTGTTGGTCCCACCTTTCTAAAACTATCAAAAATCTAAAAATCAAAACCAAATGCAAAAATACAAAAACATAAAAATAAAATAAAAATCAAAGGTACAAATATCAAACATTGCAATCAGGTATTGCGTACACATGGATTTTTCTTTCTTACCTTTCTTCTCATTCCTCTGAAAGTCTTCCTACCATTTTCATCCCTTCAGTGATATTTTGGTTAGCCTATTCACACGCATTTTGTGACATTTATCTCTATGGTATCTATTTGACCCTGGTCTTTTATCACCTTGGTAAATTAAAGAACGACTAACCTCATGGAGATCCTATCACATTCAACATCTAATAAAATTGTTGTGAAGAAATTTTGGACATATTTTTTGGCACTAGCCAATGTCGTCATCATAATCACTTCCACCTCATTCCATCAAGCCATCAATGGTTCTTAACCCCTTGTAAAAAAGAGAGCTGAAATAAATTTTGAGAAAGAAAAAGAATACAAATCAATCAAAAAAAAATCAAAAGCTAAAAGATAAAACAAATTTGATATATAAGTCTCTCTTGGGGTATTTCCAATAATCTCTATCAAGGATATGGACATCTGATTGTAGTAGAGAAATGTTGTGATTAGAATCAAATGCACCTCCGTTGGGGCTATGGACACCTAGTTAGAAGCGAGAGCAATGTACGATTATCCTTCCACCATCCATTCACAAAAAGCCTATCGAACTTTATAATTCTTACACATTAGCTAGGATGTCCTCACTTGCTTATCTATTAAACCTTCCCTTCAAGAGGTAATAAATTCCACATGCACACACTAGATCTCTGTGAGTAGGTAGGATTAGTATGTTACCAAGTGTTCTTTTTTAGACCTTGTTCAAACTCTTGCTTTAGTCCTTATCTCATCTCACAATTTGTGCCTTTGGCTAGTCACTTCTTCATCGCGAAGCTTCTAAGATACATTCATATCATTAACATCATTCTTCTACTTTCATTGAACATCGATGTGTATAAGATTAATTTTTGCCATATTTTCCGACACCTTTATCCCCTTTCACAAAAACAATCTTCTCCTTTCTTTTTATCATGTTCTTTTAGGCCAAATTATGATGGGGGCATCCTTGCTTCTTCCCAACACTTCATTGGTTTACGTTCATCATCATGTTGAACCTATCCATAATGGCCTTGGGTCCCACTTCTACCCGTGAAGATTTTTCCTTTGAATACTCCCACCTAATCACCGGGGCATTTTTGCATCTTCATCTTCTCGTACACATGTGGTCTTGTGCCCTAGTACATCACGCCTAATCTTTGGGGGCATCCACACTTTCTCAATTACTTGTGGATAGCTCCGTAAAGGTATTAGAAAAATGCAAAAACATTCAAAAATGTTAGAAAATCTAAACAATAGAAAATTGTTAGAAAAATTCTAAAAAAACTACAAAAATAGATAACTCGCTTATTACGGATGAAAATGTGTCTTGCATGGTATTATTTCAGTTTCCTACTATTTTGTTTCACATCTTCACCGATCAACACGACTTGCGAGATCGTTGGATTCACAACTATTGAAATTTTGTTCACTTGTGCAAAAATGGGAAAATCAAAACTTCATCGTTACAATGAAAGTCTTGGGTGAATTATACCTAAACTAAGGGAGTTGGATATCATTTGTTACTCTGAATTAGTTATAAGGTTAAATTCAATTTGTAGTGATGTCTGCTATCACAAAACATAACAAATCACATAGTCTACAAATTCATGCCATCTTAAGCAAAAGAACACAAAGCCCCAAAGGATAGCTATGTTGTCTTGATGAAGACGACAAATTACAGAGTAGGTGAAGTGCTTGAAGAAAAGAAAGAAATATAGATATATCGGAAAATTAGGCTTCATTACTGAATGTTACAAGTTCTCATCAATGTTCTTTCCTTCATGATTAAGACATTCAATTATGTTACTGAGTTGTTTAGTTCATTATACAATCCATACAAAGAAGCTAGAATGCAGAAGGGAATACACAACTCATTTTAAAAATTCAATGTTTTATTCACAAGGAAGGTCAAATGTTTCCCACACAAGCCATGGGATGTAATTGAAAAGTAAAGTATAGCTATTGAAATAAAAGGTACACATGCATGAAAGAGAAAGCAAAGGAGTATGAGTGAACCCATCATTTCCTTGGGGTTTCTTTCTTTGATTGAAAACATCTCCATTTCCATCTTCTTCTTCATCTCCATTGTAGAAGCCTTGTAGTTGAAAAGAAGAAAATGATAACTATCGATTATGAGCTCATGGATTAATTCATTTCCTAAACCTGTCCTAATTCATGCATATGAATCTCTAATAACAGGAGATGTAATTTACTTGAATATAAAACTCCATACATGCTTTATTTACTTAGAAAGAGAGAAGAAAGAGAAAAGAAAGAAGAAAACATGGACATAAGAGAGGCCAAAAGCCTAAGTATTTTCTAACTATTTTCCTAAGTGTGCAGGTACATGTTGTAGCCAATGAAAAATAGACAAGTCATAAGTGCATGCAAGAAAAGGAAGAATGTAACTCAAAGTTTCAGTAACTATTCTGAAATGGAAGAAGTTAGAGTGTAGAAGAGAAGGTTACAGTTCAAAAAGGAATGATGAATGAGAACTACCACCTAAATGGGAAGAAGCATAATTTGAAAGCTGATGTTTGGCTAAAAAGAGAAGGTTACAGTTGAAAAGGAATGAAGACAAGATTCTGAAATTTTTTTGACAGGGATTTGCCATGTAAAATGGACATTTACAACTTTCCATCATGCTGCTTTTAACTACTACATGCTTAAAGGAATTATTTAAATCAAGTAAGTGATACAGAAAAGCAGTAAAGCATGCCATGATCAAGATAAACAACTATGATGTCTCATTTTTATCTAGCTTCAAACATGAAGTGTTATGTTCTATATTCTGAATAAGAAAATACAACTACTATAGCTGGAAATGGATGGAAGAAGAATACGGAATTTTTTTGTTTGCCATGAAAAATCAACATTTCAGATTTTCCAACATGCCAGAAATGTTACTTAAAGGAAATAAAACATCTATGTGAAAGAAACAAAGTAATAGAGATCTTAACAAGCATCTGAATCAAAGCTTATGCCTAAAATAGTATTAAAACAGATGAACTACTTGTAATTTCAAAAAAATAAATGATACAAGGTACAAAGATCTCATGAAATCAAGAATAGTCAAAGTGTTATTACTACTAGTTCTAGAATCAAATGAACAAGCCTACCGGTCTGTCAAAAGATACAGAATTCTCAAAGAGCTAAATTTCAGAACCAGGAAGGATAGAAGAGAAAAGTAATGACAGAGTAGATATTGTGACAGAAAAGCATATGTACAACCCAAACAACTTCAAATTTACATAAAGACCTCAAGTCCCAAATCTGGGACAGATCAAAGTACGCATCATGCTACATTATACTTCAGAGCTAAATTCAAATGCAAGATTCAGGGTTAAATAGAACCGGAAAACACATGAAGGATCAAAGGTATCTCCTTGACTATGGCTCAATACAACAAAATTGAAACTAATAGGCAGAGTTGACTGAGTTTGGATTAGACCATAAAAGGCTTAAAGATTGTGAGAACAATATTAAAATCAGAAAACACATCTATTATGGATATCAGGCACAAGTATAAAGTAATAGATCTTCAATCTAGATAATCATATGGAACTCTGGCTACAAACTAGGTAGTAAACTTCTACAAGTTATGAGGTTACAGTGGTTGAAAAGATACATGGCTCAAAATTTCAGTAAGTTGTTAAAGGCTCAAGATCTAAATATCAAAATGTATATAATACCAACAAATGAAAAAACGAATCCTATTACATCTAACTGGAGGATTCTCAGTTTCCAAAACAATCATACTTCCAGGGGTAGAATCAATCAAAGAAGAAATTTCACTACATATATCAGATATGATGATGATATTACCAAAGTCATAAGTTTCAAGTGGTGAATCCAAGAGAAAATTACAGTTTTAGGCTCCAGTCGGAGAACCCATTAAGGGGTATCAAAATTAGAGTAAGAAACAAGGTCATCTAGTTCAGAACTAAAGAAACCAAACTCAGAAACAAGTTTCAACTTGAAATGGCCGAGGTCGAACCAAGGGGTCACATGAAATGTAAGAAAGAAATGAATGTCAAATACTCCAAAATAGAGGTCCTAAGGAAAAACTGAACTCTATACTCAGAAATAGAGACTCAAAAGATTCAGATAACAATTTCCACAAGGCTAAGCATGCATAACTAAAGCTCGAAGGATCTCCACAAATGAACACCATGAGTAGTTCCAGACATTGGAGGATCCTGATAGCTCAAACATCAGAACAACTCAATTCATGACAAGGGATTCTTCTGACTGAGAAAGCAATTCGACAACATAGAATGCAAAGAAATGGCATATTTCGGTTCCCCTAGTAATAGAAAACACAAAAACCCATGAAGAAATATCATAATGGATTCATAAAATAATAAGAGGAAACTAAAAGAAAAAGGATATAGGTTCAAAATTTAGGGATATACCAAGATTTGAACTAGGATTACCAAGACATTGCAATATGTAAAAAAATCAAGGAAACCAATAGGTGGCATGAACTCCACAATTATTCACAAAATCAATTCATAGCACATACTCAGAGCTCAAGATATGGGTACATCTTGATAACACCTTCAAATTTCACCACAGTTATGAACTTACAAATTTTGGCACAAGTTTCTTAAAGATTAATAACCTACCATACTTCAACTCCATTTGCATAGTCAACTCGAAGAAACAACCATGGTGGCCACCTTCACAACCATCTCCTCGTAAAAAAGACAGAGGAAGAGCTACAAAATATAGTTGTAGCCGAGCTCAAATATAGAATGAAACAATCGCATTGAGGAAATTTTTTTCCAAGGCTTCACCCACGAACAGAAAACCGAATGAAATGATCATTAGACCCAAGCTTTCCTTTACCGCCCGAATCCAAGTATGGGTTAAGTTCAAACTCAACCATGGTTCAAGATCAATGATCAAGCTTCATCAAGGATGAAGATCAAAGGCCGAGAATCATGCTCAGAGCTCGAAACAAATAACCACGGTTAGTCCCCACCAACCACATTCAATGCATAGTCAGAAACCCTAACCGTGAGTCCAAGGATCGATGACATCAAAATAGAGGTACAAAAATCAAGGGCCAAGGTTTCATCATCATTATTAAAGTAAACTCAACTTTGAGTTAGGTTTCCACTAAAAACGCATGCGCCAAGGGGTGACTCATCATGGTGAAGGGGACCAACCCCATTGATATCATTTACATTGACTTCTATAATTTTAAACTATAATCCAACTCCAAATAATGCAAAATCCGGCCAAATTATTCCACAATGATCACCGGAAAGGTGAAATATTTTAACCATATACTATTCAAACATGCGAGCTGACAAGTATTACATGGTCATGTATGTCTAAAAGGTGGAAGATTATATAGTGTGGCATATGTCAAATAATCAAAGGTGACCGAGTATGGTGTGGTAACTATTACAAGTGCCCATATGTATCTAGAACCATAGTATTATTGCTAATTCCACCAAGGTGGCCAAACCTGGTAAAGTGAAGGTGGTCCCCACTCCAAGGAGTTAAAGATCATCTACAACATGTCACCCATGTGACCACTTAGACAAGAAATGTCAACATTAGAATTTGAGCATGGAGGTGGTTCCCACCAAATGGATACATGGATGATTATTATTGCAAGTATTGCAATTATTTCACTCACATACAGAAATTTATTTTTGCATACTTCACAAGAGGACAAAGCAAGGAAGAAGATGAAATTGCATGCCCATGGAGAGAGACTTGCCTAGCAAGCAATCTTATTTTTAGAAAATTATTCACCCTTCTTTTCTTAAAAATAGAATAGTCAACTTTAGTTGACTAATTGTAATCAAGGTCAAGTTAAATGCCTATTCTTAATTGCATGCTCTATTTTTCCCTTTATCTATTATTAAATAAAGGATAAAAATAGAATGCATGGGTGAGTACAAGCCTTAGGCTAATTTAGGAAGAGGGTGAATTTTATTTTTCTATATATTGTGTGCCTTTGCAAAGCACAAAGAGAAATTCTGGAGTACTTTTGGATATATGAGTATGAAACAAATTTTTCCAGCTTTTGCCCTATGAGTGTGAAGTATTTTCTCGCCTTCCAAGCTATTTTGCATTCTTGTACATGTTTATATTAGTCTTGTGAATGTAAATTCCCCGATCAATCACCTTACCCCAGTGCAAATTCATTCCTTTTAGCTTAATTTTAATGTGTATGTTAACTTATTAATCTTTGTTGTGATTCTTTCTCAAAGATAATCAAGTACTTTTCCCTTAGATATTTTGCAGAAAAACTATTGGTTCGTGCATCAAAATCCTTCCCAAATCAATTGTACATATACTCGTCAAAGTCCTCATACAAATTTGGTGTATCACCTTAGTTTTAATTATTTTATAGTCATATTTTACTCTCAAACTCCCAGAAATCAGTTTAGGATTCACCAATAAGGAACCGACCTTGATATTGGAGACTCACCTCAACATAGTTATACCCATAGACCTGAGGTGTTTCCATTGTATCCACGATAGAGAGAGATCAATTGTGCAAGCTTAGAAAACTGTAACCATCTCTCTACATGGTGCACTTTCGAGAGATAACAATTTTTGGCATGCCCGGTGGGAGAAGAATCGAGATCTGCATGCATGTTACAAATTCTACATGATTTACAATAGTTTCAAAGCCACTTTAAGGAGCAAGTTACAAAAATTTATTCTAAATATTTTAAGATTTTTTTTGGCAACTTCATTAAGATGATATCAAGACTAGTATTGTAACATGTTCCATGCCTAAAGTGACTACAAGATCATTAGTAAGAGGAATTCCTCCTGAGTTTGTTTCTCTACCCTTGAGTTCTGCTAGAAGGAGAAGAGTTGGTAATACTTTACCTTATAATAGACCTGGTTTTGATAACCCTCCTAATATTCCTTCACCACGTATCAATTTCTCTATTAACATCCTAGTTTTTCAAATGGCTATTCAACCACCAATGAATTTTGTGACCTTTACTAATGGAAGTCCATTAGTAATCCTATTTTACCAAGACATTCCTAATGCTGCCATGAAAATTATTCCATCATTCACGGGTGAAAATCAGGTTACACTGCATGAACATATCAAAGATGTTATAGCCCTATGTGCAGTCCATAATATCACTCATGAATACGTAGCTTTAAGACTTTTATTTGCATATTTTAAAGGGTAGGCCTTTGCAATGGTATTGAAACCTAGAAATTGGAAGCACAAGAAATTGGGAACTTGGGTGAAAAATTGCTGAAACAGTTCAGGATAATTCAGATCATTTGTCTCTCATTGAACAATTGTCTACTATCAAAAGAGCTCCCAATGACTTTATGTCCAGTTTCAATATCTAATTTTCCAAAACTTGGGAAAGAATTCCAACAAGTGTTAAGCCTCAAGTTGATCATGCTTTCCTTTATTATCTTAGAGTATTAAACAATGATATATCAACTATGATTCAGTCAATGGGAGGAGAAACACTCCCAGCAGCTTATGATATCACTATTTGAGCTGAAAATAGTCTTATTCAAGCTGGAAAATTAGCACCAAGGATTTTAATGCCCTTTTTAGAAAATTTAGCACCTATTCCTAGCCTATTACAATCATAGAACCTACTGTTGTAGCTCCATCAGATGATGTATTTAAATTTTTGCAAACTATGGGAAATAAATTGACTTTGATTGAGAACAAAATTGCATTACCTAGCTTGAGACCCTATCGGACTCCTTAATAGCCCTATCAGCAAGAATCAACAAAACATGAAGCCTTATCAACATAATCAAAATTATAGGTAGCCTTACCAACAAAGGTAGTTTTACCCAAAGGCTCCTAGTTCATCTAACACTTTAGTCCTAGTTAATATGGCTACAAAAGAGTGGTGTCAACCTTGTAATCAACCTCATTCAGCTGCAACTTTCCCAAATGATTTTTTGAATCTGAATCTTATTGCACAACCTCAATTTGAAACATTGTTCATGCCTCAAATGGAGGGTGGGAAGTAAGAAACTCATGTTCAGAAGGCACTTGAACAAAATTTAGTCAATTTTAATGAGGAGGATTTCATTGTAGTCACTACTAGGGCTCAAGGGAAAGTCTGCTGAAGGTCAAAAACAACAAAATAGGCCTATCCTGTCTACTATTACTGATAAGACAACATCTACACTTCCAAAGTCAACCAACAACCCTACTGTTCCTCAAAAAAAAAAGTGTTCTAGTTGACAAAGGCCATAAAAAATAGCTACAGCTTGATCCAAGAAGACTATTTATACCTCAGATATCTAAAGGCAGTTGAAGCAAAATCAGTTTTTGCTAAGGCCTACTCTAAGACAGTTGAATCCATCTCTAAAACAATTGCTTCTTTTAACATTGTTGATGTAATGAAAAATCATAATGTTAACATCTCAATGTGGGACACTCTAAGTATTCCTAGATAGCAAGATTTACTTTCTCATGAACTAGCTAAGCTACATATTTCTTCAAATACAATAGAAAAGGAAGTTCATAAGGTAGACATGGTCCTTGGAACATTTGAACAAGACCACATTAAAGAAGTTAAGTGGATGGTTCAAAAGTTCTGAATGCTCATGATATTAAGAAACCACCACCATTTTATTTATCATTGATTATTGGAGAACATTTAGTTCATAATTGCATGGTGGAAAGTGGTGCAAGTAACACAGTTATGCCAAAAGTGATTGCAGAAAAACTGGATTCACAGTATGAGCCTACAGAAAGGAGTGTCTTATAGCTTGATGGAACTGCAACTAATACGGTTGGTATAATCAAAAAATTAGAAGTGATGTTACATACTTGCCAAATGTTTCTATTATGCAAGATGTTATTGTTGTGGACTTGCCTCCATACTTTACTTTATGCTTATCTAGAGATTTCATAGCAAAAATAGGAGGTTATCTCCATTCAAATTGGTCCTTCTTATTTTTCACTACTCGTTATGGTACCAAAGTAATCACAATTCATAACCATTTTCTAGATTTCACATTGAGCCTCACTCTCCAAATGCGGTGGCTAATTATTCAGCTTTAGATCAGTCTAATTTTGATGAGGTAGCTCATTTTTAGCATTAGATGGTGTTTCTAACATGTTTATGGATGAAAAGATAGTGGAAGAACATGCTCATGATCCTTTTAAGGAAGCTAAAGAACACTTCTTTAGTGTGTCTTGTATGCATGAAGAAAATACACCACTTCCCTTACTTGTCCAAAATAGAGGATTCATCGAAGGGATTTGGAAGCTTCATTTTGATGGAGCTAAGAACAAGAAGGGATAGGAAGCAGGTCCGATGCTCACTTCCCCAATGAATGAAAGGTATTTCTTAGATTTGAGTCTCTAATTTTCATGTACTTGTAACGTATTTGAATACGAAGCTTTAATTTATGGTTTATTTTGGGCGAGAAAGAGAGGTATCAACATGCTGCTGATTTTTAGTGACTCGAGTTGGTTATCAATCAAGTAAGAAATTTCAATATTTTTAAGAATCCATTAATGAAGTCTTACAGGACATAGATTTTCGAGACTTAATGGAAGATTTCGATGCTATTAATATTGATCTATTCCTAGATCTGAAAAAAAAGCAGAGCAGACTTGCAGCGAGTTGGGGTTAGTTTTGAAGTGCTAGAATAAACTGAAAATAGCAAAATTCAGCCTCATATAAAGTTAATTGTCAGGCCCTCAGTACCTGATAATGATTCAAATTGGCAAGTTTTTGAAAGTGATGATCAAATTTGTAGGTTTTTGCAAAGAAGAAGATACGTTTTTGCTATGAATCAAGATAAATTACATCAATTATATGGTGACCAAATTGTTCATTTGAAGAAAAATAAACTACCTCGAGGTCTAGTCACATTAGAGGACATCTTCAACACTGACGATTAGTTAAGAAAGGTCAAGACTAAAATGTCAACTCATGTTGATAATTACGAAGAGATCTTAGTTGATGAAGGGAAAAAGCTATTTCTTAGAAAGGTATGTTCCTTAACTGAAAAGCAGTCATTTATTAATCTTTGCAAAGAGTTTAAGGATGTTTTTTCTTGGAAATACCAAGATCTGAAAGGATTTGATCCTAGTTTAGCACAACATATAATTGAGTTGCAACCAAATTCTAAACCTGTTAGACAAAAATAAAGGCCTGTAAATCCCAAAATAGAGCCTTTGATGAGGAAAGAATTATCTAAGTTGATTGAATCAGGTATTATCTTTCTAGTTAAGCATTCAAGTTTGGTATCCAATCTTGTTCCTGTTAGGAAGAAGCTGTGAAATTAGAATATGTGTAGATTTTAGAGATCTTAATAAGGCTTCATTAAAAGGTCATTACCCACTCTCAAATATGGATCAGAATTTGATAACAGTCTTAGGTTCAGATAGACTATCTCTTCTAGAAGGTTACAATGGATATAATTAGATTTTAGTTTGAGAAGAAGATAGATATAAAACAACTTTTACCACCAAGTGGGGTACTTATGCTTACAAAAGGATGCTTTTTGGTCTTTCAAATGCCGGTGCAACATTTCAACATGTAATGGACATGGATTTTCATAGCTTGTTAAATAAACACATTCTTATTTATTTGAATGACATTACTGTGTTCTCAAAAAATCTAGTAGAACATCTAATACATCTAAGGCAGACCTTTCGATTATGTAGACAATTTGGAATATCTTTGAATCCAATGAAGTCTATCTTTTCAGTACATCAAGGCAAGCTACTTGGTCATATTGTTTCTAAGCAGGGTTTAGCAATTGACCCTTTCAGGAGTGAAGCCATATCACAGCTATCATTTCCCCATCATAAGAAGGAATTACGAGTTTTCTTAGAAAAATCAACTTTGTTAGAAGATTTGTTCTAGATTTTGCAACATTGGTTAAACACTTATAACTATGCTAAAGAAAGAGAAAACTTTCTCTTGGACCAGTGAAGGGAGAGAAGGTTTTGAAGTGATCAAAGCAGTTATCTCTCGTGCCCTCACTCTTGCAAATCCCAATTTTGATAAAGATTTTATGATGTATGCACTCGGAGGAGCTGAAACAATATTAGCTATATTAACTCAAGTAAATGATGAAAATATTGAGCAGCCCATTACTTTCTTTGGATAGAGTTTGCATGATTATGAAACAAGGTACACATTTCTTAAAAAAAGTACTTTCGGTAGTTAGAGGAATAAAAAATTTCAAGTATATGCTTTCAAACAATAAAATCCATGTTCTTGTTTCTCATCCAAGTGTGAAAGCATTCTTACTAAATAAGGAGTTGAATGAGAAAGAGTAAACTTGATAACAAAGGTCATGGAGTATGATGTTGATATTTGGGTTGCTAAGATGGTTCAAGGGAAAGGTTTATGTGAGCATTTAATTGTTGATATGGAAAAACAACAAGTTACAGAACTAGATGATTCAAAACAACAATTCTGAGAACCAGATGATTCAAAAAAAAGTTCTAGAACCAGATGATTCAAAACAACATGCTGAAATTATGTATCAGCAATTAGAAATCATAGTTCAACCAGGAAATCAACAGCCTGAGCTCACTCACAAGATTCAGGAATTAAGATGGATGACTGATTTGGTTAATTATCTATAGCATGACACCTATCCGGAAGGTATGGACAAGAATAAATGAAGGTATTTCAGATTACAAGTTGTACCTTATATCTGCATTGATAATGTGTTATTCAAAAGAGATATAAATGGAATCTTCTTTGTGGTGTGTTGATTATGATAAAGTTCAGAAAATATTATCAGAATTCCATGAAGGACTTGTAGGAGGTCATTTCTCAGCATGTACCACAACCTTAAAAATTATGAAAGCTGGTTATTATTGGCCTAGCATATTCAAGGACTATTTTGAATGGATAAGAAAGTGTAAAAAGTGTGCTTTCTTTTTTGGAAAAGAATGTCTAGCTTTGCTGCCCTTACAACCTATTTCTATTGATCAACCTTTTATGCAGTGGGGTCTTGAATTTATCGACATGATAAATCCACCTTCTTCACAAGGACATAAGTGAATCTTAAGCTGCACTGATTATTTTACTCGATGGACTGGAGCAATAGCCTTGAAGGATGCTAATGAAACTTTGATACTATCCTTGTATGAAGGAATAGTCTCAGAGATTTTGTGTTCCAAAGCAATTATCATATCGAGATAATGCTTTATCTTTTCTTAGTGCAAAGATAACATATTGGGATATCAACCACGGAATCTATCTAAGTTCTTTATCTAATTATTACCCATAAGGTAATGGCTTAGCTAAAAGTACTAACAAGAATTTTTAAGGATCAAGAAGAGCACTTAATGATAATCAAAGAGCTTGGCATCGATGTTGTATTCAACACTTTGGGCTAATGAGTGACTCCTAAAATATCGGTTGGCAATTCACCATACAAACTTGTGTACGAAAAGAATCAAGAATGCCTATTTCGGTTGAGACTTGCATTACTACATCAATTGGATCTACTAGAGAATGAACCATTGTAGGTTTGTTATGCAGAGTTACTAGAATTACAAGAGCTAAGAGATCAAGCTCATTTGAATATGGAAAAGAATCAGAAACAAATGAAGAATACTTTTGATAAGAAATCCAAATTTAGAGTCTTCAATGAAGGAGATATTGTGTTAAAGTAGGATGATGATCGTGTAAAGCTAGGAAGACACACAAAGTTTGAAACAATCTGGAGTGGTCCTTACATGATTTCAGCTTGCAAAGAACACAATTCTTTTTAGATTTCAAAGCTGAATGGAGAGGAACTTCCCATTCTTGTGAATGGTATGTTTCTCAAACACTATTATTGAAAATCTTATAGTGATTGTTAGAGTAATATTTTCCCTTCAATAAGTGCAGTTTCTACACATTGCATCATTTTTCAATTCAATAAGTGCATTCGTGCATGTGATCTAGTTCTGAGATACTTTCCCAATTTTATTTTATTTCGAAAGGGTTAGACTTTTCAAAAAGTAAATTTTGCATTACATGTTTGAACTCCATTCCCAATGGACAAGAGCAAGGCACTAGTCTATAATCTAGCAGAAACTTTCCCCTACGAGGATTGCTAGTAACATTAACAATTTTTGCACTTGTGCAAAAATGGGCAGCTCAAAATTTGTCATTACAATGAAATTCATGGGTGAATTATACCTAAACTAAGGGAGTTGGATATCATTTATTCTTCGCTGAATTAGTTATAAGATTGAATGAAATCTGATTATGTGTCTTTGTCACAAAACATAGCAGATCACATAGTCTGTAATTTCATGCCATCTTTAACAAAAGAACACAAATCCCCAAAGGACAGTTGTGTTTTCCTAATGAAGATGACAAATTATAGAGTAGGTGAAGTGCTGAGTTTTGAAGCAGCAAACAAAAATACAAATATTAGAAAATTAGGGTTCATTACTGAATGTTACAAGTTCTCATCAATGTTCTTTCCTTCATGATTAAGACATTCAATTATGTTATTGAGTTGTTTAGTTCATTATAAAATCCATATAGAGAAGCTAGAATGCAGAAGGGAATACACAACTCATTTTAACAATTCAATGTTTTATTCACAAGGGAGGTCAAATGTTTCCCACACAAGCCGTGGGATGTAACTGAAAAGTAAATTACAGCTATTGAAATAAAAGGTACACATGCATGAAAGAGAAAGAAAAGGAGTATGAGTGAACCCACCATTGCCTTGGGGTTTCTTTCTTTGATTGAAAACATCGCCATTTCTAGCTTCTTCTTCATCTCCATTGTAGAAGCCACTGTAGCTGAAAAGAAGAAAAGGATAACTATCAATTATGAGCTCAAGGATCAATTCATATTCCTAGACTATCCTAATTCATGCATATGAATCTCTAATAACATGAGATGTAATTTACTTGAATATCAAACTACATACATGCTTTATTTACTCAGAAAGAGTGAAGAAAGAGAAAGAAAAGAAGAAAACATGGACATAAGAGAGGCCAAAATCCTAAGTATTTTCTAACTATTTTCCTAAGTGTGTAGGTACAGGTTATAGCTAATGAAAAATAGACAAGTCATAAGTGCATGCAAGAAAAGGAAGAATGTAACTCAAATTTTTGGTAATTATTCGAAATGGAAGAAGTTATAATGTAGAAGAAAGCAAATGAAGAACAATTTTGACTAAAAGGGAAGAAGTAGAATTTGAAAGATGATGTTTGGCTAAAAAGAGAAGGTTACAGTTGAAAAGGAATGAAGACAAGATTCTGAATTTTTTTGATAGGGCTTCGTCATGTAAAATGGACATTTACAACTTTCCATCATTGCTTTTTAACTACTACATGCTTAAAGGAATTATTTAAATCAAGTAAGTGATATAGAAAAGTAGTAAAGCATGTCATGATCAAGATAAATAGCTATGATGTCTCATTTTTATCTAGCTTCAAACATGAAGTGTTATGTTCTATATTCTGAATCAGAAAATACAACTACTATAGCTGGAAATGGATGGAAGAGAGAATTCTGGAAAAATTTGCTAGGGCTTTGCCATGAAAAATCAACATTTCAGATTTTCCAACATGCCAGAAATGTTACTTAAAGGAAATAAAACATCTATGTGAAAGAAACAAAGTAACAAAGATCTTAACAAGCATCTGAATCAAATCTTATGCCTAAAATAGTATTAAAACAGATGAACTACTTGTAATTTCCAAAAAAATTGATACAAGGTACAAAGATCTCATGAAATCAAGAACAGTCAAAGTGCTATTACTGCCAGTTCTAGAATCAAATGAACAAGCCTACCGGTCTGTCAAAAGATACAGAATTCTCAAAGAGCTAAATTTCAGAACCAGGAAGGATAGAAGAGAAAAGTAATGACAAAGTAGATATTGTGACAGAAAAGCATATGTACAACCCAAGCAACTTCAAATTTACATAAAGACCTCAAGCCCCAAATCTGGGACGAGATCAAAGTATGCATCATGCTACATTATACTTCAAAGCTAAATTCAAATGCAAGATTCAGGGTTAAATAAAACTGGATAACACACGAAGGATCAAAGGTATCTCCTTGACTATGGCTCAATACAACAAAGTTGAAACTAATAGGCAGAGTTGATTGAGTTTGGATTAGAACAGAAAAGGCTCAAAGATTGACTGAGAACAATATTAAAATCAGAAAACACATCTATTACAGCTATCAGGCACAAGTATAAAGTAATAGAGCTTCAATCTAGATAATCATATGGAACTTTGACTGCAAACTAGGTAGTAAACTTCTACAAGTTATGAGGTTATAGTGGTTGAAAAGATACATGGCTTAGAATTTCAAGTAAGCTATTAAAGGCTCAAGATTTGAATATCAGAATGTATATAGTACCAACAAATGATAAAACCAAGCCTATTACATCTAACTGGAGGATACTCGTTTCCAAAACAATCATACTTCTAGGGGTAGAATCAATCAAAGAAGAAATTTCACTACATATATTAGATATGATGATGATATTACCAAAGTCATAAGTTTCAAGTGGTGAATCCAAGATAAAATTATAGTTTCAGGCTCCATTCGGAGAACCCATTAAGGGGTATCAAAATTAGAGTAAGAAACAAGGTCATCGAGTTTAAAACTAAAGAAACCAAACCGAGGAACAAGTTTCAACATGAAATGGCATTTGAGTCGAACCAAGGGGTCACATGAAATGTAAGAAAGAAATGAATGTCAAATACTCCAAAATAGAGGGTTAGGGAAAAACTGAACTCTATACTCAAAAATAGAGACTCAAAAGATTCAGATAACAATTTCCACAAGGCTAAGCATGCATAACTAAAGCTCGAAGGCTCTCCACAAATGAACACCATGAGTAGTTCCAGCACATTGGAGGATCTGATAGCTCAAATGTTAGAACAACTCAATTCATGACAAGGGATTCTTCTGACTGAGAAAGCAATTCAACAACACAAAATGCAAAGAAATGGCATATTTTGGTTCCCCTAGTAACAAAAATAAAAAAAACCCATGAAGAAATCTCAGAATGGCTTCATAAAAGAACAAGAGGAAACTGAAAGCAAAAGGATATAGGTTCAAAATTCAGGGCTATACCAAGCTTCGAACCAGGACGACCGGCATTACAATATGTAAAAAAATCAAGGAACCCAACAGGCGGCACAAACTCCACAATTATTCACAAAATCAATTCATAGCACATACTTAGAGCTCGAGATATGGGTACATCTTGATAATGCCTTCAAATTTCACCACAGTTATGAACTTACAAATTTTGGCACAAGTTTCTTAGAGATCAAGAACCTACCAGACTTCAACACCATTTGCATAGTCAACTCGAAGAAACAACCATGGTGACCACCTTCACTACCATCTCCTTAGAAAAAAGATAGAGGAAGAGCTACAAAATACAGGTTTAGCCGAGTTCAAATATAGAAGACAATAATGGTGTGAGAAAAAAATTTGTCAGGGCTTCACTCACGAACTAGAAAACCAAATGAAATGATCATTAGACCCAAGATTTCCTTTACCACCCGAGAAAGAAGTATGGGTTAAGTTCGGGATCAATGATCAAGCTTCATTAAGGATGAAGATCAAAGGCCGAGAATCATGCTCGAGAGATTGAAAAAAATAACCATGGTTAGTCCCCACCGACCACATTTAATGCACAATTAGAAACACTAACCTTGAGTCCAAGGATCGATGGCATCAAAAATAGAGGTACATAAATCAAGGGCCTAGGTTTCATCATCATTATTAAAGAAAACTCAACCTGAGTTAGATTTCCACCGACAAAATGCATGCCAAAGGTGACTCATCATGGTGAAGGGGACCAGCCTTATTGATATCATTTGCATTGACTCCTATAAGTCTAAACTATAATCCAACTCAAAAATGCAAAATCGACCAAATTATTCCACAATGATCACCGGAAAGGTGAAATATTTTAACCATATACTATTCAAACATGCGAGCTGCCAAGTATTTCATGGCCGTGTATGTCTAAAAGGTGGCAGACTATATAGTGTGGCATATGTCAAATAATCAAAGGTGACCGAGTATGGTGTGATAACTATTACAAGTGCCCCATGTGTATACAGAACCATAGTATTATTGCTAAGTCCACCAAGGTGGCCAAACTTGGTAAAGTGAAGGTGGTCCCCACTCCAAGGAGTTAAAGAAGATCTATATCATGTTACCCATGTGACCACTTAGAAAAGGAATGTCAACATCAAAATCGAGCATAGAGGTGGTCCCCACCAAATGGATATATGGATGATTATTATTACAAGTATTGCAATTATTTCACTCACATACAGGAAATTTATTTTTGCATGCTTCACAAGAGGATAGAGCAAGCAAGAAGATGAAATTGCATGCCCATGGAGAGAGACTTGCATAACAAGCAATCTTATTTTTAACAAATTATTCATCCTTCTTTTCTTAAAAATGGATCAGTCAACTTCAGTTGACCAATTGTAATCAAGGCTATTAAATGCCTATTTGTAATTGCATGCTCTATTTTTCCTTTATCTATTATTAAATAAAGGATAAAAATCGAATGCATGAGCGAGTACAAGCCTTAGGATATTTTAGGAAGACGGTGAATTTTATTTTTGCTATATATTGTGTGCCTTTGCAAAGCATAGGGGGAACTTCTAGAGGAATTTTTGGATATATGACTATTGAAGCAAATTTTGCCAAATTTTCCCTACGAGTGTAAAGTATTTTCTACCTTTCCAAGTTATTTTGTAGTCTTGTGTATGTTTCTATTAGTCTTGTGAATGCAAATTCCCTAATGAATCACCTTCGCAAATTTAGTCGTTTTTGCTTAATTCTAATGTGCATGTTAACTTATTAGTATTGTTTTGATTCTCCCTTAGTATAATCAAGTGTTTTGCCCTTAGATATTCTACAAAAAAACTATTGGTTCGTGCATCAAAAATCCTTCCCAAATCAATTGTGCATATACTTAGTCAAATTCCTCATACAAATTTGGTGTATCACCTTAGTTTTAATTATTTAATAGTCATATTTTACTCTAAAACTTCTAGAAATCAATTTAGGATACACCAACAAGGAACCGGCCTTGATACCAGAGACTCACCTCAAAATAGGTATACCCACATACCTGAGGTGTTTCCATTGTATCTACGACAGAGAGAGATCAATTGTGTAGCTTAGAAAACCTGTAACCATCTCTCTATAGGGTGCACTTTCAAGAGATAACAACACCATTCACAAAGCTAGATACTTGCTTTGTATGTACTCTGGGGATCATCTTGTTGCTTGGTGTTGTTTCATTGTGCACAAAGCTTTCTCCTTGGACCCCATGTCCATCATCATTTCTCCTTGCATGTATCCTTGCTTGGGGCATCATTTTTAACCCTTGTCATCAATCACGAACATGTGGACCTCTTCAACTTGATAATAAAACATTTCGCAACTGTCTTGACCATTGTTGGGTTAGATATGTGCATTCATACTTGTTTTCCCTATTAAAGAGCTTGTTTCCTTCTCATATTGCATTACATTTTGTATGTTGTATGGAGTTTGGAGTTGGTGCTTTCAGCAATGGACAATTGTTTGTAGTATGGATTTTCATGTCAATCTACTTTTGTCGTATGCTTATATATTTCACAAGGACCAATGATGTGGATATTTTTGCAATATGATGACACTAAAGTTGTTCCAATGCAAAGGCTAAAGGCTAGTTCTTCTCTCCACTTATCCATATTTCTTCTACATCACTTTCCTCTCACCCCTAATATTGTTTCACTAGGGCATTCTCGCCCTTTGCCCATTCTTCTATCTATTTCTCACCTTTTTCGATTGTCGATCATCTTCCTTCATCACCCCATCGACACTCAAGGGGGCATCTCTCCCTCCTACCCATTTTTTTCTTCTACCCCTTCAAAATTTCATTCATCTACTATCTTTGAAGTGGTGTCACTTTTTCCAACCCAAAGAGGGGTAAATGTTGACACCTATAATTACACATGAGCAATTTAAATACTTAAATTGTGCTAATTATCTCCTTTCCTACAAATTCACAACATATTGTCAAAAGCACTCACCTTCTCTCCTATCATCGTTAATTAATTACACTACACTAATTAATTAAGTCACATATCCAACGAATACCCTAATTAACGACCTTCTGTTAATTAATCCTTCATTCTATCTAGACTAATTAATTATTATTAATTAATTAGATTCCCATTTCATTAAACAAATAAATCAATATTTAATTGATTTAATCCCCTTCTATAGTCTAAATCATGCTAATATTATTGTAAAAAGGCTTTGATAAGTTTTCACATCTATTAATTAATCATCTTGATCAATTAGTAAACCCCCTTTATCCACATGAGCCACTAAAGGACAAGCTAAACTCTCCTAAAGTTAACTCAACCCTATCTTAACCCCCGTTATCCACAAATAACTCAACATCTCTATTATCCCACATAAAAAAGGGATGTAGAGATTGCTTTATTCATTGGGCTATATAAAGAGCCCTCCTCCTACCTTTACACTTATACCTAATTCCTTGAAAAGACAAAAGCAAAGCATATAACAAATACACTAAAATCCTTTTCTTATTCTTGAAAAATTCACCATTTGAAGAGCTAATCCTCATTTCTTGCATTTTCTAGCCAAGTACTTGGGTCATATGGGAATAATAAAAGGGGTCTTGTAGCCATGCTATGAGGAGTTCCCATTCCTAGGTTCTTGAAGATCAAAACAATCAATTTGATTGCCATGGAGTCTACATAGGTCCATTTGATTTTGTTGGTAATCTAGAGAAGTAGAGGTTTTGAATACTTAGAATGCTCGTTTGATCTTAGTTTAAAGTTAATGCATTATGCTTAGTATTGATCTTGTTTAGCTCTCATCTTGATGGTGCCTATATTTTGACTTAGCTTTTTATAGAACTATTTAGGTGGTAGTTCTCATTCATTTAACTTAGCTTAAGCAAAAATATATGCACACATTTCTAGATTAGTTTCAAGATTTTGAATACTTTAGCATGCTCATTTAGTTCTCTTTCTTTAGAGAGTCCATTCGGGTACACTATCCCCCACCTTAGCTCATAGTAAGTGGTATGGTTTGGATGCATTTGATCCAAATTATTATTTAGGTTCCCCCCACTCCTCTTCCAATTCAGATCCAAACTAGCATTCAGATTCCCACTCTTCTTTTGAAGATTAGATCCCAACTATTATTTGGATACCCCTAGATCACATCTTGAATCATGGTCCTCCCTTCCTTTGCAAGACCTTCATTCCCAATCACCTCAATGATGTCTTCCTCCTTTGAAGACTCGTGTGACTCCAAGTTCCATCGATCGAACATCTAATTCGGTTTTGAGTCACGGTCCTCCCTTTCTTCGTAGGACCTCCTTCATCAGTCACCTCGACAACCTCTTCCTCCATCAAAGAGTTCCATGAATCAGATTCCCTCTATTCAATCATCTAATTTGACTCCTACGTCACAACTTAATGGATGGTTATGCAATCTTACTTTCTAACCTACATTAGGTCATCTTCTAGAAAAATGACCTAGGTCCAAATCCAAATCATCCATTCATGAGACACTTACCACCAAATATACGTCATATCTTGAGTCATCTTCTGTTATCAAACAAACTTCAATCCATCTTTGGCCCTTGATCCCTTTCAACCATATTGTACCATTTCCTCATCCATCTTCTAAAGATCAATGTTTGTAACCATGTCAAACCATTAAAAAGAAGCCATGTGCTAAGATATCTTTTGAAGCACTATCAAAACTCTTCATGAGAGTGCTAAGGTCAAGCCTTCCCCTCATCTACATCATCAGACATCTTCATCTTCTTCTATCAATCAATCTTCCCCTCATTTCAAACCTGCTTCTTCTAGTCAACCTCATATGGTCAAAGAACAACAACCTCTACTTGATTGATTTCTTTCATATTGAAGGAAAAATTAGACTACATGAAGATATCCCAATAGAGGATTGCAAACAAAGGTTCTTTCTTTGACTCGATATGCTCGCATATTGGGGAAAATAAATTGATCCTTTTGATAGAACATAGAGGAAAATCCTAAGGTCATGGAACTTGATTCTTCTTCTATTCCATGTTCTTCTTATTCCATCTTCACCTTCTTCTAAGCATGATGAGATGTCGGGGTCTAGCATTAAGCGATGACCTATCTTCTCATTACTAAATCATTCATTTTCTATTACCATTCCTCAATCAAAATCTCTCCTTGGGTCAACTGTTGAGTATCCCGTCATCCTCTTCTATCCGGGGCCACATCCTAGTAGCCCTCCATTTTCTACTTATGGGTCACCTCCTGGTAGCACATTACCTTATATTATTGGGCCACGTCCTAGTATCCCTTCACCATCTTCTATCTATGGGATACATCTCAGTAGTCCCTCCTCATCTATACTTGGGCCACATCCTAGTAGCCCTTCCTCATCTTCTAGTCATGGCTCACCTTTGAGTAGCCTAATTTATTCCATCTTAGGACCATATCACGGAAGCCCTTAATCATCTTCTATCGGTGGCTCACCTCTTGGTAGCCCATCCTCTTCAATTCTTGGACCATATCCTTTTCATCCATCACATCTTTCTTCTATCAATGGTTGTGGTGAGCCCATAGTCATTTCTCACATGGTTCTAAATGTCCACATTTGCTTTCTTCTCCTTCTCGGGATTATAAAGTCACACGTCAACTTATAAGAAACCCAAACAAGTTCATTATCAAGCTTAGTTCAAAATTTCCAATAGCCCCAAAGATCCTAACAAATCGAAAAATCTCAAAATTTTAAATCAAGTGCGATTCAAAAACATACATCAACACAACCATCAAGTTTGGCGTAAAGTGCAGAAACCTATGGATAGGGAACTCAAGCTCCCACATACAAAATCCATGTTTTAGGATAAATCATAGTCATTTGTTGAGTACGAGCTCACCTCGATCATCGAGATTGGGGATAACATGACTCTTGATAAGCAGATCACGCCTAGTCTCCTTATAAGGAAGTTACAAACATCGTTGTTGGATCTTACCAAATAGAGTGACTTTGTTGGTCCCACATTTCTAAAAACTATCAAAAATATAAAAATCAAAACCAAATGTAAAAATACAAAAAACATAAAAAAACATCAAAAATCAAAGGTACAAATATCAAACATTGCAATCGGTATTTTACACATGGATTTTTCTTTCTTCTCTTTATTTTCATTCCTCTGGAAGTCTTCCTACCATTTTCATCCCTTGATGATATTTTGGTTAGCCTATTCACATGAATTTTGTGACATTTAGCTCTATGGTATCTATTTGACCTGGTCTTTGATCACCTTTGTAAATTAAAGAACGACTAACCTCATGGAGATCCTATCACATTCAACATCTAATAAAATTGTTGCGAAGAAATTTTGGACATATTTTTTGGCACTAGCCAATGTCATCATCACAATCACTTCCACCTCCTTCCATCAAGCCATCAATGGTTCTTAACCCCTTGTAAAAAAAGAGAGCTGAAATAAATTTTCAGAAAGAAAAAGAATACAAATCAATCAAAAAAATAAAAAACTAAAAGCTAAAAGCAAAAATAAATTGATATATAACTCTCTCTTGGGGTATTTCCAATAATCTCTATTGGGGATATGGACACTTGATTGGTAGTAGAGAAATGTTGTGATTAGAATCAAATGCATCTCCATCGGGGCTATGGACACCTAGCTGGAAGTGGAGCAATGTACGGCTATCCTTCCACCATCCATTCACAAAATCACCTATTGAACCGTATCATTCTTACACATTGGCTAGGGTGTCCTCACTTTCTTGTCTATTAAACCTTCCCTTCAAGAGGGTAGTAAATTCCATGTGCACACACTGGATCTCTCGTGAGTAGGTAGGATTACTATGTTACCAAGTGTTCTTTTTTAGACCTTGTTCAAACTCTTGCTTTAGTCCTTATCTTGTCTCACAATTTGTGCCTTTGGCTAATCACTTCTTCATCGTGAAGCTTCTAAGATACATTCATATAATTAACATCATTCTTCTACTTTGTTGAACATCGATGTGTATAAGATTAATTTTTAGCATGTTTTTGACACCTTTTCCCCTTTCACAACAAATAATCTTTTCCTTTCTTTCTATCATGTGCTTTTAGGCCAACTTACGATGGGGGCATCATTGCTTCTTCCCAACACTTCATTGGTTTACGTTCATCATCATGTTGAACCTATCCATAATGGCCTTGGGTCCCACTTCTACCGTGAAGAGTTTTCCTTTGAATACTCCCACCTAATCGTTGGGGCATTTTTGCATCTTCATCTTTTTCATACGCACGTGGCCTTGTGCCCTTGTACATCCTATTTAATGTTGGGGCATCACGCTTTCTTAGTTACTTGTGCATAGCTCCGAAAACTGTTAGAAAAATGCAAAAACATTCAAAAATGTTAGAAACTCTAAACAATAGAAAATTGTTAGTAAAAATCCTAAAAAAACTTCAAAAATAGGTAACTCGCTTATTACGGATGAAACATGTGTTTTATGCATGGTATTCTTTCCGTATCCTACTGGTTTGTTTCACATATTCACTAATCAACATGACTTGTGGATCGCTATATTCTAGCTGTTGACAATTTTTGCACTTGTGCAAAAATGGGAAACTGAAACTTCATCATTACGATGAAAGTCATGGGTGAATTATACCTAAACTAAGGGAGTTGGATATCATTTGTTACTGTTGAATTAGTTATAAGATTAAATGAAATTTGTAATTATGTGTGCTATCACAAAACATAACAAATCACATAGTCTACAATTTCATGCCATCTTCAGCAAAAGAACACAAAGCCCCAAAGGACAACTATGTTGTCTTGATGAAGATGAAAAATTATAGAGTAGGTGAAGTGCTGAGTTTTGAAGCAACAAACAAAAATACAAATATCAGAAAATTAGGGTTCATTACTAAATGTTACAAGTTCTCATCAATGTTCTTTCCTTCGTGATTAAGACATTCAATTATGTTACTAAGTTATTTAGTTCATTACATAATCCATACAGAGAAGCTAGAATGCAGAAGGGAATACACAACTCATTTTAAAAATTCAATGTTTTATTCACAAGGAAGGTCAAATGTTTCCCACACAAGCCGTGGGATGTAACTAAAAAGTAAAGTATAGCTACTAAAATAAAAGGTACACATGCATGAAAGAGAAAGAAAAGGAGTATGAGTGAACCCATCATTGCCTTGGGATTTCTTTCTTTGATTGAAAACATCACCATTTCCATCTTCTTCTTCATCTCCATTATAGAAGCCATTGTACGAAAAGAAGAAAACGATAAGTATCGAGTTATGAGCTCGTGGATTAATTTATATTCCTAGACTATCCTAATTTATGCATATGAATCTCTAATAACATGGAATGTAATTTACTTGAATACAAAACTGCATACATGCTTTATTTACTCGAAAGAGAGAAGAAAGAGAAAAGAAAATAAGAAAACATGGACATAAGAGAGGCCAAAAGCCTAAGTATTTTCTTAAGTGTTTTCCTAAGTGTGCGTGTATAGGTTATAGCAGTGAAAAATAGACATGTCATAAGTTCATGCAAGAAAAGGAAGAATGCAACTCAAAGTTTCATTAACTATTATGAAATGGAAGAATTACTGATGTAGAAGAGAAGGTTATAATTGAAAAGGAATGATGAATGAGAACTACCACTTAAATGGGAAGAAGCATAATTTGAAAGCTGATGTTTGGCTAAAGGGATGTAGAGATTACTTTATCCATTGGGCTATATAAAGAGCCCTCTCCTCCCACCTTTACAATTACACCTAATTCCTTGAAAAGACAAAAGCAAAGCATATAACAAATACACTATAGGACTTTTCTTATTCTTGAAAAATTCACCATTTGAAGAGCTAAGCCTCATTTCTTGCATTTTCTAGCCAAGTGCTTGGGTCATATGGGAATAGTCAAAGGGGTCTTGTAGCCAAGCTTTGATGAGCTCCCATTCCTAGGTTCTTGAAGATCAAAACAATCAATTTGATTGCCATGGAGTCTACATAGGTCCATTTGATTTTGTTGGTAATCTAGAGAAGTAGAGGTTTTGAATACTTTAGCATGCTAATTTGATCTTAGTTCAAAGTTAATGCATTATGCTTAGTATTGATCTTGTTTAGCTCTCATCTTGATGGTGCCTATATTTTGACTTAGCTTTTTTATAGAACTATTTAGGTGGTAGTTCTCATTCATCTAACTTAGCTTAAGCAAAAATACATGCACACATTTCTAGATTAGTTTCAAGCTTTCTAGATTATTTTTAAAATTTTTAAGATTAGTTTCAAGTTTTTAATTTCACTAACCTTTCTTGTATTAATGGATAAATATCAAGTTTCTTAGCTAGTTTAGCTAGGATTGTCTTGTTTTTGTGCTATTTGTGGGATCAAAGGAGGTGAAGTGTTGCCAAAATTGAACCAAATTGATAAATTTTGATAATTTTGAGATAAGTTTAAAAAAATTCTATATTTTTAGCCACCCTACTGAAAGGGAGTGCACATACCATTTGTGTGTGAAGGTACAACTCTGACTGTATTTTTTTTTACGGGGTGGTGTAGGTACACAAATCCTAGCGTAGGCACCAAACATCCATGCATACACCCTAAAGGGCATGCACACACGTAGCTGTCTACATAGCCTATCTTTTGGAGGCCATAACTTTTGCTCACGAAATAGAAATGACTCTATTTTTGCTTTGGAAATGTATTGAAGTGCAAACTACACAATGAATGTAGTTCTAGATTAGTTTCAAGATTTTTAGATTAGTTTTTCAAAGTTTTTTAGATTAGTTTTGAGTTTCTAATTTCACTAACCTTTCTTGTATTAATGGATAAATATCGAGTTTCTTAGCTAGTTTAGCAAGGATTGTCTTGTTTTTGTGCTCTTTGCAGAGGATTAAAGGAGGTGAAATGCTGCCTAAATTAAACCAAATTGATAAAATTTTGATATTTTGAGATTATTTTTGAAAAATATCATGTTTTTAGCCACCTACAAGAAAGGGCCGATAGGTATCCATGTTTATTGTATTTCTTTTATGCCATGTTTTTAGACACCTTTGTCCCCTTTCGTAAAAAAAATTCTTCTCCTTCCTTTGTATCATGTTCTTTTAGGCCAATTTACGGTGGGGGCATCCTTGGTTCTTCCCAACACTTCATTGGTTTATGTTCATCATCATGTTGAACCTATCCATAATGGCCTTCGGTCTCGCTTCTACACTTGAAGAGTTTGCCTTTGAATACTCCCACCTAATCACTGGGGCATTTTTGTATCTTCACCTTTCTCGTATGCACATGGCCATTTTCACTCGTACATCCCATCTATCTCTAGGGGAATGAACTCTTCTTTTTCTTCATGTACATAGTTTTAGAAAATTTCAAAATCAATAAAAACATTCAAATATGTTAGAAAAATCAAAACATTCAAATATGTTTAGAAAACTTCTAAACAAAAATCATCCTCATAAATCAAACGTCGTTCTTTGGTTCTTGCTTATTCTCTTCATAAATGACCCAAATCATCTTGATCTATCCATCAACAAAATCTTGTTTTTACTATATCTGTACTTTGGGGCACAATGAATTGCCTTGTATTGTTTCATAGTGCACATTACTTTTCCAGTGTCCTCCGTTATACCCATCACATGTATCCTTGCCGTCCTTAAACCTTTTGTTAATTCGAATAGGTTGGGCCAAACTTGATAACAAAAATATTATACTTGTTTCTCTGTTAGGTTAGCTTGTTTACTTTCTTGTATTACATTGCATTATGTATATTGCATGGAGTTAGGAATCTTTTACTTTCTCGTATGCATTGCATTTGGTATGTTGCATGGAGTTGGTGTTTTTGTAATGGAAATTTGTTTGTATATGGATTTTCATGTTATACTACACTTTTGTTTACTCTTTTTGATAAGGGTGATGATGAAGATCTCTAGCAATATGTGTAGACACCAATTTGTGTCTTACGACCCCTTGTGACCCGCATCGCATTTCGCAACCTAACCTCACCACCTAAACCTTACACAATTATTTATTAATTACCTTATAATTAATAAATCCACATCACCATACCTGCCACCTCATGTCGCCACCTCATCATGACCTAGTCTTAACCCTAAACTAACCTAATTAAGACCTATAACTTGGTCCAATTCCACACCTATGACTAATTACTCCTCATCCACACCTAAAACCAACTTCATAATGACTTGACCAAGCCGCTACCAATCCCTCGAAGAAAAGGAGGAAAGTGGCTATTTTCAAAAATAGCCCACTTTGACCCGACTCAAATGCCGGTTCTACTTAATCGGTTGCATAACCGTGTTCCCCGTAAATGACCACTTCAACCAAAAACAAGGATCGGATTTTCATTTGATCGGGAGAAGGAGAAATCATCGAGAGAATCCAGTTTTGCTTGGCGAAAGCGAGAGAAAAGTGAAGAAACAAGAAGAAATTGTAGAGAAGGACATCAAGCCAAGATCATGAATAATAACCGTGAGCCCGGTAACACTCATCCAGAGCATCGAAGAGGAAGCGCATCCAACTTGGGTCTGTCTTCATTAGATCTTGAAACTTGCATCTACATCGGGGCAAGTAAGTAGTAGGTTATATGTTTCTAAGCACCATTTTCTTGATGTTGATTAATAGCATAAGTTTATTCCTAGATCTACTGCCACTCACCGCATACCTTCACCCACACCCGATATTGCCCGGAAGGCCATTTTACCACACTCTGAGTCTTCCCTATCCTCCCATCATTCCCCTCGGCCATCCCCCAATCTTAACCCCACAATCACCTTGTAACCAATCTCTACCTAGAAAAACCTAGATTATGACCCTACGGGTGTAGGTTCTCTAACCGTGCTTTACTCATTGACCGCTTCATCGGTCCACATCACTTATACCCCAAAACCATTTTGCTTGCCTATTTTCCACCTAACAACCCCAAATGCTGGTTTATCCCTATAACTATGTATCAATTGAACTTCGAACAAACAAGGTGACACTTTATTATTGATAGTTTAGTTTCTGCTTTGTAACAAGATACCTAAATCATGATTCTTGCAATAGCTTTCTATATTATCATTTGTGTTAAATCGTATTAAAAGGGGAGGAGACCACCTTCGAAAGGAAGTTTTATATTTCTGGGCCTAAGGCGGATCCTCATTTGTTGTTTAATTAAAATCGGTGGTCTTGTATTCTTACTTGTGTTTAGTCTTCCAAGACAAAAGGAGTTCTTGATGATCTTTCTCTAGGACACGCACACCATCTCAACATGAAGATCTGTTTCTCGAAGGAATGATAGGATATGATGAAACATGAAAAATATGATGAAAATAAATTTTTTTAAAAGGCCTTTGGATGGATGTTAGCTCATTCCTCATTTATAATACTTCTTTTCTTCTTCTTCACACTATTATTTCTTCTATTATCTTTGTGTCATCTTTTTTATCGTCAATTGAGTTCTTCTATCACCCCATCGACAATCGAGGGGCATCCTCCATTCAACACATTTTTCTTCTATCCTTTCAAAATTTTCTACTTGTTTATGCTTGTCTACTTTCTTTGAAGTGACATCACTTATGTCACCCCAAAGAGGGGCAAATGTAGACACCTAAAATATGCTTACACTTAGCATTTCCTCCAATACAACTGATTGACGAAAAATTTGTTAATCAACCCGTCTTCGCTCCACTCTCGGATGTCAATTTATGACACCTTATTCGTTGTATTCCTCCTATAATCGACTTATTTGGCTAATATCTCTCTTATTAGCTAAACATTTTTCCTTTTGACCATTCATAACCTCCCTAGTTCTCTCTAGACCACTTCTATTGGCTTCATAGGCTATCTATCAGTCACTATTATTGGTTATCCGGACCCTCCCAACTCTTCAATGAGTCTTTAATCACTTTCTAATCATGCTTAAATAGCCTAATCCTATCTTAAATAATCCTAAAGAATGTTTATCCTAATCTAATCTAAAAGTAATTTTTGAGCTTTAGTCCCACATACACCAAATTTCCAAACTCTCCCAAGTGAAAAGCTATAAATAGAAGGGTCACCCCTCCCTCTCAAACACACACCTTGTTTACATAGTAAAATCTCTCTCACATTTGGAGATATTGGCATTAGACCTCATTCGCATTAGCCAAGCTAATAGGTATTTGATCTTGGCTATCCTCCATTGTTGAAGCTCCTCCATCTTCCATCCATTCCAAATATAGTTAGTAAGGGAAGATCTAAATCTTGGCCATGTAGCCAACTTGGAGAGATCTCTTCACTATGTTTGGGAGTAAACAACACACAATTTGATTTCTTAGAATCTAGCTAGGTTCACTTTCATTAAGCTTTCATAGAGTAGAGAGTAGTATACATGTTAGTTTTGATGTTTTTGTCAAAGTTATAATGCTTGCATGTTAGTTTCTCTTGTTTAGCTCTAATCTCATGGTGCATGGATGAGTTAGTGAAGCTTTGAGGTTCTTTAGCCTCATTCCATAGCTTTTGCAACTTTCCATTGCATACATGTACGTAAATTCACATACTATTTAATGTAATTTTTCACAAGATAAATTAAAAATTAAATCAATTAACAATTTACTTTTCTATCCAATTTGTTTGTATGAGTGCTAGTAATTACTATTATCATAGTATTGTTAATAACTTATTCTCCATTAAAGCCAACAATTGTAATTACCTCTAGTGAAGAAAAAATTAATGAGTTAGTGTATCTCAACCCCGTTTGTTTAAATATTGCTATATATTATTTTTACATTACTTTAATTAAAAGCATAGAAAAACTCTTTATACTTTTAATTTACGTTATTTATGAGATATTTATTGTGAAACATTATTCATAAATATTTTACTATAATGAAAATGTATTGAACAATTCGGTATACTTTCCATTTTTATTATGTGAGAGAAATATATTCTAAACCATTAATTACAAATTTGTTTATATATTTACACATTATCTATATTTATATCAAGTTTGCAATATCTAATGTATCTAGAAGGAAAACATGACATAATCATATAGTTATCAAAATTACAATAACACCTCTCATTGTTATTATATATTTGAGTGATATGTGTGTTTATGTTTTTTGACATAATAAAATAAATTTTTCATTATAGAAGTAATGGATCTAAAATAAAATCATATTAATAACATATACCATGTTAAGAAAATCTTAAACTTCTACTTAAATCAACTTATAAATAATTATAAACTTTTAAATGTATTAGGAAACATTTTGATGTGATTTGTAATGATGATTTATATTTACAAAGTAAATGGACTATATATGTGTGTATATATGGGTTTTGAGAATTAATCATGTTGAAATTGACATTAGAGTTGCTTCATGTAATACTCAATTTTTCTATTTGTCTCTCCTTTTTGTATCTAAAAATTTAATTTTAACATAAAATAAATTTACTTTTTATTATATATGTGACAAAAAAATATAATTAACAATAATATGGAACTTTGTACAAATCTATTTATACTTCAAAGTGATCATTCAACAAATTATATCCAAAATATAAAGAAATATAAAATTATTTTAAATTAAAAACTACACTATCCATTATTTTAATAGCTACCAACATGATATAAAATACAACTTAATATTGAGTCTTAAAACAACATACTAACCAAAAAAAAAAAAAAAAACAATATAAAACACTTGAAATTATAAAAGCGGGAGGTGGTGGATCATACTTAGATAGTGAAATTAAAGTATCTCACACTCCACACATCTTTATAAAGAACTCCAAAAGCTTCAATATTCACACCTGAATTAATTTAGAACTAATAAAACATTTCGGAGAAGCAAGGCTTGTGATTACTCTAGCATGTCACAAATAATGTTATGCTTCCATCCTATTTATAAGTTGGGAACATGCAAGCATATACCTCAAAATGATTTCCAACATCTCACATAAAAATGGTTTCCCAACATTTCATATATTGGAAATTGTGTACATGTAGTTATATAAATGGTAAGGAACTTGAAAATATCCTTTAATCCTTATTTCATATAAAGACAGAAATACATTCCTATAATTCTAGGAAGTCCAAATGAAAAACCGTAGTACTCATAATCTATCCCTTATAATTTACTTTGGATAATTTTATGTTGAGAACTGAAATTTCTACACCCGTCTAAAAACCTTCTAACAATTAAATGCTTTTGGATAGATTTTAAATATGAAAATCTTTGAGAAATCTCCATATATATATATATATAAGTTCTTTAAAAGATGAAGCTTTCGATCCATTTTGTTGTATTTTTATACTTTTGTTTTGGTTTATCTTTTTTTTTTATGCATTCATTTTTGTATCGAAAGCAACAGAGAAGATCAAGGGGAGAAAGAGGTTCTTCTAACCATGATGGAAAGAGAAAGAAATTTAGGAAAGGAGCCTTTGCTGATTTAATGCATTCTTATTGAAAGGAGAGAAAAATAGATTGACACAAAATTTTCTCGGTTGAAGGATCTACTAATAGATCATTGGTAAATGACTATACTTTTAAGCATAGTAAAAACCTACCATGTATTAAATGTTTGTGAGAGGTGGTGTTAATGATCATATTCATGCAACACTAAAAATTGAGTTTGATATCTAATTTGACTTGAATGATGGTCTTAGCTATTGCAAATTAAAATCTGAAAAGTTTTTAATGTGATTGATATATTAATTCTGTACTATATTAAAATGGACCTATAAAATAGGTGGAAAATAACATTAGAGATTTGTGATCCTTTTTGTGTTTGAAGCCATTGATATCCATAATAGCTCTATTTGCTTCATTTTCATCCATGATTGATCAATGTATCTTGGATCGTGACAACAAATGTTAGCCTCATGCAACATCAAATTCCAATATTTATGGGTAAGATTTATGATTTTTGGGCAAGATTTATGATTTTTGGGCAACTAAAAATGAATGACATTATTTTGTTCTCAAGAATTATGACATCTAGTAGGAAATGGTTTTGTAAAACCCCGACATCAAGAAGCCTATCGAGACGTTAACATAAGATGAAAAATAACAACTTAGAGAAAAAAAAGAAAAAAAGATTTAAAGGCCTTATATTTAATTCAACAAGCTATGGATGAATCTATTTTCCCTAGTGTTGTATAATAACGAGACATAAGAGGTAATGCAATATATTAGAAATAGTATATCAAGGAAAAATAAGGTGATATACCCAAATTAAAAACCTTGGAAGAAGTTTTGAAAACTTTCAAATGAATGATTACGAGTCTTTAGACGAGTTCTTTATTCGAGTAATGAACACAATTAATTAAATGTGGTCACATGGAAAGGAGATAGTAGCTTAGAAGGAGGTAGACAATATTCTTTGTAGCCTACATAGTAAATTTGATGTTATTGTTATAATTGAAGAATCTAAGGATTTGGGATAGTTATCTATAAATGAATCGATGAGGTCTCTATTATCCCATATATCAATGATGAAGAGAAACAATAACTCTTGCATATAGAATGAAATTAAATCATAGATTTTGTTAGGATTAGGTACATGTAGATCAATATTTAGAGGTAGAGGTAGAATCTAAATAGGTGGAAGTAGCACTTCAAATCAAGGTGAAAGGATAAATCACAACATGAATCCTAGCGAGAGGATATGGTAGTAGAAACTAGTTCAAAAACATTTTCATAGGTATGATAAATCTAAAATTCAGCGTTATTAATGCAAGAAGTTTAGTTATTATGCATGAATGCAAAAAGAAATAAGGTGATATAGAAAAACAAAAAGTAATTTTTTCAAACATGTCTCGAAAACAAGTATGGGTAATTATTTATCACATGTCATGGTGTTCAAGAAATTTCTAGTGATGTTTGGTTGTTACAAAGTAGGTATAACGATCATATGACAAGAAATAAATATTTATTCACATGTTTAAACAATTATGTAAAGACAAAAGTTATGTTAGATAATGATGAAAAAACATCCCTTTGTGGGAAAATGAATCAACGACATTTTTACTAAAATGGTGAAAGAAAACATATACAATTTTTTTATGTATATTTATATTTTTTTCTAGTTTAAAACGTAATCTTATGAGTGTTGGGAAGATTGTACAAAACTTGGTTACCAAGTAAGTTTTAAAGATGACATGTCTATTTTTTTAGGCACAATTAAGTGCGGGCTGATTGTAATGTTTGAGATTAACAAGAAATAGATGTTCCTACTACACGATTAAAAGTGAAACTCATAACATTTCCCAAGGAGAATTGGAAGAGAATTTAAAGGTAGTAAGCATAGTTGGACTAGACATGACTTTGACATCTAAGGTATGTACATCTTCATGTTGGAACTTTAAGTTTATTGGATAAGAAACATATGGTAAAACATTTACCACAAATTGATGAGCTAAATAGTTCTTGTGAATTTTTTATTTTAGTAAAACAACATAGGAAAAGTTTCCTAATAGGAGTCTCTTATAGAGAAAGGGCACAATTGAAGCTTTTCCACACCTGATTTATGTGAACAAATGCAAACTCCATAATTTAGAAGAGGTTTATAATTTATATCCTTTATTAATGATTTTAGTAGGAATACATGGGATTACTATTGTGGCAAATCAAAGCAAGCACCCCCTGGATGTTGATCAGATTTCTAGTTTGATCATTCTAAGCATCCAGTGTGATTACAAAACATTGAATCCTCTTCCCAAGTGTGGGACTTGCAAAAATGGAAAAGGAATCTCCAGATTAGAGGCTGGTTCCTCAAATCCTCTGATCAGCTATTTTACTTGCACAATTGCAGAGGTTTAAACTCCTAAATCTACTCTAAATTCCAAAGGGACAAGGATAGAAAATGCAAAAAGAAAGAACTAATGCTAATAGGTGATGCACCAAAGGAGTTGTAGACACCTGATGCTGCATGAAATACACAATCCACAAGGAAACACAACACAAAACATGCACAAATGCTCAAAATGTAATGAAAGATCAAGAAAGCAATGATAGATATATGAAAGGATTGAGGGATTTTAATCACAGAACATATATCAACATCTCAGATCCAATACAGTACATTACAGTGATCCAGAGGAAAGAAAAGGTGCTACATTACATGGAAAGGTAAAATTTCTTCACAAATTCTGCCAAGGAGGAAGAAAAGGAAGTTGCAGAGCTGAAAAAGTGTCTCTCCTTTTGCAAAATGAACTCATTCTGGCTTTTACAGTGCAAACCACGACCCCAGGAGAGAGAAACGTGGGAAAAAGTGCAAGGGGTTCAACCATTGACCAAAATTCCATCAAAACAACATGGGTGCCCTGACAGACCCATTCCCTGACATTTTTAACCATGCTGGGAGAGAATGCGAGCCATTCTTCATTAAAAACGGTGGTTGAAACGTCATTTCTGTCCATGACCACGTGCCAGAGTGTTTTTGATTTTATCTCTCCAAACTCCATAAAAATACAAAAATGACCCTAGAATCTTGTAGAGAATTTCACCATCTTTCCATTGATATAAAGAACGCGAAAAACCAAGCTCTGGATCGAAAGATATGGCGATTTGAAGTTTTAGGGCAAAACAGGGCCAAATCGGGTCGGTGGGCAAAAATTCGAATTTTTGCACCTTTTTGGTCATTTGGAAAATTTTCCAAAATTTCTCACGCTCACCACTCTAGGTGCCATGTGGCGGCATCTCATTGGCCGTGGGCCTTTCAGGGGAAACTTTTCCCAAAAACTCCACCGAGCCATAACTTCAAAAATACATGGAGTTAGGAGGAAAACTTTACCTTTCTGGAAAGCTGAGAAAGAGCTCTATCCAATGGTGCCATTTCCAGAAGGTTTTGAGTGCTTGAAAAGCAAAATTTTGTGACTGAATCACAAGAGAGGGAAGAATGGGAGGAGTTAGCCACAAAATGAGCAGGGGGCACATTTTGGATAACAATTTTGGCGACTCAGAGGGGTCATCTGTCTGCTAGATGAAGTTACCAGTTGCCTGAAGCATCCATTGGGCATGGAGTCATGAGTTGTAGCCTGTAAACTGATCTGAAATTTGAAAACCTCCTCTCTGAGCCACTTGGAAACCCACTGAAATGGACTGTGCAAGAGCAAAACCAGCACCACAAAAACTATGTACAAAACTAAAGGTCATACATGCTCCAAAATGGAACATGCAGAGTGTGCACAAGAACTTCTTTTACTGAAAGAAAAACTACCTATCCTACTCTAACTAGAAGCAAAAGTGGGCTAAACAAACCCTGCAACTGGTTGGGAGAAATAGCTTCCCTTTCTCAAAAGTTACAACCATGCAACTGATTTGGCACTGAACATGGCTGATTGGATGAGTGGAAAATCAACAAGAAGCTGGTCTTCTACCCAAATCATCAAGGTGTCAACTGAAAACAAATCCAATACCTCTTTTAGTTGCTCTGCATTTGGATTGAAGAGGTATGACAGCTGATCCTTGGTACTTTGTAGCTCACCCTCATGCTTAGAAGCAAGCATGACTAGTTGTGACTTCTCCTTTGACTCCAATGAAGTCAAATACCTTATTGGGCAAGGTATGATCCATTTGATATGCCCATAGCTCTGATTTTCAATTCCAAAAATGGAGTCTTCTTGTAGACCTTCTTGGGTGGGTGATGTGGAAGCAATGGTAGGACTTTTCCCCTTTCTCTTCCTTCATGGCAACATGGAACTCTTCAATAGTGTGCAACTCCTGTTATTGATTGCAACATCAATGAAGTTGCTTTTGCATTGTTGTTACCTGATGCTGTAATACATTGTTGGCTTTGGGGCTCCTCCATTGTAGCTTTTGGAAGATCAAATTCTTCTAGCTTTGATTCAAGAGGCATGTTACAAACTGTAGGCTGTTGTCCTTGAACTCTTTTGTCCATGGCAGCAAGTTCTTGTTGTTGGAGAACGAATGGTGAAGAAGGAAACATGGTAATTTCAGCTAGCTCTTCATCTAAACATTCTTCTAAGTCTGATGGCAAATCAAACTCTTGAATGTCTTCTTGCTGAAGAAAGTCTCTCCCTCTTGTATGGTGGCCTCCAAATCTACATTTTCTTCACCTGTATAACTTCATTTTCAAACATGAAACTTGTCAATCCAAACTCATCCCAAAAATCAGATTGTTGGAGAGATGAAGTGGGAGAGAAGCATGAAATTTCTTGTGCCTTTTGCTCACAATTTGGACCTGTTTTGTTCACCTCCATAATGGCTTCATCAATCAAATCAGCCCCTTCAAATGAAAGAAAAAATGTATCAATAATGCTTCCTTATTCTACCGTTGTAAAAATTACTTGATCTCATCCATTTACTCCTCAAAGATGGGGTTTTGAGATGGCTTTCCTTCCTTCTCGATGGCTGATTTTGTAGTGCAAATTGGATCAGCATTTCCTTGGGCAAAGTGCCAACATGGACACCCAACTCATCACCAACAAACTATTGTTTTTATCGATTCACTTGCTATTATAAAATCAGCCTTGTTTTCCACTTGTTCTCCAACTTCAACATCCTCTATTGGTTTCACCATCAAGGGAATTTTGTAATCCTGAATTTAAGAGCCCAACTCTTCAGACTTTGAATTTCTTCATCCTTGTTTGGCTCTTCTTTCTGCTGCTGTTTTCCTTGATTGGCATTCTGATTTTTATCCTCCCAACATGGATTTGGGAATGCAAGAGGAGAAGTGGATTGTAACTCAATTGATTTTGCAATTTTTTGTGGTGGTGGAGGAGGTAGGAAATCTTGTTTCTTTGGAGGGAATGGCTGTTTGGAAGGGAAAAGGACAAAAGAATTGAGATGGGGTGGAAGACTAGGGAATGGAGAAATGGATTCAACACTTGGGACAACAGATGGAGAGTTTAAAACTTGACACTGCTGAGATAAAACAGATTGGGAAAGAGGGAGAGAAAAGGCATGAGATGGTGTGCTTACCTGTTGACAAGGTTGTTGAATACTCCTCTCATACACCTTTATTCCTTCAGTCCACTTTGCAAGCAATGGTAGTGTTGTAATCATGAAGTCTAGCTTCTCTTGAGGGCTGTAATGCCTTGGAAAAGGTCCCACCCATGGACAAGGTGCTCTACAACTGATTCTAAATGCTTTCATTTGTGCTTGAGCCCTGGATTGCACCATGTTTACCTCCATCTTTTGGATTTGTTCTAGTAGATCTACATTTTCTTCTTGACTTCCCTCACAACCAGCATACCCTTGTGCTTGACATGCTTCATATCCAAACTGACTTTGGCACTGCTGCTCATATGGGTAGACATGTTGATTTTGAATTTGATCAAAATGCTGATTTGGAGGATTTGTAAAACATGTTGGAGGTGTGATATACTGCTGTTGTAAATGTGAATTCCATGATGGAAATGAAGTCATGATTGCACAACTTCATGGAATGGAAAAGAATGAAAATGATGGAAAGAAGAATGGATGGAAATGAATGGAAAAGCAGTCTGACTTAGAGAATGAATTATTTACCGGATGGAGTCACTAGATGTGCTTTTGAAAGTGCCTCCAAAGGCTGAATCTTTAATAGAACACACCAACCTGTTAAAGATAAAGTGGAAGACCTCTAAGGTCCCATCGGGCATGCGAAAAAGCTGTTGTGGCAAATCAGCAGACCCCTTAGATGTTGATCAGATTTCTAGTTTGATCATTCTAAGCATCCAGTGTGATTACACAACATTGAATCCTCTTCCCAAGTGTGGGACTTGCAAAAATGGAAAAGGAATCTCAGATTAGAGGCTGGTTCCTCAACTCCTCTGATCAGCTATTTTACTTGCACAATTGCAGAGGTTTAAACTCCTAAATCTACTCTAAATTCCAAAGGGACAAGGATAGAAAATGCAAAAAGAAAGAACTAATGCTAATAGGTGATGCACCAAAGGAGTTGTAGACACCTGATGCTGCATGAAATACACAATCCACAAGGAAACACAACACAAAACATGCACAAATGCTCAAAATGTAATGAAAGATCAAGAAAGCAATGATAGATATATGAAAGGATTGAGGGATTTTAATCACAGAACATATATCAACATCTCAGATCCAATACAGTACATTACAGTGATCCAGAGGCAAGAAAAGGTGCTGCATTACATGGAAAGGTAAAATTTCTTCACAAATTCTACCAAGGAGGAAGAAAAAGGAAGTTGCAGAGCTGAAAAAGTGTCTCTCCTTTTGCAAAATGAACTCATTCTGGATTTTACAGTGCAAACCACGACCCCAGGAGAGAGAAACATGGGAAAAAGTGCAAGGGGTTCAACCATTGACCAAAATTCCATCAAAACAGCATGGGCGCCCTGATAGACCCATTCCCTGACATTTTTAACCATGCTGGGAGAGAATGCGAGCCATTCTTCATTAAAAACGGTGGTTGAAACATCATTTCTGTCCATGACCACGTGCCAGAGGATTTTTGATTTTATCTCTCAAACTCCATCAAAATGCAAAAATGACCCTAGAATCTTGTAGAGAATTTCACCAGCTTTCCATTGATATAAAGAATGTGAAAAACTGAGCTCTGGATCGAAAGATATGGCGATTTGAAGTTTTAGGGCAAAACAGGGCCAAATCGGGTTGGTGGGAAAAAATTTGAATTTTTGCACCTTTTTGGTCATTTGGAAAATTTTCCAAAATTTCCCACACTCCACTACTCTAGGTGCCCGTGTGGCATCTCATTAGCCATGGGCCTTTCAGGGGAAACTTTTCCCAAAAACTTTGTCGAGCCATAACTTCAAAAATACATGGAGTTAGGAGGAAAACTTTACCTTCTCGGAAAGTGAGAAAGAGCTCTATCCAATGGTGCCATTTCCAAAAGGTTTTGAGTGCCTAAAACATAAAATTTTGTGACTGAATCACAAGAGAGGGAAGAATGGGAGGAGTTAGCCACAAAATGAGCAGGGGGCACATTTTGGATAACAATTACTTTCTTAACTATGGATCGAAGTTTTTGGAATTTTCAAGAATTTCAAAGCAATGGTGGAAAAAAAATGTGGCCAAAACATCAAGAGCTTAGGTCAAATAAATGTGGAGAATACAAGTCTAATGATTTTTTTGGAATTTTTGCAAAGATCATCGAATAAAGAACTTTGAAGCATTTTACTATAAGGTAGATATCACAAAAAAATAGTTTTGTAGAGAGAAAAAAATAGAACAATAATGGAGATGGCCAAGATCATGATAAAGGTGAAGAAATTTCCTAATGCATATTAAGAAGAAGTAGTAACATGTGCCATATATATTTTGAACATGTCCTAAAAAGAGTGTTAAGGAAAGAATTCCATAGAAGCACAAAATGGAAGGAAAATCAATGTACCTCACTTAAGGATCTTCAAATGTGTGGAATATGCTTATGTTCCATAAGAAATAAATAAAAGCTGGATGATAGTGTTGATTTTTGTACCTCAAAAGGTGGAATATGGAATTGCTTCAAAGCAACTTGAGTTGGATTTTCAGCAACAACAAATTTTTTATTTATTCATAGAATGTTTCTAGGTTTGTGAGGTTGAGATAAGACCGAGAGTGATTTTATGTGTGAGTTAGCCAAGTAAGGTAAGGAAAGTCTCTTTTCTTGTACGTTGATGTAAATCAACAGGGCTCTATATATGTAAGATTGTTGTAGCAAATTGGGTATTATATTATGAAGAAAAGTTTGTTGTTAGGCTGAATTGAAGATCCAACATTTGTAGGTTTTTCCCCACACTGGGGTTTCCTGGGTATATCTGTGTTATTGTCTATTTGTGATTGGCTTCTTGTTATTTTTGCTTCTGCTGTTATTATTATATGTTAATCAACCCAATGTATTAATTGTTATAAATCAGATTTCTTTTCTGTGATTTTATTGTGCAATTAATCTGTTGTTGGGTTATAAGAAATTAACATGGTATCAGAGCTCTAAACTCTGAATAAGAAGCCAAGATTTGTGACGCAGATTTCAAAAAAAAAAATCAGAATTTCATCTCTAGTTTCTTCAGTGACTATGGAAACTAGTGTTAGATATGAAGAAAGGATTGAAGGTGCATCTAACTTCTTACAGTGGAAGGTTCGGATTACATCCATTCTCAAGGAGAATAGGTTGTGGATCTATGCTAGTACAGAGGTGACACCACCAAAAAATGATCCTATTGCCCTAGATTCGTATGAAGTCAAGGAGGCCAAGGCTCAGAGGATTATTCTTGATGGGGTAAGAGATCATCTAATTCCTCATCTATCGGGGAAAGACACCAGCAAGGAGATGTGGGATATTCTCACAAAACTTTATTAGAGCGACTATTAGAGTCGTAAGATGATGCTCAAGGACAAATTGCATAACACCAAGATGTCCAAAGGTGAGAGCATGACCTCTTACTTTCCAAGCTGACACAGGTCAGGGATGAGCTGGATACTATTGGAGAGATGACTACTGACAATGAGTTGGTTCATATAGCCTTGAATGGTTTCTTGAAGCACTAATAAGTGTTTCTCAAGTGTGTTATCGACAGAGATCACCTACCCCTGGGTGAGGCTTTGGGATGATTTTGTTTAGGAGGAGATCCGTGAAGGTGCTCATTGAGGAGATCAGATGAAGAAGGGTCAAGACGAAGAAAATATTGCTCTTGCAAGCAAGGGTAAGAATAAGTCCAATAAAGAGAAAAAAAAAGGTTCTTCTTCTAAGAGTGGGAAGAAGAAATAACTAATCAAGATAAAATGTTTTTTCTTCCATTAGTTGGGTCACCATGCCAGTTAGTGTTCGAATAAGAAAAATAAGGACAAGCAGAAGAAGCAATTTGTTGCTACAGCAGAAGTGGATGAGTTTGCATCACGATTTGAGAATGATTTTCTCTTATTGCTTGTCTCTTAAGTTCAATTTCCAATAGGGTATGGTATATTGATAGTTATAATTCTTTCCACATGATGGGAATCAAATAATGTTTCACCAAGTTGGAGGAGAAAAGTTGGATTTCTATATTGAGCTAGGAGACAATGCCAAGTACCATGCAACTGGTGTTGGCATGGCTCAAGTTTCAGAGGGAGTCTTGAAAACCTTTGTTGGTGGAGGAAGGTGTTATATGTTCTTAAGATGAAAAATAATTTAATCTCCATTTCTACTTATGAGGATAAGGGTTATATCGTGACCTTTGAGAGCATAAAAGTATATATTCTTCCAAAGGTTTCCAAGGTTGCAAAAGTGATTGGAGTCAAGCATGGCAACTTGTTTCGGTTATAGTTTGAGCCAACACATGGGTTGGTTAGTAGCTATAGAGGGCTAGGAGAATTGTGGCACAAAAGGATGATCACCTTCACCATGGAGCACTTGGTATTCTTAAGGAAATAGTGACGTGGTTGCCTGAGATGAAGACAAATAACCATGAGGTGTGCAAGGGTTGTGCTCTTGGGAAATATGCCAAGACCAATTTTCCAAGCAGTGACACTAGATCCAAAGGGATTTTGGATCTTGTACACTCAGATGTGTGTGGGCCCATGACAACTAATATCCTTGAATGGGTATGAGTATTTTGTTACTTTCATTGATGACTTCTCCAGGAAGACGTGGATATATTTTTGAAGAATAAAGATGATGTCTTCAGTAGGTTCAAAGAGTTTAAGTATATTTTGGAGAAGTAAACCGGGAGGAAGATCAATATAATGAGGTTTGATGATGGAGGCGAGTATATATCGAATGCCTTCAAAGATTTTTTGCTCAGGAAGGTATCAAGAAATAGTTGACCAATTTCATACAAACCTTAGAAGAATGGGGTTTTGAATCGAAAAACAAGGCTCTAGTTGGAGCAGCCAAGGCCATGCTTCATGATCAGGATCTACCTTGGTTCTTATGGGAAGAAGCTTGCAATATAGCTGTGTACTTGCAGAATAGGATCCCTCACAAAGTTTTGGGAAAATTGACTCTAGAAGAGGCATTCACCCATAAGAAACAAATTTGGGGCACATTCACATCTTTGAATGCATTGTGTATTGTCACATTCTTGTGGAGAAGAGAACCAATTTGGAACCAACTGCAGAGAAGGGTATCCTTGTTGGGTATAATAAAACCTCTAAGGCCTATCGAGTTTAAATTCCTACCTTAGGAAAACAATTGTTCGCAGAGATGTGAAGTTTGAGGAAGAGAGGGCTCTTCAAAATTCTAACAACTTGATGAATGAAGAGGAGAAATCACCCATGGTTGAGGTAACAAAATTCCTCAAAATTTATTCACGCAAGATGGAGAGCAGAAAAATAAAGCCAAGCAGTCTGATCAGAAGGAGGAATAAATAATTCCTCAGCCTCAGATTCCTATTACCGAAAAGAGGAGAAACAAGGTGGTTGAGAGACACTGAGAGAGGACCATGAATATGTTGGTGATCCACAAGATTCAATCAAACATATAAAGGCTCCCAGACGTTATTCTAAGTATGTGGCACTTATGAGTGAATTAATTGAAGTAGATCCTTCTAGCTTTCAGGAGGCATCCCAACACCAAGTATGGAGGGATGCCATGGTGGAAGAGTATTCATCCATCATGAAGAATAGTGTGTGGAGGTAGTAACATGACCAGAAGGTAAGTCTATGGTGGGCTCGAGATGGATTTATAAGATTAAGCATGTTGCATATGGTAGTGTAGAAAAGTTCAAAGCCTGGTTTGTGGCTAAGGGGTTTTCTCATAAAGAAGGGATCGACTATGACGAGACCTTCACTCTGGTAGCCAGGTACTCATCCATTATATCTATCATTTCTGTAGCAACACATGTGGGTTGGAGAATTCACTAGATGGATGTAAATAAAACCTTTCTCAATGGAGTAATTAAGGAAGAGATTTACATAGAACAACTAGAAGGATTTGAAACACATGGGAGGGATTCTCATGTATGCAGGTTGAGAAGAGCATTGTATGGGCTCAACAATGCTTTTAGGGCATGGTATTCACACATTGACAATTACTTAAATAGCGAGGGCTTCGTCAAGAGTGAGGCAAACCTGAACTTGTACTTTGTTCAGGTGAAGGGAGAACTTCTCATATTGGTGTTGTATGTTGATGACTTGTTTCTCACAGGGTCAGAGGAGCTCATAACACACTGTAAGTAGGACCTTTGCTGGAGAGTTTGAGATGAAGGACTTGGGGTTGATGCACTACTTTCTGGGATTGGATTTGTGGCAGAAAGAGGGAGAGATATTTCTTGGACAAGGGAAGTACTTACTTGATATCTTGAAGCGATTCACGATGGAGAACTGTAAGCCCATTTCCATGCCACTTGTGACCAAATGGAATAAAATTGATGCTTCCAGATCAGAGGAAGTGGACCGACTTTATACAGAATTTATACATGTATCTGGTCAAATTGATAGACATTTGTCTTGCAGTGAACTCACTTAGTCAGTTTATGGTGGAACCTAAACGTGTGCAATGTATAGGTGTGAACATGTTTTGAGGTATCTACAAGGCACAATTGATTATGGTATGAAGTATGTTCAACAGGATGGAGTGAAGCTTAAAGGGTTTATTAATGCAGATTGGGAATGAGTACAGTTGACCAAAAGAGCACTTTAGGGTGCAGTTTCAGTTTAGGATCAGGAGCAGTCTCATGGTACAACAAGAAATAGAAGTCATTTGCACTAAGTTTATGTGGAGGCCAAGTATATGGCAGCCAGATAATATGGCTACATGTGAAGCTATCTGGATTCAAAAAAATTTAGCTGGGATATTTTATCAGGAACTAGATCCTATAGTCATCTACTGTGATAATCAGAGTTGTATCAAACTCTCTGAGAATCCAGTGTTTCATGACAAGTCAAAGCACATTGAGACCAAGTACCACTTCATCAGAGATTGTGTGGAGAAGGGGGCAATGAAGCTCCAGTACATTCCTATAGATGAACAGATAACAGATATCTTGACCAAGGCCTTAATGAAGAGTAAGTTTGAATTCTTCAGGGATAAGTTGGGTGTTGTGCAGAACACCTTCCTCGCTAAGAGGGAGTGTTGATTTTTGTAGCTCGAAAGGTGGAATGTGGAGTTGCTTCAAAGCAACTCGGAGTTGGATTTTCAGCAACAACAAATTTTTATTTATTTATAGGATGTTTCCATGTTTGTGAGGTTGAGATAAGACCAAGAGTGATTTTATGTGCAAGTTAATCAAGTAATGTAAGGAAAGTATCTTTTCTTGTATGTTGATGTAAATCAGCAGGGATCTATATATGTAATATTGTTGTAGAAAATTGGGTATTGCATTCTGGAATAAAAGTTTCTTGTTAGGCTGAATTGAAGATCTAACATTTGTAGGTTTTTCCTACACTGGGGTTTCCTAGGTATATCTATGTTGTTGTCTATTTGTGATTGGATTCTTATTATTTTTTATTTTTCTGTTATTAGGTGTTAATAAACCTAGTGTATTAATTGTTATAAATAATTATTTTTTGTGATTTTACTATGTAATTAATCTATTGCTAGGTTATAAGAAAATAATAGATAGATGTGAGAAATGTATTTTTTTAGTTATAGGGAAGAGTCTAAATCCTACAAACTATACAACCCTATTACAAGGAGGTAAAATTAGTAGAGATGTTAAATTAAAGGAATATGAAGCTCATGATGGTAGTGTGGATAGATCAATAATTATTGTAGCAATACCTCAAAGGGAAGAAGAATTAGAAGATTAAAATGTGCAAGCACCAATCTCGACAAGTAACAAGTACCCCAACAAGGAACCTTTAAGGAAATAACTTACGAGAGGTGAGAAGACAAAGGAATTTTATACAAGGTGATCCACTAATGCATGTAATCCATCCTACTCCTAATTCTCAAGTAAGTGTTGACTATGATACTACGGTTGTATTTGAGTTCAAGATATAGATGCAAGAAAAAAATAAGTTTGAAATAAATTGATGACCAAGGGGAAGATAATTTAGAGTCAAATTGTTCTTTATTCTCTAATTATCCTATATATTTTGAAGAAGTGGTTAAGGAAAAACAATGGATCAAAGATATAGATCAAGAGATGGACTCATTGAAAGGAATGAAATATGGGAGCTTGCAGCTCTACCCGAATGTAAGGATTGTATAGGATTCAAATGGGCATATAAGACCAATTTAAAAACAAAAGAAGAAGTTGAAAAGAACAAAGAAAGGTTATGAGTAAATTTTTAGCACAACAACATGGAATTGATTATAATGAAACATTTGCACCAGTTTCTAGGATGCATATAGTAAGAATGGTTTTATCCATAGATACACAAAATAATTGTA
>CM031243.1:794784793-794824793 GCA_018340775.1 Taxus wallichiana var. yunnanensis | reverse complement strand
TTACCTTCTCTTCATCTTTTATTTATATCAGTCAATATATTGTTTAAGACATTAGAATTTCTCTTTCCTGCTATCCCATATATCGTCTCTACAAGATTTGTCTCTTTCACTCCTCTACGTGAAAACATATTCTTTTCATGCCTTAAAAAAAGATTCATCCTTTAGAAAATGTGAATTTAGTTTTGGTTTTGTCTCAAAAAGGTGTTCATAGCTGAGGAAATTTTGAAGATGCTTAAAAATTCTTTATTTTCTTGAGAGTTTTTCAAGCTATGGTGGAAGAAAAGGTTGAGAACACCAAGTCTATAGATGAATGGCTGAAACAAGAGGAAGAGTTGGTTCTGCTCTTTGTCCCTAAAGAAGAGTTAGTTAAATCCTTTGGAGGAAAGTTACAAATGAAAAGTGAGGAAGTATGAACTTAGGCCAGTGTATTGTGCTTTTGGTGGTTTGAACATGAATAGTATGAGTGTGACCAAAACTATAAAATGGAGAAAGATAACAGATCTGTAAAATATGGAGGCATGCTCATGGCATGTGAAATTTTTGACAAAAGCCTCAAGACATGTGTTTAGCTGGGTCATAACCTTGTTGGTGATGAAAAGTGAGGAAGTGTGAGAAAGCCTAAATTATTACCAGAATGCCTGAAGTTGATGCGGTCTCGTCAAATGTGGGAATCACGAGTTTCGTGAAAAGGTATGGTTTTCCCCTTTTCACTTGCATTAAATTTCACTTCATCATTTCAAGATTTTTCAAAATTAAATGTTGAATGATAGGAAAAAAATATTTCCTTAACATGAACTCTCAAAACATCAACATAAAAAAAGAGAGAAAACTCTGATTTTGAAAGTTACGTGCATGGAGTGCCACACCCAAACATACAACAAAAAAACTCTTGCATGACCCTAGGTAACATGGAACACCTTAGGGAACCTTAACCGATTTTTTTGAAATCATTTAACGCTCTTGCAAGTCGTATTCCTAAACCCCCTTAGCTTATCATTCACTTATGGTGACATGGTCATTTTAATAAAACACGATCGGTTTCGGCTTATGGTTGTCACTTAGCTTGAGAAAACTGAAAACTACCACCTCTTACCTCTAGACTATCAATCGAAGGATCATAACCCACCTTTAGTTCAAGTGAAAGAGAATTTGGAAATTACTTTTTCAAGTTGATTTTGGGACCCAATGCTCATTTAGTGACAACAATCTATTGACACAATTACGATATCTAGCCATGAAGTTCCCCTTCTAACTTGAGCTCTTCTCATCATAATCAACTTCCTCTAGACACAAAAAATATATATATATATATATATGAGAGAGTAAGTAGGAATCATCAAAATTTGTGATCAAACTCAAACCGAGTGTTTTCAATCCCAGTTTGTAGGCACTTTTGATGTTTTAGCAGCTTGCACCAAAATTGCAACTTTAGCTAAACACACCTTCTAAGTGTTCTGTTGACTCCTCACTAACTGTGGAACCTTTTACATATCATTTCAAAACTTTATTGAGTATGTATTGATCAAATTATTTTATGAATTCTTTGGGAAATTATGATGTTTCTCTCTCTTCCCTTTTCTCTTTCTAGAAGTAACTCTGATATTTTGACTGGTTCTAGAAATGTAAATGAGTTATAAATGTTCATGGGCTGGAAATGAAATGAAAATTTTATAATGTATGTGGTTGTGATATGATTAATAGAAAGGAAAATGAAATCCATAATTTCTCTCTCTTCCCATCTCTCTCTCTCTAGAGATAATTATGAAAATATTTATTGGGTTTTGAAAATAAAAATGGGTCAAAATGTATATAATTTGAAATGAAATGAAATGATTTGAAAATACTTTCTTCCTCCCTTACTTCCTCTCTCTCTCTCTCTCTCTCTCTCTCTCTCTCTCTCTCCCTATCTCTATCTCTCTCTAGTTTCTATTCCGATTGTTTGAAATGATGGATGCATGGAATTTATTCTTGAGTGTAGGGGATTTCCATACTCATTCCTAGGACTAACGCAATGTTGGTTGCAGTACTCCGAACAAGAGGAATTTTATGGATGTGATATGTTGTAATTAATGAGTTGTCATTGTAAAGTTATATTCATCTTGTAATACATGTATTACCATAGAATAATGATATGTATTGTTGTTCAAAGAATTGTTCTTGGTATATTTTGAAAAGAGAATACCAATGTGGTTATATTTTATAGTGTTGAATTGGATGTGAAGTTGTACTCAATGTTGTACCTATGTTATAAAGATATTAAACTAATCCTTTTCTATGTTAATTATTGAGATATTTCCTTAACAACCACAATGCTAGGTAGAATCTCCTCTCATCAAAACTAACAAAATTAAAAGAATGAGTTATAATTCTATTGTCCTCCCCCATTTGAGTCTTTTTCCTAGGTATAAAACATTGACCGTGTTAATAAAATACTCTAACCTCACTAATCATCTTCATGTTTCACACCTAAGACGTCTTAATAAGGACCATTTCCTTGATAATTTATGATGTGGTGCATATATGTTGTGAAACCTATCATATTGGGAGGAGTGAGGTGATCATGTCTAGGTGTTTCAGGTATGACCATATCTTGAATTAGTTTAAACCCTCTTGTGTGTAATTTCCCTTAGTACCCTAGTGGGTGGCCAAAGCCTTGCAAGATAATTGGTGGTTGTACCTATGATTGATCTCTTGTGAGATCTAAATTATGTAAGTGAAGACTACATTTTGAATTACTTGTGTATTTACCCAACAATTGAAATAGGTCCTTAGGAGGATTTTGTAATGCATAAGATTGTTTGGGATATCTCTCCTTCAATATACACTTATACTTCCATGTCCAAGAGTATTAAAATAAGTTGTCTTGTGTGAGGTCATACTCCTTATAGTCTTAAATCCTTAAGTGTTATGTAAGTGTTATAGGAATAAATTTTTTCCAACATGATGTTATATAGGACCCAAGTAATCATGTAAATGTAGTTAATAAAAGGGTAAATAAGATTAAACTAAGGAATGACCGCTACGAAAATGGTACGCCATTGAACAAAGTCAAAACCAACTAAAATGTTTAATGTGATCATAAAATGAATGTAATCAAGTAGAGCTCCATGACTAATACAACAACCTAATAAATTAAAAAATCAAATATGATGCATGATTACATGCTTTGTTTGCATAAATGTGGATTAAACAACAATGCTAATGAAATAATAAAATGTAGCCTTGAGAATGGGATAACTTTAGTTGTAGCCAAGGTCTTGTGAGTTAAGGAAATTACACTCTAGTTGGACTTGTAAAAGTTAGTAGAACCCTTGGCGTAAATAGGAATATATTAAACCTAGAATCACTTAAAGTAGAATTTATGGTCGAAACATGTAATTAACCTGTTTCTATTAGGAGTAAATCCTTAAGATGATGAAACATAAGTAGTTTGAAATGTGAAATTCATCACTTAAATTTAAAGAAAAATATCTATAATGGGAACATGGGTGTAATGTACCCTTCCATGCGCAATAGAATTGTGAAAATATGAATTTCTAATTGGAGCAATGGATTTGAATCAAGAATGATACAACTTAATTAGTTAACCTACATAGTTGGTTGTAATATCTTGAAGATGAAAAGAGTGTATTGTTAGTATTAAAAATTCTTTGAAATGAACTCAGGATAGGTTTTCTATGGATCTAATAACATTCCTTTTTATTCATGTGAATTTTTCCTCCTTGTAACGAGAGTATTTTTCCAAACCAAGTAAACATGAGTCTCTCAAATAGATCCTTAAGTCAAATATTAAAAGGTACATGTGTGTATATACCTTCCTAATCACAATCAAGTTATATAAAGTTATTTCCATAAGAGAAATGAGAAAATTTTAAAGGAACCACTATAGGTGAAATGTTAAAAAAATCATGCAGCCTATTTATAAAGGAACGAAGGGTCCCATGCTATGTGTTCTTCAGAAAATTATCGTCAACTAAACAATTTTGAGAAATAAACCTTAAACATTAGAATTGAATATTAGGAGATTCCTAGTTGTTTAAAATGAATTTATTTAACAAATGAGCCATGGATAACTAATGGAATTGGAGAAAAGAACCAACCACACATTCTCCATTAAAGACTAATGCTCTAAAAAATAAAGTAATTGAATTTTTTAAAATAGGGAATTTTAAACCTTATGTGTTTAATTCATTCAAAACTATAAGGTCATACAATGGAAACCTAAATGTAATGAATATGTAAACCATAAAAATATCATGTCGTGGAGTATGCCTATCACATGTTTCTTGCTATAATTGGGTCATTGTCTTGGTTTACATCGTTTGAGTAAGAAATTTATGTGTACCCCATGTTATCCTATTATGCGAGTGGGTTCATGTTTATGTAAGAGTCCTACGTGATGTCAAGTTTCTTTATTTGCATCCCATGTGGTGTTGTGTAGTTTGTAATTAAAGTAAAAAAAAATCTAATAATTTAATTGTGGTATTTTGGTGTTGAAAATGTGGGCATCATAATTGATGGCCGTAAGATGAGCTTAAATGAAATCCTTATGAGAGTGAGCCATGGAAAAAGGAGAATAAACCCTAGAATGATAACGTAAGAAACCCTAAGGATAATGAGGATCCTAGAAGAATGTAGGTTGAGTCGGGTTCACCAAAACAAGGACCTAAAAATTGACTATTTTAGGCTAGTGTAAAATAGTTAATATAATCCAGGAGAACATATAAACACAAAAAATAAACACCCTAAGATAAAATGCGAGATGAAATAACTAAATGAAATGAATGAAATACTAAAACCTATTATGCAAGAATGGAAAGGAAATAACTCAGCGATAACTGGTGATTATCATACTGTGTCGCAGTGGTGCACAAAAAATTAGAAAGAAGGAGCGAGCGTGTCGCAATGCCGAAATGATAGATCTGGATGATGTGGCTAGTTTGGGGTGCCAGAGCAGGATTGGGGTGCTCACAGGTACTCTGGTATGAGATCTAGGTGCCTTGGTTTAGGAAAAATACCTAGAATTGGTATTTATAGGGTCGGAAGGTGATCTAAAGCTCGCCTTCCGGTCGTATCAATTTCTCTGTCTTGTGCAGATTCTCCAAATATTTAAAGGAGAAGAAATAAACTACAAGAGACCAACAGGAGGTATTAAATCCCCAAAAAAGAAAGATGCAAAATGAATGGGTTAGGTGACCTTGGCTTGACCTTGGCTACAACAACGGTGGGCTTACAAATTGAGTTACGCACTACATTTTAGACCCATATGTAGTTTTGGTATGTGTGTACATGTCGTGCCCTAGGTGCTCTTATTCCACTCGTAATTTGTGAAATAACAAGAAATAACTAAATGTAGACTATGTAATAACATGTGTGCATGGAATATAATAGAATCCCTCCCCTATGAAGTGTGATGCATATGTCCTAGCTTGTTCCTTAATGATGGAGCTTATAAGTGGATGCTAATGTAGTAGATTGATGTAACTCTAGATGGAGTGATAGTAGATAGTGATGCTAGGTCCCTCATTATGGTCTCATAACTTTATATTTATAGGGTTATCTTGGTCTAATTTTGTAATTAACCCTGAAAAGGCCAACCATAAGAAATATAATTATGAAAAATGGCTAGAAGAGGCCCAAAAATGGTGGGAAAGTGGAAAAGAGACCGAGGAACCCCTAGGTGGGACTAGGGCGCCCATGGGCACCCTAGTTAGGGCTAAGATGATGTGGGATATTCAGAAATGACTGGGTAAATGGGTGCAATAGGTCACAGAATACGAAATAAAATAAATAAAATGGCCAAAAGAACGGGGGTTAATTAGTACTTTCTTCCCTTGAGAACCTTCTAAATAGTAGTATGAGACCTGGGATAAATAAATGTCTAAAGTGCATGATTTTGTGACTAAAAATGTGTACATGCCATCAAAAATACAAGCGATATACCACAAGTTGTTTCCCAAGATGCACACATTCCTCCTCTCTGCTAACAACAACTTTATGGAATCCCAAAATTGTGGGTCATTCATAATTGAACACATGTAAAATGTGGTGTGATTCCTAATTGAGCACAAATATTACTTTTATGGTGTTTATTTCATGCATGCGGATTGTCCAATTTCCATTGATGAGGATTTTTTTACCAAATAGTGTAGGGTTGGATTCTCTATCAAATTTATCCTTCACTATGCTTTCAATATCTTTAATATGTACCTTCCTCCTTATCATTGACACATTAATTTTTTTATATAACCACGATAGAGTCCCTTATATTAAATATATCAATTATAATGCTCAATTCATTTCTCCCTCATATGTTATGCTTTTCTTACATGAAATATTAACTTTTTCCTACCCCGGAAACAAGTAATGTATCTACTCAAAGCTACTCAACCGAATGCTAAATCTATGGATCCTTTATACAACAAAAACTAGGAAGTCAAAGCCACCTAATAGTGGATGATAACATAAATATTGTGAGACATGAAACTAAAGTGATTTAAAGTGAACCTAACAAGATATATTACATAATTTTTGTGAGGGATCAAGCCCAAATGGAAGTTATGATAGAATGCAAGCTTAGAAACCTTAGCATGCCATCATCGATTATCAACAAAATTATATTTACCACCATCATTGAGTATTTAAAATTAAAGCAATAATGGGAAACATATTATTTAGTATTAAGAATGTAATCGTGAAAGGAAAAAATAAAAACCATTGAAGTGCATGCTTTTAACCTAATGTAACTCCATCCATTGCTCTTTTAACCTCAGCAAACTATGTTTGACAACCAACATCCTCCCAACTATTTCAAAACATGATTTAAAATAATGGCATGTTGGTGCTCAATTTGATCTCGCCCCGTTTTCTCTAAAAATTATTCAATCTGTGGGCTCTATCGTATTTTTTAAACAGTCTCTCCCGAATGGATGCGTGAAAGGTTTTATTCATTTGTATGTTGTTGAAGATCCTTCTCCATGGTCATGGATCACATTTGGGCCTTGTATCATTTCCAAATTATTTTTCCTTAAAGAAAGATTCAATTATGGGTGTAAATGGTGAGGTTCCCCTGTATCTTACTATTAAACAGTGTGTTTTCCCACAAATTATATCTCAACATCTTCGTGCACGTGGTCTTTTTGATTGGATGAGGCACGTTGGGTCTATTTTATAACTTGTAACTTTTTGCTATGTTTGCAAAAATATCAATTTGGCCTCGCGACCCCGATAGTCTCTAATTGACTATTCAATAAATATGAAGTGGCAGGGAAAAAGTCTTACTTTGACCCCGAAGATGGACATGTGGCCATACATCAAAAGATAAAAGTGGGGAGGTGGGTCGGAGGAGTAATTTGAAGTTTTTGGTTCACGGGTAGGGAAAAATCTTACTTTGACCATGAAGAAGGACATGTGGCCATTCATAAAAAGTTAGAAGCAGAGAGGCGGGTCGTCGGGCGTTTTGAAGTTTTTTTCCCTTTTGTAAAAAAGGAGAAAAGTTATAAATTGACCTGCAACTCCACTTGGGGCCCACATCAAAAGATAAAATTGGGAAGGTAGGTCGGCGGAGGAAAATTGGAAATTTTGCCTTTTTGTTAAAAAGGGTAAAATTGTAGAAATGAGCACGACTCCATAAAAGGCCCTAGATTAAGCCACGTGTCAAGCCCAATTTTCAAAGGCGGAGGGGTGGGGAAAAATGTGAAAATTGCACATTTTCTCCAAAATTCATAAAATACAAAAGGCAACCCTAGGCCCACTTTGAATAATATTTTTCCACGTGGAACGACTCTAATCTAAATTTGAAAAAAGGCGAGAATCAAGCGATTCTTGTGCATTGCATCTAAGTTTGTTACCATTTTTGCTCCAAGACTCCTGGACATGCGAATACGCATTGTTTTTCATCATTTTTGATGAAATTCCTTGTCATTTTTTCTACAAAGTGTAATTAAATGTATTTAGAGCTTAATTTGTGAGTCAAGGAATGTAAAAGGTTGATATGTTGAATTTGGAATTTCTCGAGCACTTGCAAAAACGTGAATTACCAGAGAAGTTGGATGCAAAGCAAAGTTTTAGAGGAAAGAATGGGAAAAGGATGAAATGATGGAGGTTGCTAGCACAAAGGATGAAAAATGTGTTGCGAGAAAAGATGACTGGATGCCCTGGTTAAAAAAATGATGTAAATATTTACAATGATTCACTTTTTTAACAATCGACAACTTTTTGTCTCAAACTTGTTAAACTTCATTTTCTAGAAATCATGATCAAAATGTAACAAACAAAGGTTCCTCGAATATTATTTTCTTGGGGGGAAAGCTTGGATGTAAATTGAGTGTTATAAAAAGCATGATTTAGTCATGCAAATGGTTGGGGTTGAATTATTATGAGAAAATTTGAGAAATCCCATCTTCCTGAGAGACCATCTGAGAAACATGTTAATCTCTTATGTTTTAGATTTGATCATGTCAAGTTGGTTGTAAGTGTACAACCATTAACAAGCTCTGAGATTGTTCAAGAAACCTTCCCCTAATGATGAATCTAATCAACTTTGAATTAATCTCTATTAATCTTGGGTAAATTTTGTTCTCGCTTTATTTTAAAATGTCTCTGCAAATAGTATTTCTTGTTCCTATTGCAATCTTGTGTCAAAATCCCTCCAAATCACATAGGATCTCATCTCTGTGATAGTTTAGTGGCATTTGCATTTTTATTATGAGAAGATCCTTCATCCTATAATGAGATAAAAATTTAAAATCACTTTACTGTCATTTTGTTGATAAATATTGTTTGTAAGCCTTTGAGTGTATCTTAGGCATGAGGAACTAGGGGTCTTTAATGTTTAATTGAGTCTTTAGTTCGAGCCTTTGTGTTAAATTCTTGGAGATTGTGTGAAACCGTGAAAACTGGGCCTCCATTGATGCACACATTCTCAAGTTGAAGGAATATTTTAGCTATTCTGAAGCATTATGTCATTTAGTTTTCCAATTGTTGTGAAGATTCTCAAAGATCTGGAAAAATAAAGTTTATCTACCTAATCTCCCACGAAAATTATTCAAAAATAATGAATCCTACATGAACTACCCCAATTTTCCCTGTATGTCCAAAATGAATAAATTCTACTGCCAAAATGAATAAATGCATAAAATATGCGAATAATCGGGATTCCATTAAGTCATGAGTAACCTTAACCTTGTTTAGAAAATATCACTATTCTTTAGAAGTGACAACTTGTGAGAGTTAAATTGTGGTGCATTGATCATATTTTCTCAAGGTTTCCTTTCAAATTTGTGCAAATAAGGATATCTTCATTCTCCTTCACCATTAGAGGTTATAAAATGGGTCCTCTCAACCTGGTTTAAAGACACAACCTAAAGTAGTGAGGATAGATCAAATCCTTTTGAAGGTGTTATCCATTTCTCCAACATCTGAGTGACAAAGAGTCAGTTGAATCACCTCCCCGGATACAAAACAACATACATGATGATTTATCGGTATCTAGGCTTCTTATTAAATCTGTGATGCTACTCAACTTGTAAAAGGAGAATCAATTTGGATACCAACACTTTTGGCAACATTTTCGGGGACTTATTAGCATTACCAGGGATTATTTGAACTCTGGGACCAATTTTTGCAGCAAAAACACTTTTGGTGCCATTTCTGGGGACTTATTAGCATTTCTAGGGATTATTTAAACTCCGAAACCCATTTGTGTAGTAATAACACCTGAATTGCGCCATTGTTCGAGGGACTTATTAGCGTTGTCGGGGATTATTCAAACTCCGAGACCTATTTGTTTGGAGACAACACTATTGGCACCATTGCGCGGTATTGTTTGAACAAATGTGTACACATACCAACCCTAGTAATGTTTCTTACATGATCTAAGTGTAAATATGTTGTTTAAACATCATCCTTTGTTGAGATCTGTAAGATTTGTGAAGCTACAAGTTCTGCGTGCAATATCTCCGGTTCTATTGGTTTTGCACTAATTCTACAACATCAATGTTAAATACGGGTAAACGAAGCTCAAATATGTGAATATTTGAGTGAATTTAGTGTTGATAGACATTTGACATATCAATTTTAGTGCATTTTCACAACTAAGGTGAAAATCCTTAGTGGCGACTCCGTGTTGAATTAATTTTTGATAAATGCTAGTGTCTTAACCTCTGTCAATTGAAATTTATCACTAATATTTGTAAATATGGAAGGAAGAATATATTTCTTTGTTAAAGACCCTATTAGAAGGTTGTTTCTAGAATTAGGAAAGAAAAATTCTGAAGGAAGAAGAATCTGGAAAGTTATTGGAGATTAGAAATCAAGAAAAGAGTTATCAATTATGGAAACTAATCAGCCTATCATTGAAGATTGCCATACTTCCTCAAGTGCTTCTGAATTAGGTAGTATTTTTGTAGATTTGAATTCTCAACTAGAGAGGGCCTTCATTTGTATTTGAAAAGTTTGCATCTCATTTTGTCCCTGTGTTCTCCAAAGCTGATAGGATCTTCCAAGAAATAGAGTTTTTAGAGAACATTCATTTTGAGAATTGCATTCATGTGCCCACATAGACCCCTCACTCCTCATCATTTTGTTTCTCTTGTAAGATCACCTCCCAAAAAAATATGGCCCAACCCCCACCCAAACCTCCATTTGTTGTGAACACTTTTGGTCCTATAGATTTAAGAGGTATGGTTGGGTATCTCGAATGCTATGCTCCAAGATGTTAGAAATAGACTACCTAATTTTCAAGGAATTAATGCTATTTCATGTTGATAAGAACTTAAAGCTTTTTGTCAATATGATGGAATAATTTGAGATTGAATTTGAGGATGTGTACATAAAATTGTTTATTCATACTCTAGAGGAGGATGCACGGAAATGATATAAATATTTGCTAGACAACTCCATTGTTTCATGGAAAGAAATGAAGAATGATTTTAGATTGCAGTATGGAGATAAAACAGAATCTAGGTTTCTTTTATCAAAATTTGAAAATATTAAAAATAACCCTAATGAATCTATTCATGACTTCAATACATGGTTTAATAAGACCCTGAATAGGCTACCTATGATCCTAAGGCCAAGTGATGTTTCCTATCTAATAAAATACTCGATGCTTTTGATAAGAAGGTTGCCTATTATTTGAGGGATAAGAACCCAAAAACATTGAGGCAGGCCTTCACCATGGCTTTGCAGATTTAAAATAAGATCAAGGAAATTGGTAAACCTCCTAAGAGAGAAGGAATCAAGTTGATCAATCCGGAGAAGCCTACGTCAAGTAACGCGATTTGTGGATCTGAAGGAGGTTGTAAAAACTTTGGCTGGAGATGTTAAGGAAATATCCTATAAATTGGCTAGAGTAGAGAAGGGGATTGGACAAAGTTCCCAAGGTCAGCACAAGCCACAAGGTCAAGAAATATTTGTAAATCATCCCAGAGGTGATCATAGATCAGATGACAGGGGTAAATGGCCCATGGGATCAGGAAATAGATAGCCCCAACCCTGGGAAAACAAATTGGTGCCTGATCCGTTAGCTTCGAGACTTGCTATGTTGAAGAATCTCATGAAATTGAGTGATGTGATAGTTGTTTATTGCCACATTCTCCATGTGTTTTTGAAAAGAGAGTTGAGGAAGAAGTTGATGATGGTGATATAGATGATGATGCATACATGATGGATTACTCTACAAGATCACAATGAGGAGCAACCTCAATCGAGATGATAAGTGTCGGAACTATTGCAAATTTCTCGGGATTTCATTCACGGGTATTACCATTTCCTCCTCTCATACTTTTGACATAGATATGGTATAATATTTTGAATTACCTAATAATAATTTTGAATACTTAAGGTCATTAATGATTAGAAAGTATGATGGTGAATCCCTTCTACGGAGGATAGGTAGTTGTTAATGAATGATGTGGTTACCCAAGAAAATAATATAACACTAGGAGTAAAGTTTTCAAAGGGGTAGGGCCTCAGGCCAAACCAAAAACTCCAATTCTCACCAATATCCCAAAAGAAACTCCTAAACAAGATACATATGACAAAGGCCTTATTTCCCTAAATAGAACTAGTATCCCCGCCCATGCTTAGATCAGTAAAAAATAATTTGTTGTTAGATGATTTTGTCAGTCTTCCTCCAAATGTTTCCTTGCCCAAATATGTTGCTTATGACATTGCCCAAGTCTTGAGTCAGATCAATATTTTTGTTCCAATTGTTGAGCTACTTAGGATTCTGAGCACAAGAAAAGGGCCTTTGAGTATTTAGGATTAAAAGAAGAAAAGATTACCCAAGGCAGAAATGTAAACAATGTTGAGACTCCTCCTACCATTGCAGATTTGGAAAAACCCTATCTCTTTGGAAGAACTAGGTGAGCCTCTGAAGTATATTTGGGAACATCCTTGGTTGAGTCGGTGAGCCTCCTAAAGTATATTTAGGAACATACTTAGTTGAGTCCCAACTAAATGTATCCATTTTCACTACTCGATTATTAGGGATATGATGTTACAAAAATGTATGTTTGATTTTAGAGCATCATGCAATGTTATGCCTCTTGAGGTCATGAATGAATTGGATATCAAAGTGATAGCAGTTATGGTAAGTGCACTACCATGAATTCTAGAGAGGTGCCGTGTTTGGATGTATCAAGGGTTTGATAGTGTAACTTGCAGCTTACCAGGCAAGAACTTAAAATTAGATGTTGTTATTGTTGATTGCCCTACCAAATGGGGAATGCTGTTATCAAGAAAATGGGCTACTAGTGTGGGTGGGAGTGTGCAAATAGATATGTATTTTCCCACTATACCTATTAAGGGTAGCCTTGTAAAGTTGTATGGTGAAAAGAAGATGCTACATCTCATTGAGGATCCCAATAATGCTTCCTATGAAGTGTTATACACTGCGACATTAATATTGATAACTTTGTTGGATTTGTTGATGGTAAAGAGTAAAAAATTGATCAATGCAATTCTCTTAATCAAGTAGGTTTTGTTGGAACGTAATGATTAAGTGGTCCGCCAACACTTAATGTATATGGGTCCATCAATATTATATAGGTTAATATTTAATAATATGAAATATTTATATTTATATTATTAAATATGTTAACCTAGGTATATACTTTAGGTTAAATATTTAATATCATGAAATAATTATAGTTCTAATATTAAATATTATAAACCAAGGTGTATGTGTCAACCATTTTAGGTTGAAAAGGTGGATTGGGAGACATACCGATCACCTTATATAAAATGGACTTTAGGTCTTCATTTGATATATTTGGGAAATATATCAAAGGTGTGTAAATCAAGTGATTTGGTTTTACCCTTGGTAAATAGGGTTTATGTTATGATCCTCATGTGTAGATTTCACTAATGCCTCGAGGTTTTAGTATAACGGTTCATTACATTTGGTATCGAGTGATCACCCATGTTCGAATCCCACTTAGTTGGTTACATTGTGTAGCCGGGGCACTGTGGGGCACCTAAATGCGTCGTGAAGAGGGCTCATACATATGGGAGTGCGGGCAAACCCAACCCGAGTCGAGCTCTCTGAAGCATGGTGGGATGTTATAATCCTCATGTGTGGATTTGACTAATGCCTCGAGGTTTTGGTATAACGGTTCATTACATTTGGTATTAGAATGACCACCGTGTTTAAATCCCACTTGGTTGGTTACATCATGTATGGCGGGGCTCATGGAGCACATAAATGTCGGTGAAGTGGGGATTATACGTATGGGAGTGCAAGGCGCAAAACTAGCTGAGTTGGGCTCTACGGAAGCATGGTGGGATGTTATGATCCTCATGTGTGGATTTCACTAGCGCCTCGAGGTTTTGGTGTAATGGTTTGTTACATTTGGTTTAACGGTTCATTACATTTGGTATCAGAGCGACCACCCGTGTTCGAATCCCACTCGGTTGGTTATGTCATATAGCCGGGGCCCATGGGGCGCCTAAACATTGGTGAAGCATGGCTCATACGTATGGGAGTGTGGGTGCAAACCCAGCCCGAGTCGGGATCTATGGAAGCGTGGTGGGATGTTATGATCCTCATGTGTGAATTTCACTAATGCCTCGAGGTTTTGGTGTAACGGTTTTGGTGTAACGTGATTTCACTAAATGGTCTGCCAACACTTAATATATATGGGTCCATCAATAATTTATAGGTTAATATTTAATAATATGAAATATTTATATTTCTATTATTAAATATGCTAACCTAGGTATATAATTTATGTTAAATATTTAATATCATGAAATGATTATATTTCTAATATTAAATATTATAAACCTAGGTGTATGTGTCAACAATTTTAGGTTGAAAAGGTGGATCGGGAAACATACATGATCACCTTATATAAAATGGACTTTAGGTCCTTATTTGATATATTTGGGAAATATATCAAAGGTGTGCAAATCAAGTGATTTGGTTTTACCCTTGGTAAATAGGGTTTCAAAGGAGGAGGTGATCTTACTAGATGTAAAATAAATTCTCTGAAATAAAATGTTATTTTCAAAGTGGTTTTTACCCTATTGGGGTTTTCCACTATAAATATTGTGTCACTTGTGTTATTTATTTCATGTAAGTATTTCTTTATTTACTTATGTTATGATGTAATCTTTATTTTAACATTATGTAATATGTAAGTTGATTAAATCCATATTTATTAAAATCACAAATTATAACATGGTAACGAGAGTGAGGAAAATTAAATAAATTAAGATCAAATGTTGTATATTTTATTTATTTAATCATGACGAGTTTTTAACCAACCCGAAAGGGTATTTAAAAGTATCTCTGGTCCCCTTTCTTTTTCCCCAATTTCTTTTGGCATTACATTTGTGTAATTAAACTCTCGGTAATTTTTTTAGGGTTTTTAATTTTAAATCCCTAATTTTTTTAGGGGAAGATGTAATATGATATGATTCTTACTTTCATTTACATTTTGTAAATTATATGGAATTAATGTTTGTTTGGAGATTGATGTGTGCACAAGTGAAAAGGGCTTCAAATATTTACCTGCGTGAAAATCACATACAAAAAAAGAAAGGATTTATTACTATATGAAATAATTTTCATGTTTTCTATAATTTCAAATGTTTGTAGGTTAAATATTTGAAAGGTAAATTCATACCCATGTTCTTTGGTCCCCTCTAAAAGGATTCGATTTGAAAAATATAGTTTATAGTTAATCTATATCTATATCCTATATAATTTGAAAACTATATTATTATTTTAAAATAAAAATATATATAATATATAGTAAGGTTTATATAATAGTTTATATAAACATCATATTAAAATTTATATAGTTTTGAAAAAAAAACTATATATTAAAAGCCTTAAACCATATTAAAATTACATGGGATTGAGGGAAGAGTCAACAGACCATATTTTAAAGTTTAAATCATATTTAAACTTAACTTATAAATTTAGGCATATATATTTTTTTAAAAAAGAAACAAACCTAAGTTTGAATCATATTTTATATATATGGTTAGTTTAACCGCTTAAAATATAAATTTTATTAGATTTGGTTTATATATGTTTAAAAAAAACCTAAGTGCTTACTTTTTTTTTTAGTAAGGGGGCCCATGTTTATTGTTTGGCCATGAAGGGATTACTTTTTAAATCTTAATACTTATTAAATAAAACTTAACATGTGTCCCTAACCATTTATATTATCCATGTAAGGGGGCAGCCCCATTCATTTATATCTTATAGTTTATAAAAACTATATAAATAAACATATTTAAAGGTTTTATTTTATATAAGAGTGGGAGTGAAGAATAAAATGAGGGTATAAATGTGGAACTCTCAAGTATAAATGGAGAATAAAAAAAGGGCTAGTTTATTAGTGGCCCACATGAAGTGTGGTAAATATTTATTAAAATATTGGTAGTTTATGTGACATAAAAGTTTCTAAGTTCTTAACTTCATAAGAATTATATAAAATATTTTGCAATATTTTCATAGTTTTAAATATGTGTCGGGTAAAATTAAAAGTAAATGAAGGGAGGAAATAAGGTTCATGAAAATAGGGATTTCAATTTATTTCATTGAACGGGTAAAATTACTTGTCCCTTGTGGAAAATATGCAAAGTTAATCTATACTCTCATAAATCTACTTACACTTGGTAAATTTTTTTAACTTTGGTTTATGTCCTTTAAACCCCTTTAATAAGCGTTGTGTTTTCTTATATAAAAACAATATACTATAGTTTATAATTTTTATGAACTATATGTTGTTTTTTATTTACATTCTATAAATTATATACATTTTTTTGTAAAAAAGTGTATATATTTTTACATTATAAATTATAATAGGTTATTATAATGTGTTAAAATATAATCTCCTAATATTATATAGAAGAAGAAATTATGGAATTTCACATTCTAGAAATACACAAGTTTTGAATTCATTAAATTTGATGGTTGCAAATGACCATCATGGTAGACAAAACATTAGACAATATGACGGTCATTTAGGACGTAAAATTTAAGCTCGCGGGTTTCAGGAAACTTTAAGCGTGTTAAAATTGACAATCAAATGAACGTCAAGATAGACCAAAAAAGCCATTATGACAGTCATTTAGACGTCAAATTTAAGTTGACATTTTTTTGTCTACATTATTTTTTTCAAAAATTTGAAGTTGTTATTCTTAGGGTCTCTTCTTCACTTCTATATGGTCAGAAATATTTTTTATATAAATCGGGTATAATACAAAGAGTCCTTTATATTGCGAGTTATTATTTTGATCATGGGAGGTTAATTAGTATGCATTGTAATGACATAATTAGTTATGATCAAATAGTTTCTTTATATTTATAAAATTTAGATTTGATTCTATTAAAAAGTGTTGTTTTTATTATCGATAAATATGTATCTAACTCTATGGTATATTCTATATTATAATGAGGTGTGTTTTACAAGTTTAGGTAAACAATGGCATCTAACTATTTTTGTCTTGACAAAACCTAAATCCTGAATGAAACTAACTACAACATTTGGGTCAAAACAAAATTTATGGCGAAAAACTCTAGACGATTGTTTCTAGATCTGAGGTTTCTCCCACCGGTTGTCAAAAATTGTAGATAACATGAATACACTTGCAATGAATTCGGGGAGTCTCTTTATATGATTCTACGCAATGTGAACAATGAGTACCTTCTACACATTGGTAATATTGAACATCCGAAAGAGGTATGAACACAACTAAAATCCATGCATGAAGGATACTTGGTATATCAAGGATAGTAATGAGAGTACAATAGCTGAAGAAATTCAAATGAATGGTCGTATATTTTTGACGATTTCTCTTACGCATTTTGTTTTATATCTCAAAGTTTGAATCATTCAAAATTGTGGCATGAAAGGTTAGGACATGTTAATTATTGAAGTTTATATAAAATGTCTAGATATAATCTAGTGAAAAGTTTACATGTGTTGTCTTCTTCTCTTGAAGTTACTTCATTAAATGCTTATAAATGATGGTTTTGATTCTAATTTAGTAAATGGTCATGATTATGTTTTGATGTTATAGATGTTTCTAAAACTCTTGTCTTTCTAGATAAGAAATTAAATTGGGCTTAATCTATGTTAGAAAGTTTAAATCCTATTAACCTTAGGAAAATGACCAAAAGTCATCATATTTACCATGCATTAATTACCTTGTATGAACCTGAGCCATGAAGTATTATAGGGTCTAGGTGGATATATAAAGTAAAATATAATGCTGATGGTAGTATTAACAAATATAAAGCTAGACTTGTTCTAGAGATTTCGAGTTAGAAACTTGGTATTGATTATGTTGAGACATTCCCGTAGCTAAAATGAGTAACCGTTAGGGCCTTATTTGTAATTACCGCTCAATTTAGGTGGAAAATCCACCAAATGGATTAGAATTTTTTTTTAAATTACGATTTAAAAGAAGAAATTTACATGTTTCAACTTAAAGGATTTGAAGAAACTGGTATAGAAAAGTATGTAAGTTGAGAAATCCTTGTATGGTTTAAAATAAGCTCTTAGAGCTTGGTATACAAAAATTGTTTCCTTCTTTAAACTATTAGGTTTTGTTTATTGTTATTCTAACAATGGTATATTCACTAAGCAATAAGGCTTGCATATTATATTTATATGTATATATGTTGATGATTTACTTATGTCTGGTAACAATTATGATTTAATTCATAGGATTAAAGAGAAATTGAAGAAGTACTTTGAAATGAATGAGTTAGGTCTCTCACATTATGTTATTTGTATAATGGTATTTCATTCTATTTTTTTTAAAAAAACACAATATGCAACCATTATATTGAAAAAATTTCTTATGATTGATTGTAAACCATTTTCTACTTCAATCGCACATGAAAAATTTGATCCTATTTTATATACGTTGTTAGTTGATAGTTTGATTTATCTAACTATAACTAGATTAGATATTTCCTATACAATAGGAATTACTTCAAGGTTTATGCAAAATCTTTTTTAGAGATCATTAGAATCTTGCAAAAAGAATTTTTAGATATTTGAAAGGAACAATCAATTATGGGTTGCATTATAATAAGAATGAAAATGCTATCTTATATGGATTTTGTGATTCTAACCATACCGATGTTGTGTTATAAAATATACTAGATATGTGTTCAATTTTTTTGGTGTAGGAACCATTACTTGGAACAAAAAATACAATCAATAGTCTCCATTTCTTCTACTGAGGTAAAGAAGTACAATGGAAGAAGTAAAGAAGCCATGTGGCTGCAACAAATGTTGGTAGAGATACACATGTAAGCTAAAAGAAATATTTATCTTCTATGTGGTGGTTAGAGTTGTATTACTCTTGATTAAGAATCTAGTTCAACATCAGAGGACAAAGAACATTGAGATACATATGCGCTTCACCCATGAAAAGGTGCAAAGTGATCAAATAAATCTCAAGTTCATGTTGATGAAAGTAGGTTCTTTAACATCTTCACAAAGTCTTTGAGTGTTGCAAAGTTTTTCAATTTTGTGAAAACTTGGATTGTTAGAGTTTCCATTAAGGGGGATTGTGCATGACAATGTCACCTCTTAATGGAACTTGGTTTATGTAAAAATACCTTTAGACATTTGTAAAATACCTTTGGGAATTTGTAAAAGACCTTCAAAAAGTATAAAAAGATCTTTAGAAAGTGTAAAAAGACCTTCGGGTATGTATATCTCCTTGACTTGTATTTTAGAAAGAAGTGCAGAAAGATATTAAAGGTAGTCTTTAGTAAACTCTTTAGTGCTATTGAGTTTACTAGTAAACATCCAAAGATAAGCATAATTTTAAGGAGGTCATTGGTTGTAAAAGTCTTTATATGCTTGGGTTGATAACCTTTTATGAGAACATGTGAGAAGATGTAAAACTCACAAATCATACTTAGCCAATGATCATGGGATGATCTTTGGGATTCTAAATATTTTTGTACCAAAAGCTAATTTGAGTATGATGAAGGTGTTATAATTCCTTTAATCGATATGCTAGCTTAAAACCTTTATCGTGTAAGGATTGTAAATCCTGGAGTGTACCATGAACAAGTAATCTATTGGCATATGTTATGTTATCTCACTTAACATTAAGGGGAGTTTTGGAACATAATGATTAAGTGGTCTAGACAACCCTTAATGTATATGGGTCCATCACTAATATATAGGTTAATATTTAATAATATGAAATATTGATATTTCTATTATTAAATATACTAACCTAGGTATATAATTTAGTTTAACTATTTAATATCATGAAATGATTATATTTCTAATATTAAATATTATAAACTTAGGTGTATGTGTCAACAATTGTAGGTTGAAAAGGTGGGTCGGGAGACATACTTGATCACCTTATATAAAAAACAATTTTAGGTCCTCATTTGATATATTTGGGAAATATATCAAAGGTGTGAAAATAAAGTGATTTGGTTTTACCCTTGGTAAATAGGGTTTCAAAGGAGGAGGTGATCTTACTAGATGTAAAATAACTTTTGTGAAGTAAAATGTTATTTTCAAAGTGGTTTTTACCTATTGGGGTTTTCCACTATAAATACTATGCCATCTATGTTATTTATTTCTGTAAGTATTTATTTAGTTATTTATGTTATGATGTAATCTTTATTTTAACATTATGTAATATGTAAGTTGATTAAATCCATATTGATTAAAATCCTCAAATTCTAATAGTTTTCCTTGGACTTTATTGTTTGATGGGACTTGCTCTAAATTTGGAAATGGTGGTGGTATTGTTCGATATCTCCGGGATAGGAAGAGTTTGTTTATTCTTTTTAAACTCAACTTTGAGTGCACTAACAATATTGCAAAATATGAAGCATTGTTATTGGGTTTAAGAATTGCTTGGAAATATGGTATTAGAGACATCATTGTTAAAGGAGATTCAAAGCTAATTGTCAAGAAGGTTAGAAAAGTATGTATGAAAAAAAAATCAAAGAATGAAGCAATGTAAGCATGTAGTATGGGATTTCATTAAAATGTTTAAATCCTTCAACATAATACATCACAATAGGAAGTACAATACTCTAGCAGACAAATTGACCTTATTGGGGTCCATATTTAAAAATTTTACTATATCCCCCTATTGTTAGTATAATATTGAGATATTAACTAAGCCATCTATTCATGACAATGTTAAACACCGAAAAGTGTTCGAAGATGATGCCCAAGTGCAAAGGTTTTTGCAGAACCAAGGAGAATTTACCGATGAATGTATAGATTGGGAGCCAATGCTTTGTGTAGATGATGGAAAGGAGACTTTATTTGGCAAAAATATCATTTAGTTGAAGAAAATACTATTCCCAGAGGTTTGGTAGCACTTGAATCAAACTTTGATAATGCTGATTGTATTGTCAACAAACACATGTCAGCCTCAAGGGATTTTGAAGAGCATGACCTGGGCGCGAAGGATAAACCACGTAAGATTTGGCTAGGTAGAAATCTAAGCAAGGAAGAAAAGCAGTCATATATCTAATTGTTGAAGAAATACTAGGACTACTTAGCATGGTCTTATTTTGAACTGAAAGCATACAAAGAGGATATTTTCCATCACAAAATTCCCTTGGAAGCTTCTGCTAAGCCGTTTAGGTAGAAACAGAGGCCGATTAATCCACTCCTTTCCCGAAGATGCAAGAAGAATTGAAAAAGTTGAGGGATGGAGGAATCATACAACCCACAAGGTACTCATCATGGGTTATAAAAATAGTACCTGTTAGAAAGAAGAATGGAGATATAAGGCTGTGTGTGAACTTTAGAAACTTGAATAGAGCATTAATGAAGGATAACTAGTGTCTACAAAATATGGACAATATGTTATAATTGGTTACTAGTTCGAATTTTTATCCACCTTTGATAGTTTTTATAGATATAACCAGGTAGTTATGAAGGAATCAGAGCGAATCAAGACTTCATTTACCACTCCTTGGGGAACATATGTATATGTCAGAATGCTTTTTGGTCTAATGAATGCTGGAGCCACTTTCCAAAGAGCAATGGATGTAGCTTTCTCTGGATATATTAATGATTTCATTTCTTTATATCAAGATGATGTGAATTTTTTTCTCTAGAAAAAGGAGTGACCACCTGCAACACTTAGAAAAAATGTTGTTAAGATGCAGGGAGTATGGTATTTCACTAAATCCCAAGAAGTGTCATTTTGGAGTTCAGAAAGAAAAGTTGCTTGGACACATTGTGTCAAAGGAAGGGGTCATGATTGATCCTAAAAGGGTAGAATCCATCAACAAAGTCCCTATTCCAAGAACCAAGAAGGGAATTCAATCCTTTTTGGGAAGATTAATTTTATTAGGATATTTATCTCTAACTTTGTTGAACTAACTATCTCAATCACTAACATGCTGAAGAAAGATCAAAGTATCAAATGGGAAGAAGCATTTATTCAAGTTTTTCTGGGATCAAAGAAGCATTAAAGAATGCCCCTATTTTAGCAGCTCCAGATTATAAGAAGGCTTTCCAAATGTTTTCTTTTACTTTAGAAAGTATTATTGCATCTGTGTTGTTGGAGAAGGATGATGGGGGAGCTGAAAGACCAATTTCCTTTTCAGTAAGGCATTATAAGGAGTTGAGTTAGAGTATACTATCATGGAGAAGTAGGTATTTTCTTTAGTAAAAGCAAAAAGGTCTTCATGCCATATATTCTGAGTTCCAAAGTCATTTCTTATGTTCCCCACACCATGGTGAAAGATATCCTATCAGAAATGGAGGTTTCAAGCAAGAGATGCCGATGGGTAAACAAATTGCAAGAGTATGATATGGATATCCAAACAACAAAATTGGTTAGAGGTTTGGGCCTGGAAAAACTTATGGCAGAGAGCAATTTGTAAACAATTTAGGTAAATGAAGTTAAAGAAGAAAGGCTAAATGTCCTTGAAAAACTGATAAATTATGAATGGTACAAGGACATCATTTTTTATCTCAAACATCTACAGTGCCCTGAACATTTGAGAAAGAATCAGAAAATATCACTTAAGTTAGCTTCCCAAAAATATGTCATTATTGATTTTGGGTTAGCTTGGAAGAACCCTGAGGGAGTTCTCTTAAGATGCATTACTGAAGATGAAGCCTTTAAAATAATTGCTGATCTCCATGGAGGAGTTTTTGGGGGGAATTTTTCTAGAAGATTCATAGCTCATAAGATCTTAAGGGATGGTTATTGGTGGCCAACTCTTTTCAAAGATACAACTCTATTAGTAAGAAAATGTGAAAGTTTCCAACACTTTTCTGGAAGACTGAAAAACTTCATGATCCCTTCCTTTGCAACTTGTATTAATTGAAGCCCCATTTAGGCAATGGGGAATGAAATTCATTGGTGAGATTTTAGATCCTTCAAGTGCTAGCCATAAGTGGATTTTAGTAGCCACTGATTACTTCACCAAGTGGGTGGAGGTAATCCCCACCAAGAAAGAAACTCACCAAATTGTCATGGATTTCATTCTGAATCATATCATTTGCGGCAGTTTGGAGTGCTGCTAAAATAGTTGCTGATAATGCCATGAGATTTCGGGCTAAACCTTTGGTGGCCATATGCCATGAATATGGGATCAATTTTACATATGCTTCAAAATTATAATCCCCAAGGAAATGGACAAGTAGATTCCAATAATAAAAATCTATTGAAGATAATTAGAAGAATTTTGAAGTTGAACAAAAGGAAGTGGGATGAGCGGTTGAAGTTTTTTATTTGGCTGATCGAATCACTATTAAATGAGCTACTTTGGAAAATTCCATTTGAGTTAGTGTATGGAACTCAAGCTCTGCTGTTGCTCATGCATATGCAATTGTCTTCATTTTAATTTATTCAACAATTTGGAAGATCAAGAGGTTAGTCCCTATGATGCTTGCATTAATCATATTGTTGAGTTAGATGAATAAGGAAGGGCATCCCATCAGAGGCATGTAAAATTTATAAATAAATTGAAGAATTGGTTTAAAAAAAAGGTGACTCAAGATATTTTAGTGTGGGATATCTTGTGCTATTGTGGGATAGCAAGCACGAGGATAAGGGTAAACATGGAAAGTTTGATGCATTTTGGATGGGCCCTTATTCAATTGACATTCGAAGTGGTGAACATACCATCTTGTTAAAAGACCTAGATGGAGAATTGATTGAATTGCATGTTAATGGAATGCATTTGAAACATTTCCTTGATTGATTTATTAGAATCAAGGTATGCACCATTGTATAGTGTATAGTCCTTTGGTCTCTTTTTGATTTCATGTTTTTCTATTTTTGTTCGTCATGGTCCTTGGCGGCCATTTTTGTTGGTTTCTTAGTTTGTTCCTGAAGGGTTGGCTCATGAATTTTGTTGCCCAATGGTTTATTTTTGCACTTGGTCTACTATTTGTTCTTGTGGCACTCACTAGGAGTGCCCATCCCCGAGTCGGAGCTGATGTTGGTGCTCAATTTGATCTTGCCCCATTTTCTCTAAAAATTCTTCAATTTGTGGGCTCTGTCGTATTTTTTATTTCCTCGAATGGATGTGTGAAATGTTTTATTCATTTGTATGTTTTGAAGATACTTTTCATGGTTTTGGATCACATTTGGGCATTGTATCATTTCCAAATTCTTTGTCCTTAAAGAAAGATCCAATTAAGGGTGAAAATGGTGAAGTTCCCCTACATCTTACTGTTCGACGGGTGTGTTTTCCCATCAAATTATATCTCATCATATTCAGATACATGGTATCTTTTGATTGGATGAGGCACGTCAGGTCTATTTTATAACTTATAACTTTTTGTTATGTTTGCAAAAAGATCAATTTGGCCCTGTAGCCCCGATAGTCTCTGATTGGCTATTCAATAAATATGAAGAGGTAGGGAAAAAGTCTTACTTTGACCCCAAAGATGGACACGTGGCCATACATTAAAAGATAAAAGTGGGGAGGCGGGTCAACGGAGTACTTTGAAGATTTTTGGCTCAGCAGGTAGGGAAAAAGTATTACTTTGACCCCAAAGAAGGACACGTGGCCATTCATCAAAAGTTAGAAGCAGAGAGGTGGGTCACTGGGGCGTTTTGAAATTTTTTTCCTTTTGTAAAAAAGGAGCAAAGTTATAAATTGACCCGCAACTCACTGGGGCCCACATCAAAAGATAAAATCAGAAGGTGGGTCGGTGGAGGAAAATTAGAAATTTTTCCTTTTTGTTAAAAAGGGTAAAATTACAGAAATGAGCTGTGACTCCATCAAAGGCCCAGATTAAGCCATGTGTCAAGCTTGATTTTCAAAGGTGGAGGGGGGCAAAATGTTAAAATTGCATATTTTCTCCAAAAATCATAAAATAAAAAAGGTAACCTTAGGCCCATTTGAATTAGATTATTCCACATGGATGACTCTAATCTAAAGTTGAGAAAGGGTAGAATCAATGGTTGTTGTGCATTGCATCTGATTTTGCTACCATTTTTGCTCCAAGACTCCTGGAGATGCAAATACACATTGTTTTTCATCATTTTTGATGAAATTCCTTGTCATTTTTTTCTGCAAAGTGTAATTGAATGGATTTAGAGCTTAATTTGTGAGTCCAAGGAATGTAAAGGTTGATATTTTGAAGTTGGAATTTCTTAGGCACTTGCAAAAATGTGAATTACTAGAGAAGCTAGATGCAGAGCAAAGTTGCAGAGGAAAGAATGGGAAAATGATGAAATGATGGAGGTTGTAGGTGCAAAGGATGAAAAATGTGTTGCTGAGGAGATGAATGGGTGCCCTAGTTAAAACAATGATGGAAATATTTGTAATGATTCACCTTTTTGAACAACTATCAACTTTTTGTTCAAACTGTTAAATGTCATTTTTTGGAAATCATGATCAAACATGTAACAAACAAAGGTTCCTCAAATATTCTTTTCTTGGGGAAAGCTTGGATGTAAATTGAGTGTTATAAAAAGCATTCTTTAGTCATGTAAATGGTCGGGGGTTGAATTCTTACAGAAAATTTGAGAAATCCCATCTTCTTAAGAGACCATCTAAGAAACCTGTTAATCTCTTATGTTTTAGATTTGATCATGTCAAGTTGGTTGCAAGTGTACAACCATTAAAAACTCGAGATTGCTCAATAAACCTTCCTCTACTTGATGAGTCTAATCAACTTGAATTAATCTTTGTTAATCTTGGGAAAAAATTTGTTTGCTTTATTTTAGAATGTCTATAAATAGTATTTCTTATTCCTATTGCAATCTTGTGTTAAAATCCTTTGAATCGAAAGGATCTTATCCTGTGATAGTTTAGTGGCATTTGAAATTTCATTACAAGAAAAGCCTTCATCTTGTAATGAGATAAAAATTTAAAATCACTTTACTATCATTTTGTTGATAAAGATTGTCTATAAGCCTTTGATTATATCTTAGGTGTGAGGAACTAGGGGTCTTTAATGTTTAATTGAGTCTTTAGCTCAAGCATTCATGTTAAATTATTTGAGAATGTGTGAAAACGTGTAAATTTGGGCCTCCATTGATGCATACCTTACAGTTGAAGGAATATTTTAGGTATTTTGAAGCATTATTTCATTTAGTTTTCCAATTGTTGTGAAGGTTCTCAAACATCGGGAAAATCCAAGTTTATCTTGCTTAATCTCCTACCAAATATTATTCAAAAACAATGAATCCTACCTAAACTACCCTTGTTTTCCCTTTATGTCCATAAATGAATAAATTATACTTCAAAATATGTAGAAGTAATGAGGATTCCATAATTTGTCTTGAGTAACCTTAACCTTGTTTATAAAATATCACCATTCATTAGAAGTGACAACTCGTGAGAGTTAAATTGTGGTGTATTGATCATATTTTCTCAAGGTTTCCTTTCAAATTTGTGCAAAGAAGGATATATTAATCCTCCTTCACCAACAGAGGTTAAAAAATGGGTCCTCTCACCCTGGTTCAAAGGCACAACCTAAAGTAGTGAGGATAGATCAAATCCTTTTGAAGGTGCTATCCATTTCTCTGATATCTGAGTGACAAAGAGTCAGTTGAATCACCTCCCCAGCTACAAAACGACATACATGATGATTTATCTATCTCTAGGCTTCTTGTTAAATCTGTGATGCTGCTCAAATTGCAAAGGAGAATCAATTTGGATACCATCAGGCACAATAAACCATTCAATCTTATTAGAAGGTTCATTTAATAGATGTTATTTCTTGTTCCAATGGTAGCAAGACCCAAGTTTCTAAACTTTTATTTTGCAAAGTTATACCTCATGTGTGATACAAGTCTCAAACAAGTCAAGTGGATATTAAACCCGTGGAAATGAACTAATGTTATATTGCTTTAAATTAATTTATTTGAATAAAATATAAAAAGGTAAGAGTGAACGTATCATTCCATGCATATCCTAAACATGTCAATAGCATACATCACCTAAATTTTTGTGTCTTCTCTTAACTAATTATAGATCAAAGTTAGTTGCATTATATGACAATATAATAATGATATTATTAGATATATTATTATCGTGAATGGTAAAATAAAGAGTGTTTTTAGTTAAAAGACAAGGAAATTATTTTCTTATGGTATACACTCATCTACTAGATTAATGACTCATAAAATAAAAAAGTAGAGAATAAAAAATGAATGTCTAATCATACTTCTAAGGGCTCCACTTTGTTATAGTCATTATATGTGTGTGGATTCAATGGAATTTATGTGGGAAGGGATGAAAATGTGAAGTTAATTTATAAACAATTATTTATGTGAGATTGTTTGTGTACCATTACATGTCTAACATGGTGCACCTTATTATAATGTCAACCGATGTCTAAAGACTACCTTATATAGCATTACCAATAATATCTACAAGAATTTTTTTCTATTTTGAAATGATGGAGCCTATTTGCATCTCTCTCACACAAATTTTCTTGTAGCAATCTCATTTCCTTCATCTCCAAATAAATTTCTTGCACCTTTCGTAGATATCTTGTTGATGTGCACGTGAGTTGTCTTCTTTGGAATGTATTTAAAATAGGACCATCATTTTTATATAGAGTTTTATATTTATTATATTGATATAATTAATTAGATATTATAGAAGGTTAAATAAATATAGAATAGAATGCAAAAATATTATTTTTTGATGGGTATAGGTGGCCATCAAATATAACCCTTGCTCTTGAGGATGATTATGTCTAAATCTCTTGAAATCATTTGTCACCGATTAATAAGATTTTTTTTTAAAAAAATTATTTAAATTATTAAATTATTAATTATTTACTGTTTGAAATATGTAAACACATGTAAATCACCATCAATATTAAACAAAAATTGGGGGTGTGAAAACAAATTATTTGTGAATTAGAAAAATTTATTTCACCTTTACAAACCCCAATATAGGAATAATACAACTACATTTAAGTGGGATTGATTAATAAAAAATAAAACATTTTAAGGAGGATTAATTCCCCCATTAAACGTAAGTTTTGATAACACTTCATTGACATATATAATTGGAAAAATAAATGAAAATGGAAAATTGTATGTGGGATTACATATGTAATTGGACATAATGGGCACTTAGTAAGCCACTTATGGAAAGTGGGAGAGTGTTCCACCATTAGCACATACTACTTGAAGTTTATATGACCACCGTGTCTCAACTAATCAAAAATTAATATAACATCTCAAGTTATAAATGAAAATGAAAAAGTGTATGTGGGATTACATATGTAATTGGACATAATGGGAACTTAGTAAGCCACTTATGGAAAGTGGGAGATTGTTCCACCATTAGCACATACTAATTGAAGTTTATATGACCATTGTGTCGTAACTAATCAAAAATTAACATAACATCTCAAGTTATAAATGAAAATGAAAAATTGCATGTGGGATTACATATGTAATTGGACATAATGGGAACTTAGTAAGCCACTTATGGAAAGTGGGAGAGTGTTCCACCATTAGCACATACTACTTGAAGTTTATATGACCATTGTGTCTCAACTAATCAAAAATTAATATAACATCTCAAGTTATAAATGAAAATGAAAAAGTGTATGTGGGATTACATATGTAATTGGACATAATGGGAACTTAGTAAGCCACTTATGGAAAGTGGGAGATTGTTCCACCATTAGCACATACTAATTGAAGTTTATATGACCACTGTGTTGTAACTAATCAAAAATTAACATAACATCTCAAGTTATAAATGAAAATGAAAAATTGTATGTGGGATTACATATGTAATTGGACATAATGGGCACTTAGTAAGCCACTTATGGAAAGTGGGAGATTGTTCCACATTTAGCACATAATACTTGAAGTTTATATGACCATTGTGTCACAACTAATAAAATATTTACATAACATCTCAAGTTATAAAATTTGATCCCATATAGACATATTTAGACATTACTAGGATTTTTTTGTCAATTATTACAATACCCTTTTCATAATGGTTCGGTGAATTTCTCCACCCTATTTCAATTGGGAAGGTGGGAATTTAATAGTACATGTCCCACAATTATTCCATGGCTCATTTTTTCTTCCCAAATCATTGTTGGAATACTGTAATGTTTTTGAAGCTACGATGCCCAATATTACCTTCTTCAACACTTCCAATGGAAGAGTTTCAGAAAGGTGTCTCTGTAAGAAACGCTAGCCATCTAAAAGCATTGCGGTCATGACATATGGATACTACCTTCCATCAATTATAAAGTGAAAAATATGTAAGTGTGTCTACCACACGTTGGATTGTGAAATTTTTTCCAAAATTTATTAAATGAGGTATTATCTATTATCCTTTATTTTTAAGATTGAATAAAATCTAGGCATCAAATCTAGTAGCCAATATTGAAAGCTCTAATGAAAACATTTGTCATCCATTGGATAGTTGATGAGGTGCAACAATACCAACTATTACGCATCCACTATACAAAATTACTATGGTGAAATATGTGATAATATTAAACTTATTTTTATATTTTATGAATAAAGCATTAAAAACATGTATAGAGTAATATGGAATTTATAGGAATATATAAAAACTAAGTTATCAAATATTGATTTGACTCGACATTTATAATCTAAAATTGTAGCATCGTAGGAGACCTCTCAACTCCCAATTAATGACTAAATGAAATATCCATGGACATCATATACATCCTTTATGTCAAATTAATGTATGATCTTTTAGTATTTAAAATTTATAGGGATGACAAAACAAAGTACCTTGAACTATCAATATCATACAAATCACGAGATCTACTAATTATTTGTATCCATCAAATATATAGGATATATATGAAGTTTTGAAAATTGGCCACATAAAATATCCCCACATCATATCCATCCTCTCTACCAAATTTATTGGAAAGATATTTAGAATGAATGATATTTTAAAATTCTAGAAGGAATTTCAAGGTACATTAAAGAGTTATTTCCAAATTGGTGTAGGATGCATTTGTTTAGATACAATTAAATAATTTATTTTATCATGATGTCATATATGAGAAGAGAGGAAGAATAAGAATGAAAACATACTTGATTGACTAAATCCATTTCAATTATTTATTTCTGTTTTAGAAAAAAATGTCACAATCTTGGATATAGGTTAGGGCTATAACACCCCTATACCCTTATGGCCCTAACCGATGGGAGATGGGGAGACCACGAAGAGAGATTACTCACTTGAAAATTATAATGGACGATACTCAATTATGGTTTGACATAAAAGAGTAAAAAATTAAGGTACTTTAATAGAACCATCAAATTGAATTTAGCAGCAAGTTAGATAAAGTAATTTATATGGGGTTAAAACAGTGAACCCACCTTATAACCCTAATATTCCCCTTGATCTTGGTGGTAATCTTCCATTGTGGTGTCACCACCATTGGCATATGTGTTATGGTATAATAGAGTTTATATGTATCATAGAATGAACCTACCAACTAATGTGGAATTCTTTGTTTGAACAAACATGGTTTTGAAAGTATATAAAGATTCTACAATGCCTTTAGGAGGCATATCCAAATTATAGGAGTATTAAGGAAATTTATTTTTACTCAATTAAATGGGTTCTCTAATATCATAAATCCATTGATGAGATGAAGGGAAGGATGATTCGATTGAGTTTTATAAAAAAAATTACAATCTTGGATAAGTTAAATTAACTTATATAAAGGTGATTAAAGTTGTAATGCCATTTAACAACCCTAACCTTCCATTCCATGTAGACACATAAGTTCCCATGTAGGCATGACATGTCAATAAATAGGATACAACCATAACATGAAGTTAATCAACTTAGAAATGTAATATACACTTAGATTTAAATCAATTTTATGTAATCATATGGTTTTTATTTTGTGTATGAAATTATTTTTATATAAAAGGTTAACATATTTATTTATTTCACACATATAAAATGTAATGAATGGAAAAGGGAATAATTCATTTTTAAAATTTTATTTTTACTCATGATATCTCTATCCTACTCCTTGTATCAAAAAACAATAGGCAATATTTCTCCTATTCAATTCAATCATGCGAAACTAAATCCTTGAGAGATGCTCTGTAGGGGAAAGATTACAAAATAGGGGAAACTCCAAGCAGGCTAATAAGCCTATGACTTATGCTAAATCCACCCCCTCCGTTAGTTTTTAAGAAAAGGTTATGGAATCTAAAGATTTTTCATGAAGAATGAAATGATATGTGGAATTAACAATTTTTGTCCGACTCTTCCCCTCTCTCGTGATTGTATGTCAAGTCATTGCAGACCTATCATGGAAGGTAGGTTGGATATTTATCCCATTTCCAGAGGATTTTTCATTGTTGTTTTTGCTGAAACCTCAAATAGGGATTTGATTTTTTGAAGAGTTTGGGACTTCCAATCCCACTTGCTACTTATGAAACCATGGTTTCCATTGTTTAACTTAGTTTTAGATACTTTCCAAATCATGTTGGTTTGGGTTCGTCTACCTTATCTTCCCTTCAAATTTTGGATGGAGAGTTGTTTAACCTCTATAGGTAACACATTAGGAAAATGTTTGGCTATTGACCCAAATAATAAATATTATGAGCACACTACATCTACTCAAATATTGGTTGATATGGATACTTTTGTAGATTTTCCAGCCATGATTGAACTCAAGGTTGAAGATAGAATTTGGACACAAAATTTGGACTACGAAGGGTTTCCCTTCAGGTGTCAAACATGTTTCTCTCTTGGTCATCTAGCTTCAGAATGTCATATGGATAGAAAACATGTTAAAAATAGAAGCTCTTGGTGGAAGTAATATAATTATAGTCACTGGTTGTTAAGAAACCATCGACAATGATTTAGATGCAAATTTAGACTCTTAAAAGGAATATGAGCTTCCTGCTAGCCAAAAATAACCATTAAAACAAGATCTTGAGTTCTATGGTTGTGATGAAATCAATTAAAGGAACATGTTCCCTTCCCCTTGTTTCATCAGAGAACCAAAATTCCAAGGAGAATATAGAAGTTATGATTCCAATCCATAATAGTGAAAATGTTAATCTAAATATTGAAAAGGATTGGATGGTTGTGGGTCGAAAAAAGAAAGGGAATAACACTCCCCTTAAGATGAACTTAAGATCCAATGCTAAGTGGTCTTAGAGATGAGTTTTGTATGTTTGATCTTCTTGTGCTGTTGGTTTTAATGTGTTGTTGGTTTGGATGTGGTGTTGTTTTTGTTTGTTTTTAGGTGCCATTGGTAGAGGGTGACTCTTTTATTCTTTATTGTAATATATTTTCTCAATATTTTATATGGGTTTAGGGTCACCTTAACTCTTATTTACCTATAATAAAAAAATAGGCATATCATGCAAAGTAGCATTTAGCTAATTATCTAGAATATGGGACAAACTCTAAGGCATGAGAAAATTGTGAATAATATTAACATCTAGCCTATATTTGTAATTGAAACTTTTGAAGGATCTCATGATAAGGTCCACCAAAATCCTTCCTTATCTTCCATTATTGTTACACCCACAAATTTTCCCGCATAAAACCTAAGGCAAACATAGGTCATACTAAAAAAATTATGGAATAATTTTTTTGTAAAACCCACTCGTAAAATTTGGTTAAATATTATTAATATCACTATTATTAATATTTTAATAATATTACTATTATTAATAATATCATCTAATCTTAATCTTTTACTTAAAATTTCTTTTATAATTTGATAATAACATTATAAGATGTTAATTATTAATTTTATTTCCACCTATTTTTACATTATTTAATATTCAATTTATATATAAATTTATAATAACTTAATAATAAATTTATATAATCCAATAAAGCTATGGTCTAATTTGTAACCATGCATTTTCTTTACTCTATTTGATTAAAAGAAAATCAATCCATTTGTTGACAAGATAAATAACCAATGAAATTTTTAAGACTTTTCCATCAACACATATAAAGTTTAAACTTTCTTCAACAATACAAAAAAAAATAAACAATATATTTTAACTTGTTATCAGATGCCTTCAAGTAGTGAAATGTAAGTAGTTATTTCCTTTCATCACACAATGCAAGTTTAATCATTTCAAAACAATAATTTGTAACAAGATTTACCCATATAATGAATATCACTCCTCTTGAAGGTAATGAAACTACTAGCTTGAGAGTAAAGTTATTCTCATTTCAATCACATTTCATCATATTAAGAACTTGTTACACTAAAATTTTTCTCTTCCCAACAAACAAATAAGTAATTATAAATCCTTTACTTTCATTTCCAATGAGAACTAATACTAAAATTTTAATAAATAAGACAACTAAAAATATCCACTTTAAGAATACAAGTTTACAAGACCTCCATACATAATGGAGACAACATGATAAAATGTTTACAAGGGATTCTTGGTCCTTTACTCCAAATGCAACAAGAAACATGATTCCTCCTTTGAACCCCACCTTCTACCAAGATTAACACAACAAAAATGGGGAGTAGGCAACACTCTCCACCCAACCAATACACCAATGAGGAAGTGAAGCCTACTTCCTCATTGGCCCTTAAGCCCCAACAATTAGACAATATAGATCATTTGACAACCATGGGCAACAAAAGACAAGGCTTTCACATTTACTTTCAAACAACATTCACACAAGAAAATGACCACAACACATTCATTTTTATACTCATAAAATTCCCAAAATAATGGCTCTAAAACAAGCCAAGTAGAGAAATGAATATGGGGATACCCTTATGCCTCGCAATGGTTTGGGTTCCCACCTCAAAACCTACAAAACTTATCAAAACCCCAAAATATCTTATGCCTCCCTACAAATAAAAATATCTCTTATGCATCCCTCACTCTTATGTTTCCCACAATGAACAAAATAACAAGATGAGAACAAGGTGGGGCACCGATCCACTTCCTCCTAAATACCCAAGAGAAACTCTTATGCCTCCCCACAAAACCCATTTCACTTTTCATACACATCCTAAATCCATTTCACTACCCAACAACATCAAACAATACACATCCATTCAACACATAAACACACAAAGAAAATAAGAAACCAAGGGTGAAGACCCTACCTTGCCATAGCAAGAATCAATCCATAAGAAAGTTTCAAAATTATCCAAGCCCAAGAAATTACAAATGATATTCAAATCCAAAATCAAATACCCACCAAAAAATGGGAGACCAAAAACCAAGCAAGTAACTCCCAAAATTTCACAAAAATTCTAATATATAGAGAAGAGGGAGAGGAAGATGATGTGGATCCATGTAGGATGCAACATAATTTATTATCCATCCCACATCACCATGGTCAAACCAAAACCCCAAAGCATAATAAATTGTTGGTTGGGGAAATGACCACCCCCCACACACTCAACCCAAACCCACACCCCTTAAGGAAAAAATTAAATACCCATGTAATAAAAGTGTAATTAATTGCTCTTTTCCTTCATCAAAACACAAAATATGACCTAAAATAATTCCCTCACATCATAGGCTAAGTGGGTGGGTGATTTCAAGAGGTGTGAGACAAGCTTGTCCCACAAGTCTCCAAAATAGCCTAGAAGGTGAAAATCCAAATTTCAAAAGGAAGATTGAGTACACACTACCCAAACAAAAATTAAATTCATTCCAAAACAACACATATTAAGGCTACCAACTCACATTTATTCCCCCTTTTATCACATCCTAATATAACTAGTTAAACACTTTTAAATTAACTTAAGAGGGGTGATAGACACATTTAATAAAAGTGATTCCACATACTAATAAAAATACAATAACTCACAATTAAATAAAATCAACAAGACAAAATTACAAACATTCCCAAGGTCACATTTGAGGTCACCCCAATGGGGACCTCCTAAAAACCTACAACAACATACAACATATGAATACATGTGTTGCTTGATGCAACATGCATGATCATACTTTGCAGATTTATACACAACAAGGCTTTCAAATATAACATGTAACTAAAAGAAAACTCATGTTTTCAAATGATAATATTTCAATATTCTAGCAACAATGAAAATAACAACTCTCTTAGTAACAACCAATGTTTACGAGAAACAATAATTACAATAATGGTTATTTACAAGAGTGTATAGACTTGACAAGTCACATTCATTTACAAAGTGATGGCAATGTCCTCCAAGGATGAGAAAGGCCAAGATGGCAAGAGGCTCTACTATCTCCAACTTGAGCTCCAACTCCAAGAGAATATGGCTTGTTTACCACCCAACCAATAGGCATCATCACATGCCTTTCCATGGTTGGAAGTCATGCTAGCCTCCCCCAAGCCCATGGGAGAGAGGAACTAGCTTCCACAATGTGCACAAGTAATGGGGATTAAACACACAACAAGAGAAAACATAAGACCATTCAACCACTTAGACCTACTATATAATGAAAACCACAACATGAGGAGAATAAGATCAACCTCACAAGGGGGAAGAGAGGAAGAAGGATGCCCAAATCAAGGTGTCCAACCATAGGAGCACCAATAAATACACATATATAAAAACTCCTTATACCTCCTAATCATACATCCTCCTTATTCCTCCTTATGCTATAGAAATCCTTCTTGGGAGGATTTTCAAACCCAAAGGGTTTCCTCACCAAGAATGGGGAAAGGTTCAAGCCATATGAGCCTTTCTCCCACCTCAAACCATATGAGGGGATGAGAAGGGACCTTCATGGCTTGACCTACAACCATGAGGTTTGAGAGGGAAATCCCTCTCTCTTCCCCTACATTCTCCAAAAACCATCAATCCAAATGATGGTGGAGAGAAAACAAGAAAACCACAAGAAACAAACAACTACATTCATCATACACTTCTCAACACATATTTCACACACATTATTTCATTGATCAAACATACATACAAGATAAGCAAAACTAAGAAGAAGAAGGTTAAGAACCCTACCTCTATAATGCTTTCCAAGACTCTAAGCTTTTCCCCTTTGTCCAAGCTCCCAAAATTCTCCAAGTGCTCCCAAAAAAAAAATGAACCAAGAAGACCCATTCTTCCACATGAGGAAGAATAAAAAGAGGAACCCAAAAGTTTCCTCACCAATGGGAAAGTGACAAGTGTCACCCCCTCTCCTCTCAAGAGTCAAAGATTCCAAAAACAAAATAAGTAAGAGTAAACTCACCTTTTATCCCTTTTCACCCAAAATACTAAAAACTAAAATAAAACAAAGTGGAGCAACTTTTAACACTTTCACACAATCCAACCATCTTACATGGATGGTGACTAAAGAGGAGCTAAATGGGAGGAAACTCCTCAAACCTTGAAATAGGCCCCCTACCTATTAGGTAGGGTCGAGGCCCATTTTCATGCTAAGGAACCCCCGAACTCAAAAGGGTCCCTAAAATTACCCAAAATAACCCAATTTCGGGTTTGGCATGCTTGGGCACAAGGGTAGAGGGTGTGGGGTCACCCGAGGTTCACATGTGGTCCCCGATCCCTTCTACCAACACACACACACTTCCCAAAACCAACACTTAACTTAAGATAAGATCATTAACCCCTAAGCTAGTTTACTTAATAAAACACATCCTAAACCTAATTAATTTTACAAGACATAATTACATTACAAATTGAGGGTTCACCCATGGTGCCCGATTAAATACATCTAATCTAAGGCCTCGAACATTTAGCATGGTTAGGACTCGGCCCGTGGGCGCTTGTGCCAATTGCGTAGCTGCCACGAAACCCATGCTCTCTATACACATCACTGCACACTCATTGCACACATTAACGCATTTGTCGATATAATAAACATCATCTATACATCACAATATCAATCAAACTTATAATGTCCGAACATAATTTACAATTGATAGTGCTGATGCATACAATTATCCACATAGTTTGCCATGAATCATCCACAAATAAAATTGCAGCGACATATACTTAGGTTAGCATGAAAATCACCATCATTAAATCAAAACACTATATCATTAATCAAATTAACCCGAGAGACTAACATCTAACCGATAAGTCTATCATATAACCTGTTAGTGTCATCACATCATAAGAAATATATCGGTATATGAATCTAATCGATTGGCGCTACGCGCCCAAAATGCCATAATGTCCATGAGGATAAAATATCATAGTAAAATGTCAAAGTCTATCGAGTCTCAATCAAAACATGTCTAGAAATAAAGGAACCAACAGATAACTGGAGCTATAGAAATGTGGGCACTACATCCCCCTCTCCTAGAATTAGACTTCCTCCTGGAAGTCATTGGAAGAGATAGGGATATCTAGCCCTCAGTGGTGTAGCATCCTCCCAGGTAGTTGATGACTCGTCATATCGGTCCCACTGCACTCTAACCTGGTCAAATCTAGACCCCAGAAGGCCATTGACCTCCGGTGCTCCGGTATGCGTACGGGCTCCGATCTCCCTTGCCCTCAGTCCTCTGCACCTATAATGCCGACCAATCAAAACATGAGAAACATCGGTACATATCTACGTAGTACGAAACATGAAAAAAATGTCGTGGGCCCGTGCGAAAGGCGTGGTGGCAAAGCTAGGCGATAGGCAAGCTGGACCGATGACCTCAAGAATATCAAAAGGCCCCACAAAAGCGAGGCGATAGCTTAGAACCCTTTCCATAACGGATCGGACTCTTATGAGGATGAACCCTCGAAGACTTTGTCACCCCGAGAAGTGACGATCGATCCTCTTGGTGTCTGCATACGCCTTACGGCGTGCTCAGCACTGCTCAAGATTTGCTGCCGAATCAACAACCTCTGCTGCTCTAAATCACTGAAGATAAGTGGCCCCAAAATAATCTGTCATCTAGTCTATCCCGGCTCGAAAGGTGTCTGTGAAAGGTCGTCCATACAAAGCGATAGGGAGCCATGCGATGGAGCTATGATAAGCTGTTATTGTAGGCAAACTCAACTAAATGCAAATAGTCTTCCCACTTCTTCTGCTTTGGTCCATCACATACATCCTCAACATGTCCTCAAGAACTGATTAACCCTCTCTCTGTCTGCCCATCTGTCTCTGGATGATAAGCGAGAACTGAAAGTAATCTGTGTACCCCGAGGCCTCTGAAAAGAAGTCAGAAAAGCTGATGTGTAGATGGTGTCTCTGTCATTAATGATCGTCTTGGAATCCCATGCAATCGACAATATCCTCCATGAACACTTTGGCGATGGCACAGTGCATTATAGGTGACCTTGGTTGGCGAGAAATGCATGACCTTGGTCGACTTATCCTAGTGACCATAATGGCATCATGACGATAAGAGGACATAGGAAGTCCTCTTATGAAATCCATGGAGATCACATCCCATTTCCACTCGGGAATGTCATGAGGGTATAAAGTCTCTGCGGGATGAGAATGCTCTGCCTTGACTCTCGACACTCAAGACACCGTCTTACAAAATCTGCTATGTCTCGATGAAGACACGGCCGATAATATAACTCTCTCAAATCGGCATGCATCTTCTTCACTCCTGGATGTGCTGCGTATGGGGCTCGATGAGCCTCGGTAAGGATGAAACTACGAGATCACTGCCTTAGGCACATAAATGCGCTATGGAACCGAAGCAAACCATCGACTCTAACATGCATCACTGAATATCTGCCCTCGAAAAGAACCACGAGAATCGACATGCACTAGCACCCTCATAAAAACTGTCCTCTGGAAGATGCTCAAGTATCTGCCTCTCAAATCATTGCGGTGTCGAAGAAGCAAGCACATGCCGTCGTCGTCTACTAAGTGCATCTGCACAACATTTTCCTTTCCCTTGATATCTTGCACCTCCATGTCATACTCACAAAGGAACTCCATCAGCGCCGTTGTGAGCGTTGAGGTTATTTGAGAGAAGATATCTTTGTAAGCTCTGATGATCTGTCCTCAAGATGAAAGGTCTACCCAAAAGGAAATGTCGCAACGCACAAGTGCATGAACAAGCTGCTGCAAGCTCTAAGTCGTGAGTAGGATAGTTAAGCTCATAGTCCTTGAGCTTACGAGACTCAAAAGTAATAATAACCGGCGCTCTGCATAAGAAGCGCTCCCAAACCCTCTAGTGATGCATCGGTCAAACAACAAAATCCTCTGTTGGAGTGGGCTGCTAAGATGGGCCGTGGTTAACCTTTCCTTAAGCAAGTGAAAGGCTGCTCACATTTTACGACCAATCAAACTTCTTCCCTTTCCTCGAAGAGAAGTAATAGGGTGAGCAATCCTAGAAAAGTCTGCTGAAACTGCGGTAATACCTGCTAAACCCATGAAGCTCCTCACCTCGGTGGTGATGTGGGTCTTTGGCCAATCAAGATAGCTTTGAATCTTAGAGGGATCTACGGAGATACCCTCACACTTTGATATGATATGACCCAATCTTGAATCTCATCACGAAAGAAGCTGCATTTTCCAAGTTCCCATGACTGACTTGCTCTCTCAAAACTGAAGTACCTACCTCAAATGCTCCTCATGTTCCTCCTCGGAGCGAGAATAAATCAATATGTCATCGAGGAACACTAAAACAAAGTGATCCGAAATGTCTGAATACTCCATTCATGAGGCTCATGAAGGCAGTGGGGCATTAGTCAAACCAAATGGAACCTTTGTGAACTCATAATGCGTAGCGTGTGTGAAGAAATCTTTGTCTTATGAATATCGCATACGAAATGCATGGCCTGATGATATCGACTTGAGATCGATTTTGGAGAACACTCTAGCTCCCCGCATCGATCAAACAAGTCATCAATCTAGGGAGTGGATAACGGTTCTTTATTGTGACTTTGTTGAGTTTATCTGAAATCTACACAAAGCTTTGAGAGAACCATCCTTCTTCTTCACAAATATGGTGGCGCTCCCCGAGGAGATACACTAGGGCGAATGAGACCCTTCTCTACAACTCCTCTAAGCTGAATCTTGAGCTCATGAAGCTCGAAGTCATCATCCGATAGGGTGCCCTAAAGCCAGTGCGAGATCCGGGCACTTAAGTCAATGGTGAAATCCACCTCCCTCTTAGGTGGTAAACACTGGAAGCTCC
>CM031243.1:794734793-794779793 GCA_018340775.1 Taxus wallichiana var. yunnanensis | reverse complement strand
ACACTTCTCAACACATATTTCACACACATTATTTCATTGATCAAGCATACATACAAGATAAGCACAACTAAGAAGAAAAGGTTAAGAACCCTACCTCTATAATGCTTTCCAAGACTCTAAGCTTTTCCCCTTTGTCAAGCTCCTTCAAGCTCCCAAAATTCTCCAAGTGCTCCAAAAAAAAATGAACCAAGAAGACCCATTCTTTCCACATGAGGAAGAATAAAAAGAGGAACCCAAAAGTTTCCTCACCAATGGGAAAGTGACAAGTGTCACCCCCTCTCCTCTCGAGTCAAAGATTCAAAAACAAAATAAGTAAGAGTAAACTCACCTTTTATCCCTTTTCACCCAAAATACTAAAAACTAAAATAAAACAAAGTGGAGCAACTTTTAACACTTTCACACAATCCTGACCATCTTACATGGATGGTGACTAAAAGGAGCTAAATGGGAGGAAACTCCTCAAACCTTGGAAATAGGCCCCCTACCTATTAGGTAGGGTCAGAGAACCCATTTTCATGCTAAGGAACCCCAAACTCAAAGGGGTCCCTAAAATTACCCAAAATAACCCAATTTCGGGTTTGGCATGCTTGGGCACATGGGTAGAGGGTGTGGGGTCCACCCAAGGTTCACATGTGGTCCCGATCCCTTCTACCAACACACACACACTTCCCAAAACCAACATTTAACTTAAGATAAGATCATTAACCCCTAAGCTAGTTTACTTAATAAAACACACCCTAAACCTAATTAATTTTACAAGACATAATTACATTACAAATTGAGGGTTCACCCATGGTGCCCAATTAAATACATCTAATCTAAGGCCTCGAACATTTAGCATGGTTAGGACTCGGCCATGGGCGCTTGTGCACAATTGCGTAGCTGCCACGAAACCCATGCTCTCTATACTGTCACTGCACACTCATTGCACACATTAACCGCAACCTACATCATCGATATAATAAACATCATCTATACATCACAATATCAATCAAACTTATAATGTCAGAACATAATTTACAATTGATAGTGCACGATGCATACAATTATCCACATAGTTTGCCATGAATCATCCACTTAAATAAAATTGTAAACGACATATACTTAGGTTAGCATGAAAATCACCATCATTAAATCCAAAACACTATATCATCAATCAAATTAACCACAAGAGACTAACATCTAATGTCCGATAAGTCTATCATATAACCCTGTTAGTGTCATCACATCATAAGAAATATATCGATTATATGAATCTAATCCAATTGGCGCTCGCGCCCAAAATGCCATAATGTCAAGAGGATAAAATATCATAGTAAAATGTCCAAAGTCTATCGAGTCTCAATCAAAAAACATGTCTAGAAATAAAGGAACCAACGAGATAGCAACATGGAGCTATAAAAATGTGGGCATTTTGTGCTTAATTTTGTATTAAGCAAACAAACTAAACATTTGGTTACAAAGATAATTGTGGATTTGTAATATGAAAAAATATCATCAAATCCTCTCTTCAAATTGATTATTTTGATGGCTTGGATTGTGTTTGACTTGTAGTGGATTTAAAAATATCATTAAAATCCTTGAGTGTTACAAGCATTGGAAGAAATTAAAGTAGGTGAGTATTTGAATTTTATTTTTTCTTAAGTGTATCTAGATCCAAATAATACATTCAACTATTCATATTTACCAATTGAAATACATCCTTTCTTGTGTAATAGAATTTGATCATTTCTTTGATTAGATGAGTAATCTTTGGTGAATTTGTAACGTGGTTTCTTATAGTAGAAGGCTACCTTTTATGTTACGCTTCACTTTGCTTGTAGCTTATTTTAGAGATAATTTTTTAAAAATGTTAGAATAAAGCCTTGGAAGTATAGTTTCTGATGAATATAATACCAAAAACCACTATTAAACATATGATTTTCTATATATGTGTTGAAAAATATATCAAACAAAATGTCTAATAACATTATTATTTAGACCGTACTTGCATTTGTATTCTTTCCAACTCAAATGATGTCCAAATCATTTTTGCAAATCTTTAAACACAATAAACCACTATTTCTTTAAAATTACAGTCCTAAAAACTTGGTTCATGTTTTCACACTATTGAAAAAATGGGCATTTAATTGGTTGAATATTATAACATTTCAGCCCTTCCTAATATGTAACTTATAAATGATTTTTTTGGGATATTTGCTCATCAACCTTAGCTTTAGGATTCGGATTCGAAGACTCAAATTGATCCTTAGTTATTAGTAAATTTAAAAATCCATTTAATTTTAAGTTGGAGGACTAAGGACAATTTGTTTTCAAGGGAATAATGAGAAACAATGAGTTAATGACCAATGCTAATTTTTGAAGAATTTACAAGATGTTAGAGTGCATTTTTAAATAATAGATTAAGTGGTACTAAGGATTGCATGTGAAAAAAACTTTTTTTATACATCAATCCAAATTGATCTTTAATAAGTTTCCAAGAAAGAGCAATGCGAAGATGAGAAGTCGTATAGATCACTAAATTATTGGATTTCCTTCTTGAAAAATTAGTAATCTTCCTTAAAAACTGATAGAATGATGTTTTCTTTGATATTGAATATTCTTATTTCGACTTAGACAATGACCAAGAAGAAGGAACAATAAAACCATGTTGCAATGGTGATTCTTTTCATAGGAAATGAAAAACACCTTGCCAAGATTTCTAAATAATTTGAATAGGAAAAGAGGATTAATTGTGTATTATGGTTGAACAAGACTATTATCCCACCATTTAACCATTTTCCATCTCCCTTTCACTATAGCTATGAGAAGTTTATGTGGTAAAAATATTTCCCATCGTTGATCACCTTTAACAACTCTAGTAATTTATTTATTGACTATATATGTTCCATATCATTCCTTATTTACCCTTAGACCTAGATTAGATGCACCAAAAAATAAAAGTTGTCAGTAAACCAAGCAATTCTATCCCAATTGGAAATGGGATTGAAATTAATAATTTTAAAAATATTCATATCCTATATTGGATGGCAAAAAAGAAGAAAAATACATATGTGACACATGAAATATTGTATTATGCAAACTAAATTTTTACCCTTATAAGGTAATTTTTTTCTTGAGTCTATTTAGGTTTTCAATTCCACATGTCATGAAGTTGTAGAATTTGGATCGGATTTGAGAAAAATTAACACAACAAATAATCTATTTCTTATAATCTTAATAATTTTCTTATCATAATATATGGATCATATATATAGGGAAATGCACTCTTATAATCAAGGAGTTCGTCACCCCACTATTCTCTCCAAAACTCCTATATACATAAACAAAAACTCATAACAATTTACTAATATGACATTTACTATTTACCAATACCAACTATTTTATTTTAAACTAAATATTATATTATTTTCAAATGAATTTATAAATCATTTTAATAATAATATCACAACTATTAAAGTTTATTATAATCCATGGAGTCTTATTAATATATTTTTCATAACATTCCCCGTTAATGTGAACAAGCGAGAAAAATAATTGAACTTCTATCTACAACTTGCACCCTCTGTGTGATCATAATCTTGATGGTATTTCAAGGCAGTCATCAACCTCTAAGGATGGTTTTACTTAATGACAACCACTAACAAACAAGGATGGTTTTTACTACATCTAACGTAACCTCAACAACGACGGTTTTCAAGGGCAACCAACAACTTGCACATGTAAATAGTTTTACAGGACAACCAATAAACCAAATATCATGATGTTGCATTTCATTGTGCTCTCATATTTTCCACTATATTTTTCCTTTAGGGAATTACATTGGAATTTAGTCACATGAATAGTTTAACATTACATCTTATTGACTTTATACGATATAGTACATAATAGAAATGGAACATTGGTGTTATGTTCCCGAGTAATGTAAAATTTCCTTTTATTCATCAAATCAATAGGAACACTTCAAATTTGACAAACTAAACACAACTAGAAACATGAACTCTAAAAATTGTTGGAAAATCCAGAAGAATGGAAAATGCGATTGAATGTAATTAACCAAGCAAAAACACAAATATAAACATGAAACCAAGATGGTTAGAGAGGAGGGAACCGTCTGTTAAAGAGAATAAACTAAATGCAACATAGGCATAACTAAAATAAACAACTTATTATGCTAATATTCCCCCCTTAATACATTTTTTATTAAAAAAATATATTTCCAGATAGTGCACCCCTATTCCAAATGTAGTAAAAGTTTAGTACACTCTCGAGTAGCCTTCTCACCTTTGAGGTGGCATGCCATATTTGGGGCTTCTTGGTCCTAATGACACCTTGGGTTTTCCCTGCAGGATTACCACAAACATGGAAGTGACCTGAGTACATCCATCTCTAAGAACACCTTGGTGGTTTTCAGTTTCCTTGGATTACCATGAACCCATATGGTTTTTACGACTATAGGTTCACCATGAACCTGGAGGTGACATGATGTCTCAACTATACACTTCAATGGTTTCTTAGATTTCCACAAACCCTTTACACAAGAACCAAGTTCTACTTTAGTTCTTTTTCTCCTCACAATGTCCTTTATTTAGGAGGTACCAAATTGAAAAATACTATGCATCTTTATTTTAAAATGCACCACAAAACAAATTCACAAAAAATAAAATCCAAACACAAAAAAGAAACAAAATTGTCACCAAAGTAATGGTGTGACCTCGTCATAGGAAATTCACGAGAGGAAATCAATTATCGTTTGACCTCTATCTACCCTCCAACCTCTGTATAAATTTATTTTTCTTAGAATCTGCATGAAATGGTTGTGTCATTCTTATTTTGACAATTCCACTAGTATCAAGGTAAAGAACATCTTTTGCAAGCCAAGGGAAAACCCCAAGTATAATGCATGTATGATTTAAACATGGGACAATTTTTGGCCCATAATGTCTTGAAATGTATTGTATGGAAAATATTCCCTCCTCTATACATATTGGCTATTTTTCCATTGAGGTGGAGTAGTTAGATCTCGAGAGCTGTTTGAGACAAAGTGATAAGAATGTTAAATTGGAGATCAAATTCATACTTGAGAAGGTCATGGATGTACCAACACTTTCCTATCCGATGAGTGCCATAGGAAGATGAAGAGATTCTAAAAAAATAGTTGTCCTTTCCCTTGTTCATGCCCGTGTATTTTATCAAGGTGGCGTATTCTTCCTTTCGAGATGCCACATCCAAAGTAATCTATGCCTTGGGCCTACCTTGGTTGATAGTAGCGGTATTTTATGCCTTTGTAGAATTGGTGTTGGGGTCCCATCCTTCCATCCCTTTTATCCTTCCAACACACTATTTTCCAACTTTTCCTTGGTCTCCTTCCCCATGTTCAAGCTCTTTACTCAAGTGTAGTGCCCCATTTTCTAGTTTTAGCTTATCTGCTAACTCTATATTCATTTGTATGATTTGACATGGATTATGGCACATTTGGATATTATGTTTTGTCATTTGATCTCATGGACATGTATGGTGAGTTGGGCGTGTAACTCCAATTTAGCTTTGATTAGTATGTTGGCACATTTTATTAGATGTGGTGGATACTAACATATTGTTATGTATTTAGGCCTAATTGATATATGATGGATACATAGTTTAGTCACACATCTTGATGATATAGTTTATTCGATTATTGATGAGAACACATGATAACATGGATATATGTCATTTATATGAAATGTGATGGCTAACACATGGTGAATTGGTGTGAAATTATGCATGTTTCTCTATTATGACTCCATGTTGATGTTGTGATATCATAGATTGCATGTTTAGACTTGATCGTTTATTGAGTAGTTGATTTACACTTGTATTGGGTAGATGCATTTAATGTGTGCATTGAGTGTGTAGGTTACAGGGCACATGAGAACATGGGTTTTAGGGCAGCTACACAAATTTTGCACAAGAGGCCCATGGGGCTAATTCCTAATCATGCTAGATGTATGAGGTCTTATTGTTTGATTTTATTATTGGGCACCAAGAGTGACCCTTATTTGTAAAGTTGTATGTCATGTAAAATTAATTGTTATTAGGTTGTTTATTTTGTTAAGTAAACTAGGTTGGGGGACTTAATGGTCCCCACTTGCATTAAGTTTTGCATTTGTGTAAGTGTGTGTTAATTAGAGAGGATTGGGGTCACATGTGCACCCTTGAGTGGGCCCCACATCCTCTACATTTGTGTCCAAATGTGCCAAACCCGAAATTGGGCTATTTATGGCATTTTAAGTGACCCCTTTTAGTTTTGGGAGTTCACTTAGCATGAAAATAAGCCCTTGGACCCTACCTATTAGGTAGGGGGCTTAATTTCAAGGCATAGAGGGAGTTTCCCTCCCATTTAGCCTCTCTTTTGTCACCATCCATGTAATATGGATTGGAATATGTGTGTTGTAAAGTTTCACAAACTTGTCTCATTTTATGTTTGTAACGCCCACATTTTACACACAGAAATATAACAGTAAAATACCATGATAATTGTTTTTGACTTACATTGCTCACTACACAACACCGTAAGGGCTCCAAATATAGAAACTTGACAACACATATGACACTTACATAAGTCATCGACTCACATAGACACATGACAACACCATATACATGTCGATGCCACACTTTCCCCAATGAATGAATGCTAGTAATGACCCAACAACAAGAAAAGGGACCCAAGGATTGGCAAGCCCACACACATCATTACCATGATTACATCTTAATTATGATTAGCATTCCAGGAACATTATTATGCAAGGATAATTTTGTCCTTTTTCCACCTACAGGTTCTTAAATTCATTTCACATTCAACTTATTGTTTGACCATTTAAGTTTTTCTTTATCCCTTATGACAATCTCCATAACTTACATAATTAAATTCCATATTTCCAATTACATACAAAGTTCCTAATTCTCTCATTCTTATGCTAAAGGTTTGTTTCTCAAAATATGTTTAGTTGATGTTTAATTTTACCCTCATTATGCAAGGGGACCAACCAGAAGTTATCGAGGAAAATAATACACATCAAAGGAGGTGAAGGTTCAAGTTTCCCTTTCCTATAAACTTCCTTCCATTAGAAGCACAATTTTTCTTGTACTATGGTTGTTTTAGTTCCAAATTTAGTTTGATTCAATTAAGAATTTACAAGACATAATTTTATTTTATTTTATTTTTAGTGGACTCTATATTGGCTCAAATGCCTAGTCCCACCAAGAACAATTTGTATCCATTCTTAACAAAAATTCAAAGCTTAAATCTACCATAAGGACTTCAAGAGAAAATTTGTTCCTAAACCATTATCACATATACTCTTGTTTCTCATTTCATTTACATTGTTTCTTAGGTCTCTTTTTTTTGGCGTCACTTTAAGACATGAAGAGTTATGAAAGTACCTGTCTAACATTTTGAAGAAGTATTTCTTTTGTTTTCTCAAAGTTTTCTCTCACCAAGGAAATTCATATTCTCTTTAACATAAGTAAATGTCTAATTGAGTTATAAGGACTCCAAGAGTGACATTATTCCTAACCTCAAATCTTGTTTTACTCTTATATGATTTACTCTTACATTGCACTATGGTCTCATTATTAGCATCATTTTATAACATTTGTAAACAAAAAAAAACACATAATTTTTGCTAATGGATTCACTACTACAAGGAGCATAACCCAACACAAGACAACCAAATTCTTTTCTCTTAGACAGAAGTGCACACATGTGTTGACAACCACTCATTTAATTTAAAGAAAACCACTTGTGTAATTTAATCCCACCAAGAGAACAATCATAGGAACATGGGGTAATGAGACCCCTTTTTTCTACACTTCTCTTAAGTCAACTTATTTTAAATATAATTGCATTTTCTAAGAGTTATGTACAATTTCCACCCGCAAGTTAACCCCTTAATCATCCTGAATTTTTTGTATAATTCTAATTAAACATAAGGATCTATGCCCCAACTATATATGAGTTTAAGGTGAGAAGACATGTTTATGATAGAAAACCTTCATGAAAGACCAAGGTGATATGTTGTTAGTAACCAAGGTAACACATTTAGCTGAGAGGGACTAAAGAGTTCATTAACAAGAGTTTAAGTCATAGAACAACTATTTCACTATCTCCATTTGTGTCATCTAGATCCCACAGGGAATTCATTTGATGATGAAGTTAATTTATAGATCTAACTTCGTAAGACTTGGTAGTCCACTAGGATACTAAGGGAGTAATAACTCTACTTACTCCATATAAAGTTTTTCTAGGTCGTTCCTAACCGTCGGGTTCACGACGATAAGGCTAAACATACCGACCATGATGGTAACAAAAACTAGGGGTCTTATTTACCTAAGCTAGGAGGTTCCATCAAGCACAAAATTTTAAGTTCATTTTACGGTTTCAATTTCTTTTGGGCTAAGAAAGATCATGCAAGAAAGGTAGATATGCACAAGTTTTAAACTAAGGTCAATTATTTTATTTAGATTTCTTTATTACATTTTTAAGGTGAGGAACACAACACCAACTATTTAATCAAAAATTTCCCAATGGAAGTGCACTACAAGGTATTAATTTCAATTTCATTTAACATATATATTCAAATTTAACCATACAAATTTTGGGATCAAAATAACATCCATGATTAGATACATATTTCCCAAGCACCTCTAAAACTAGAAACATACACATACTACCAAATTCATCAATAAGTATTTCAATACATTAAAAAATATGGTTCAACCCCTACATTTATATTATTTCAAATATAAAATAAAATAATACATAGTGAATTACAACCACACCATTTTCGCCACCTTACTTGCATCCTACAAAACCATGTGAGCATGAAATCAGCGATAAATCACTGGCATGGCATCCACCCTAATCTAGCATAATTAAAAAAATTTGGTTTCTCATTTACATATAATAATAATTACAATTTGCATTTGAAATAAAAGGTTTAGAGACATGTATTCATTTCATTTCATTTCACTTCATTTCGTAACCAAGGAGAGAGAAGGAGATAGGAAAGAGAGAGAAACACTATTTTTCCAAAGGTTAGATTTCACACAACAAGCCACAAGATAGAGTTCCAAATAGTTATTTACAAGAGTCAACAAGTTTCCATAGGGGTTTGGTAACCCGACGAGGGTCCCACAACTTTATTTTTACATTTTTTTGCTAGCTACAAAAATGTTCAAATCAGGCTTGGAGGCTAAGAAACCACTTTCAAACGTTGTCTTCCAATGAGAAAACACACCATAGTTAAATTTATATGTGTCCAATTATATAACAAGAGTTCATAGGAACTGACAGAATTTAGAACTAGTGAACTGTTTACGATTAGCAGCTAGTTTTCCGAGGCCATCGGTAGTAATTGACCTAGTTGTAAATGATCAAAAGTTAGCTCAAGGGCTCAAAAAACCATGTCCAAAACTAACGTTGATGGATGAACGTGCCACAATAAATTTCCTATGAGTTCCACCATATATGGAGAATTCATCAAGATTCATCAGAACTGAGAACTAGAACATGATTTTCAAATGGCAACATGATTTCTAAAGCCACCAGTCCTAATTGGTCTAGTTTGACCTAGTCAAACTGTGACCGAAGCCTACAAAATGACTTTTCCAAACTATACAGAAAAGTGTTTCTCCCTAAACTGAAGGTTCCATGCAACTATCTAGTAAAAACACTAGAGATTTGCAAAGGTGGATAAACATTTTGTTGCTTATTGTTTAAATGGTGGTTCAAAATGAAAACCAACTTTTCAGTTTTAGTAGCTTCCTACAACTATAAAACGGTGAAACCTTGCTCATAGTAGGGCGTCAAAAAGATCAAAAATGACAATTCGGGGTCGAATCAAGGATTAAAGTGACTCCTCACATGACAAATTGATCAAACACGACCCTACGTAGAAATCAATCCAAGGGACATTTCCATCGAACAAGCCTACATTTCAAATCTGACAGTTAGGTTATAGGAAGGCTCTACAATGGAGTAGCAGGGTTGGGGAAGGGCCAAACAAGTGTCACAGAAAACTAGAGGCTCAAAGGAGAGAAATAAAGAAAGGCTCAAAGTCTTTGAGATTTACAAATGATTCAAAATGAGCCCAAATTGACTAAGTATGAAAGAATCAAGCGGGAACTTCCACGTACCTCATATACACTTCTCCAAAGGTTAAACCCAAAAAGTAGTCCCAAAACAAGCGCAGAGCTTCCACGTGTCCCAGGCCCAGAAAAGGGACAGAATCAACCGTTGAAAAGTCCAAACGAGGAAAGAACCACGTGTCGGCTCGGGCACATTTTAAAGAAGAGCCCAAGGCGGAGACTCAAAAATAGCGATAGCTCTCCACATGCTCGAGGGAGAGTAGTGGGCCCAAATCGGTTAAGTATAAGAGTGTTGGTGGAAGGTGCCAAGTGTCTCAATGGTGCACATTCAAAGGCATGGCCCAAAGTAGAGACTCAAATGAGTGTAAGGCTTCCACGTGTCTAGGGTTCGAGAAAGGCATCGGCCCAAATTGGCTAAGTATCATAGACTCATGGAAGGAGCCATGTGTCACCGACACATCTTCAAAGGTAAATCTAAAAAGGTCTCTCAGACAAGTGCCAAGTCTCCACGTGTCCCGGGTCAGATATATATGGCCCCCGCCAAACAAAAGGACTTAGCCAAAACATAAAGGAATAGAGAAAAGCCATGGAAGGTGCCACGTGTCTCTTTGGCACAACTTCAAAAAAAAATCCAAAAGCGGTCCCCAAATGCATGCCAACTCTACACGTGGCCATGTTCCAAGTCAAAGCAGGAAGGTGGGTCGCCGGAGGTAATTTTAACTTTTTGGCTTTGTTTCCAAAAGGCATAAAGTATAAAAATGAGCTGCACCTCCACTTGATGCCCAAGGAGCCATGTGTCAGGCCTAAATTACATGGGCCTGCAGGTGGGCCTAGGGAGGATTTTTCCCAAATGGAAAATGTGGACCGAAGGCCCGAAGATGGTTTTTTTGACAAAAAAAAGTGAATTGCGGGGCTGGGGCATTTTTGCATTTTTGTTTTTTTGTGTGCCAAAAGGTGCAAAGTGAATTTTGGGCCCATGGACCCATTCTGCTAACTAGTTTTCACCATTTTTTATGGACTGACTCAAACATTCAAATGGACATATCTTTTGATCCTAGTGCCCAAAATTCAACAAATTTGGCACCATTGGAAAGGTCTCGACCTCATCTATGCCATGGAAACCTAAAACTTTAATTTTGATGAGGTTAGGTGGGTGAAAATGGGAAAAATGTCTTCATGCCATTAATATGTGATCGATTGCTCCAACAACTAGATCAGATTTGATTTGATCATCATTCTTCCTTCTTCGACACACCGAACAAGACATAGAGTGGTGGACTCGATAGATTGTGGGTGGATTTGTAGGGGCATTGATGGCTGGTAGCTGAGCTCAAAATCAAGTTTCCCACCTTTTTTCTTCTTCTCTCTTCATTGCATCTATAAAAGAAGGAGCTGGGCTCATTGTAAAGGGTTGGACATTTTTTTTGCACCCTCCCTTCTTCCCTTGTCTCTGCAAGTGAATTTGTGGAGTTTTCAAACCTCCCATTCAAGTTGTAATACAATTTTTTTCCTCTTGGCTACTGTAATGTACTTGTATCAACTCTGGAGTAATAATATATGTCTGTGGATGATTCTCAACCCTCTCATGTGTTCATTGTTGTCTTTTGATCTCTCATTATAGTTTGGTTATCTATGCATGGTAGTTGTATTGCATTTCTATGGTTTGTGTTAAATTGTAAAATGGGTGTTTAACATTCCTTTGGTGCATCACCTCTTGTTAGCTTAGGTTTATTTTCTCGTATATCTTCTCAACCCTGTCTCCTTGGTAAGATAGAGTAGGTTTTAGAGTAGATCCTCTGTAATTTATTTGTGTGCACTGAATACAGAGGAATAGGAACCAACCTTCATCCGGAGAGCTCTCTCGATTTCAAAGTCCCACACTTTGAGAGATGCTCCATGTTATGCAATCACACTGAGAGTCTCAACTCATCTAGTTGAGTTGCAGACATTTAGGGGTGTTGTGATTTTACACTAATAGTTTTGGCATGCTCAGTGGGACAAGAGGTCTCCATTTTATTGTAGCAAGATTGATGTGCACTTGTTGTAAGTTTTAAGCTTTTAAGAAGCTCTGAAATTACACATCTGGTGACTCCAAAAGAGACAAGAATCCACTGGTTTCAATAGTCCAAGCTTGTCAAGTTCATGAGAAGAATACAAACAAGGTCAAGAACTAGAGAGGAGGGATTTTTTTCTATCTGCACTTGTCCCCAGACAGAGGGAGAAGGGGAGAAGAGCCCAAAGTCTCCATCTCCACCAAATAGAACCTTGTCAACACCTCCTCCTAGTAGGCCATTCATTCAATCAACAAGGGTTCTTAGGCCAATCATAATGGCACAACCACCCAACCCCTATGTCAACTTCACTAGTAAAACCCACTCGCTCTCAATGCACAAAATCTAGTCCTAGTTGTAGCATTAAAGAGCATCCCATATTTCATTGGAGAGAACAGACTTCTCCTAGTGACCACATTCAAGACATTTACAAATGTTTGTGTAATTCATGAGATCACTGAGATGGACATTGTAGTCAAATTTTTAGCCTCTTCACTCAAGGGTAAAGCTTCACAATGGTTTAGGAGTCTAACAGCAGGCTCTATTCAGAATTGGGACCATTGTGTGCAGAGCTCTTCACAATCAATTTGGAGAGAAGGGAGATAATCTATCCTTGTTGGAACATTTGACAACCATCAAGAGGGCTCCTAATGAGCAGTTGACAGATTTCAACTTCAGATTTCAAAGGACATGGGATAGGATTCCATTGGTGGTGTAAGGCCCATAGATGAAGGTGCTTTCTTATACTTTCTTAGAGCTTTAAATTTTGATATTTCCTTAATGATTCAATCCATGGGAGGCACAACCTTACCTGCAGCCTATAACATTTCCATTAGAGCTGAAAATTGTTTAATTCAGGCTAGTAAACTTGCTCCTAGGCCACCTATGCCTCTATATCCTAGAACTAGGAGCTCCAAGCACTAGTCAAACACCCACATTAGCTCCCATACCTACTCCAAGGAATCAGAGTTCAGTTGAAGCTTCCACCTCATCCTCTAACACTTAAAAAGAGCTACAAGAGGTTATGAAACAACTGTAGAACCTAGGGAATGAGCTAGTGACTATCAAAAGGCAGCAAGCTCAGAGTTCTAGGCCATATCAGCCTCAAACTCAAGTATCAAGGCTAGACCCCCATATCAACAAAATAGACAACCAGCTCAGGCTATAAATCAAAACCAAAACCAAGGACAACCTCAAGCTGCTAGGCCTTTCCGACCATATGATCCAAAACACAACTTCAACATCTAGGGCCTTGGTTCCAACACAAAACAACATGGCACAAGAATATGATTGGTGTTTCCCATGCAATCAGCCCCATAACCAATCAATGTGTTTCAATGGTGCACTAAACCAGGCCTTGATGGTACAAACCATTGGTGTGTCCCAAGAGTCTAGTCAAGAGGAAAATCAGTAGCAAGGAGCTCAGAAAAAGAGGCACCTCCAAGTGAGACTATGCTTGTCAATTGGTAGGTTGAAGACTTTTGTGGAATTAACCAAGCCCCTTCTCAAAGTGTAGCTGCCAATACATGGTCCAAGAAAAGGAATATTGGAGAGGGAAATCATCAAACTCAAGGTAATCCTCAACCCTCTATTATTCCACAAGGTATTGGCACTCAAAGTGCAACTCCCAATATGTAGAGTCAGCCCAAGCCACCTTCCAGACCCACTCAGAGCACCGGTTGTAATGACCATGTGCAAGAGAAAAATGTACCAAGGAAAGGGGAAGAAAAAGATAGCTCATCCCCATTTAACATCATTGAACAAATGAAAAAAAAATGTGAATATTTCAATGTGGGAGTCATTGGCTATCCCAGGACAGAGAGACCTATTGCAGGCTGCTATGGCCAATTGGTCAACCTCAAATCAGCCCCCCAACCAACAAGAGAAAGTGCTTACCAATGCGGCTCGGCCCGAAGGAAACCATGGAGGAAAACAAGGTAAGAATATGAAGCCCCCTCCATTCTATGTTTCATTGATCATTGGAGACAAATTGGTACATAATTGCATGATTGATTTGGGGGGAAAGTAGCTCTGTAATGCCAAAACAAATAGCCGATCAGTTGGGTCTTCAATATGAAGTCATCTCAAGGGCGTAGTGCAATTGGATGGGACAATGGTAACAATGGTTGGAGTCATCAAGGATTTGACCCTCACATTACACATGCATGCCCCAATGTGACTGTATTGCAAAATGTATCAGTCATAGACTTGCCACCACATTTTGCATTGTGTTTGTCAAGAGACTTCACTGCTAAAATTGGAGGCTATTTGTCTGCATTGATTGGTCACACATGATTTTTAGAACAAGGTATGGAGCTAAGGCTATGATCAGATCTGAGCCCATTGTGGATTACCATATTGAGCCTTATGTACCCAACCCAATCAATGTGAATTGTTCATCCTTTGATCAAGGAGGACCTCCCAAGCACTTGTGAGGTAGATACCAAGGTTGGGTGTATTCCTAGACTTGACCCTCGATGAGTGGGAAAACAAGAGGCATGCTTTTGACCCTATAAGGAGATGGAGGAATATGAGCTAGGAGTCTACTATTTGCATGAGGAGAATCATCCTCTTCCTGACATCATTAAGCCAGACCACAAAGATGATAATGAGGTATGGTAGTTATTCTTTGATGGCTCAAGAAGTAGACAAGGATTGGAGGAGGAGCTATGCTTTTTTTCCTCAAGTATTAAAATATTACTCAGCCTTCCATTTCCAATTTTCTTTCTCAAACAAAACACAAGTAGAGTATGAAGCCTTGATCCATGGATTGCATTGGGCAAGGAAAAGAGGGATTAAAAACTTGCAAGTGTTTGGTGATAGTGAGCTAGTTGTGAATCAAGTCGAGGACAAAATGCTGCAAGAATGATCTGTTAAAGAACTACAAGAACCGGGTATGGGACCTCATCGAGGATTTTGAAGCATTCGACATCAATTCCATCCCAAGGAAGGAAGAAGAATGAAGCAAGAGATAGATTAAAGTGATTGGGGCAGCATTTGATGTTGTAGAGAGTATCAAGAGTGATAAATCTCAGCCCCATATCAAAGTGGTTGTAAGACCAGATTTATCCCTGATAATAACACAAGTTGGCAAGTCTTTGAGAATGATCAACAAATTGTCAACTTTTCTAAGAAGAAGTTGAGTTCTCCTCTAGAAACCAAGACAAGTTGGAACAACGTTATGGTGACCAAGTGGTGCAGCTGAGAACCAACAAACTACCAAAGGGTCTTGTAACTTTGGAGTCAATCTTCAACCCAAATGATCAATTCCGAAAGGAGAAAGAAAATATTCAGGTAAAGGGTGAAGATTCAGAGCCCATTTCCATAGAAGAAGAAAAACATTGTTGTGAATCGCAAGGTGAGTACCCAACAAGAAAAATATGAATTCATTCAACTTTGTCAAGAATTCCCAGATGTCTTTTCCTAGACTTACAAAGATTTAAGAGGTTTCAACCCAAAGTTGGCACAACACACAATCGAGCTGGATCCAGGATCTAAGCCTTTTAGATAGAAGAAAAGGCCAATAAACCCTCACATTGAGCCTCTCATGAGAAAGAGTTGAACAAGCTAATTGAGGCCAACATCATCTTCCCTATCAAGCATTCAAGTTGGGTTGCAAACTTGGTGCCTGTGAGGAAAAGAAGTGGAGAAATCAGGTTGTGTGTAGACTTTCATGATCTAAACAGAGCATCACTCAAAGATCACTACCCACTTCCATCAATGGAACAAATCTTATAGGTTGTAGTTGGCTCTGAGAGGTTTTCATTGCTAGATGGATACTTAGGCTATAATCCAGATAATGGTGAAAGAGGAAGATCAGTTCAAGACAACCTTCACCACCAAATGGGGTACATATGCTTATAAGAAGATGCCATTTGGACTATCAAATGTCGAGCAACATTTCAGTGAGCTATGGACATGGCATTCAAAGGCTTAATCAACAATATAGTCTGGTGTATCTAGATGATATCACCATCTTCTCAAAGAATGTTGTAGACCATCTCTTCCACCTAGAAGGTATTTCAGAGGTGTAGAAGGTTTGAGTGTCATTAAACCCAAAGAAGTGTGTGTTCTTGGCACATGAGGGAAAATTTTGGGCCACATTGTCTCAAGAGAAGGGTTAACAATTGATCCTAAAAGGGTTGAAGCCATCCGAACACTTCCATTTCCACAACACAAAAAAGTCTCTCCAAAGCTTCTTGGGGAGAATAAACTTTGTTCATAGGTTTGTGCCTGATTTTTCCACTCTTGTGAAGCCTTTAACAATGATGTTAAAGAAGAGTCTTGCATTTAAATGGAAAACAGAAGGAAAAGAGAGTTTTGAGGCCATCAAGCTCACAATATCACAAGCCCCAACTCTTGTTAACCTAGAATTTTCAAAGGACTTCATGTTATATGCTTTTGGAGGGTCAGACACAATCTCAAGCTATCTTGGTTCAGCCTAACAAGGAAGGTTCAGAACATCCCATAGCCTTCTTCAGTTAGAGCTTGGAGGATTATGAGGTAAAGTATTCTTTCATTGAAAAGCATGTCCTTGTTATCATTAGGAGTTTGAAGAAGTTCAGACACTTAGTCTCGAACAATAAGATTCAACTGCTAGTGTCTCATGTTGGTGTCAAGGATTTTCTCCTAAACAAGGACTTGAATGAGAAGAGAGTAGGTTGGATCACTTGTGTAATGGAGTATGACATTGAGATCAAAGTGACCAAACTGGTTTCATGGAAAGGGTCTGTGTGAGCATCTCACTTCCAAGCAACAAGCTGAGTCAGTGGATGAAGAAGAGGTTGTCCTATTACTACAAGAATGATCAAGAACAACCAGCTAATGATGCACCTATTCCATGTTGGACTCAAGCCTTGGTGCATTATCTCCAAATAGGTTTGTGCCCTCCAGAATGGAACAAAGAAAAAAGGAGATACTTCAGACTACAAGCCATCCCATATGCTTTTGGTGGTGTCTTGTTTAAGAAGGATATCAATAGTGTTCTATTGAGGTGCATTGGGACATGCCAAATTGAGAGGGTGTTGCATGAGTTCCATGATGGAGAAGTAGGAGGCCACTTTTCTCCTCGAGTAACAACTCTCAAAATCATGAAAGCTGGTTATTGGCCTACGGTGTTTAGGGATTGCTACTCATGGATCAAGAAGTGCAAGAAGTGTGCATTCTTCATAGGGAAGGAAAAGTTAGCAGCCCTACCCCTTCATCCCCAATTTAGTGGATCAGCCATTCATGCAATGGGGACTAGACTTCATTGGGGTGATTAACCCAAATTCAAGCTAGGGCCACAAGTGGATACTTACAAGCAACAAACTATTTCACCAAGTGGACTGAAGTAGTGGCACTTAAGGAAGAAAATGAATCCAACATCTTGGATTTCTATGAAGGAATAGCCACTAGGTTTGGAGTCCCTGCCACTATTATATCAGATAATGCATTGGCATTCCTTGGTACAAGGATCACTGAATGGGCTATCAAGAATGGTGTATACCTCAACACTTCATCAAACTATTACCCTCAAGGTAATGGCCAAGAAGAGTCCACAAACAAGAACCTATTAAGGATTATCAAGAAGGACTCTTGATGAAAATAAGAGAACTTGGCATACAAAGCTCAAATCAGCTCTATGGGTTGATAGGATCACATCCAAAAGGTCCACAAGAAGCTCCCCATACAAGCTTGTATATGGAAAAGAGGTAGTATTGCCCATATCATTGGAGTTTCCCACTTTGGAGCTCATGAAATAGTTGGAACTAGCCGAGTTTGAACCTATGGAAATTAGGTATAGAGCTAATGGAAGTAGGAGAGGAAGAGAGCAGCATGCAATGTAGATCATGGAGAAGGATCAAGCATTGATCAAGAAGAGTTTTGATAAGAAAGCAAGAACAAGGACCTTTCAAGAGGGGGACTTAGTTCTAAAGTGGGATGCGAGATCGGGAAAAACTAGGAAAGCATTCCAAATTTGATGCCATTTGGAGTGGCCCCTACATGATCACAAGGTGCAAAAGTAGCAATGCCTTCCAGTTGGCTAAATTGGATGGTGAAGAATTATAGATTCTAGTCAATGGGATCCATCTCAAACATTCTACTATTGAAAAGGAAGGTTCCACCCTTGTAAATATTAGCATAGGATTTTAATTTCCTAAGTGTGTATGCACATTGTCTTGTTGTAGCATAGGTTTTATTTCCCTAAGTGCTCTGGCATAGTTTTTTTTTGCTCTAGGTTTGTCATTATATAGTTTGATGTGCCTCTAGGTGAATGCACTAGGCCCTTAGCATTTTACAATAGGAGACCCATAGTTTCCATAACAGTTGCTCATTTTAAAATAGAACAAATACAGAGCAACTAAAATCGGGTCTCGAAGGGTCCATTTCCCAAAACAGCGGGGCAAGTTCAAGGTCACCAAGTGTAAACATCAGATTCAAGCTTCAAGAACAAGGACCAACATCAGGCCACCACCCATGACTCCATGCCCAATGGATACAACAAGGAAATTGATCTCTTCATCTAGTAGGTAGATGTCCCCTGTGAGTCACCAAATTGTTATCTCAAATTTTCCCCCGAGAAAAATTGATCAAACACGACGACCCTGTGCAGAAAGAAATCAAGGGATGGTTCCATCGTATGAGCCCACATTTCAAATCCAACAAAAAAGGTTAAGGTAGGCTCTAAAATGGAGGAAAGGGTCGGGAAGGAAGGGCCAAACAGTGTCAAGAAAACTAGAGGCTCAAAGGAGAGAAATGGAGAAAGGCTCAAAGTCTTTGGAGCTTTACAAATGATTCAGAATGAGCCCAAATTGACTAAGTATGGAAGAATCAAGTGGAAGCTTCCATGTGCCTCATCGGTGCTTCTCCAAAGGTTAAACCCAAAAAATAGTCCCCAAAAAGCGGAGCTTCCATGTGTCCCAAGCCCAAAAAGGGATAGAGTCAGCCATTGAAAAGTCCAAATGAGGAAAGAACCATGTGTCAACTCGGTGTAATTTCAAAAGTAAGAGCCCAAGGTGGAGACTCTCAAACTAGCGCCAACTCTCCACGTGGTTAGGGTTCAATAAAAGTCAAAAGAAAGTGGGCCCAAATTAGTTAAGTATAAGAGTGTCGGTGGGAAGGTGCAGTGTCAAGTGTCTCACGGTGCACATTCAAAGGCGGTAAACCCAAAAGAGAGACTCAAATGAGCGTGAGGCTTCCACGTGTCTAGGGTTTAAGAAAGGCATCGGCCTGAATCAGCTAAGTATCATAGACTCATGGAAGGTGCCATGTGTCATCTCAATGCATCTTCAAAGGTAAATCTAAAAGTGGGTCTCCAGACAAGTGCCAAGTCTCCACGTGTCCGGGTCAGATATATGGCCCCCACCAAACAAAAGGACTTAGCCAAAACATAAAGAAAAAAGAAAAGCCATGAGAAGGTGCCACGTGTCTCTTTGGTGCAACTTCAAAAAAAAATCCAAAAGTGGTCCCCAAATGTGTGACCATCTCTACACGTGGCCATGTTCCAAGTCAAAGTGGGAAGGTGGGTCATCGGAGGTAATTTTAACTTTTTGGCTTTGTTCCAAAAGGCATAAAGTATAAAAATGAGCCACACCTCCCTCCTTGATGCCCAAGAGCCAGCCATGTGTCGAGGCCTAAATTACATGGGTAGGCGGGCCTGGGGAGGATTTTTCACCCAAATGGAAAATGCGGACAGTGGGCCCGAAGATGGTTTTTTGGGCAAAAAGGTGAATTTATGGGGCTGCGGGGGGCATTTTTTGCATTTTTGTTTTTTTGTGCAAAAGGTGCAAAGTGAATTTTGGGCCCATGGACCCATTTGCTAACTAACTAGTTTTCACCATTTTTGTATGGACCGACTCAAACATTCAAATGGACATATCTTTCGACTCCAGTGCCCAAAATTCAACAAATTTGGCACCATTGGAAAGGTCTCGACCTCGTCTACATGCCATGGAAACCTGAAACTTTAATTTTGATGAGGTTAGGTGGGTGAAAAATGGGAAAATGTCTTCATGCCATTAATATGTGATCGATTTCTCCAACAACTAGATCAGATTTGATTTGATCCGTTCTTCTTCCTTCTTCGACACGCTTGAAGATAGACATGGAGTGGTGGACTTGATAGATTGTGGGTGGATTTTGGGGGCATTGATGGCTGGTAGCTGAGCTTCAAAATCAAGTTTCCCACCTCTTTTCTTCTTCTCTCTTCATTACATCTATAAAAGAAGGATTTGGGCTCATTGTAAAGGGTTGGACATTTTTGTTTTGCACCCTCCCTTCTTCCCTTGTCTGCAAGTGAATTTGTGGAGTTTTCCAAACCTCCCATTCAAGTTGTAATACAAATTTTTGCCTCTTGGCTACTGTAATGTACTATATCAACTCTGGAGCAATAATATATGTTTGTGGATGATTCTCAACCCTCTCATGTGTTCATTGTTGTCTTTTGATCTCTCATTAAGTTTGGTTATCTATGCATGGTAGTTGTATTGCATTTCTATGGTCTTTGTTAAATTTACAAAATGAGTGTCTAACATTCCTTTGGTGCATCACCTCGTTAGCTTAGGTTTATTTTGAGGGTTTTAAGTTTATGCTTGTCTACCAAGGAATATTTTAATTGCACAAGCTACGGTATGACATCTTTTTGTTTTGAAAATAAGTTTATTTAAAACTATCAATTCTATGATAATGCTACATTTTAAAATTTTATTTTTGCTGCAAATGAACAACTAAAGAACAAAAATTATGAAAGAAAGGGAGAGATGAACCATGCTTAGAGGAACGAATCCGATTGAAACCATGGGGTTTGCTTTCAGCATCTCACTTGGGCATTTCATCAAATAGTTCATGAGCATCCACAACTCCACCATTTTGCATACACATCTGTCATAACATTTGCAACTACAACATCTGAAACTATTCCTCTATTCTTTATACTTTTGTTGATATCCATATCTTTCTCCTAACATCCCATTTGACACAGTCTGGGAGGATGCTGAGAATGTACAACAAAGGGCTTCATGCAGAGGAAGAGTGAGAGAGCCAAGATCTTTCATACACATTTACAAGACCATTTGCAACTACTGACAAGGTTCCTCTAATTTTTTTATGCTTTGAAGGATGTCCATACTTTGTTCCACAACTCACATCTGGCACATGACGGGAGACACTAGCGAGAGGTTATGGAATTTGGATTTAAATCTTCCAGTTACATTTTCTCAGAAGTTTCTATAGCCTTTTCAACAAACCCATTTTGTGTATATCCTACAGTATTTGTAGTCTCCTGAACCATGTTTTCAGGAACTAAAATGAAAAGTGCACATACCAAGTTCTTACTTCCACATTTGCATAGATACCTGCTAGAGCACTTCCAACTCCAATGTTTGATATATCCTCTATCTGTTATGTTTTGATGGACATCCTTACCCTATTCTAGAGCATCCCTTTTTGACATAGGCTGGGAGTATGTGGAAAAGGGTGAACTAATTAGGTTGGAGGCATGTATGTTGCATAGATAAGAGAGTGAGACTGTCTCGTGAGGATAACCATGTCTATAGTGCGCTGCATTATCAAAAAACTACTAAATTTTCAATGTTAACTTGGGATTCACGTGAATACGCCTCTGGATTCAGAAAAGAGTGCTTCGATTATGATGCAAGTAAATGACAGGTCTGAAAAGGCTTTTATGATGTGTCTCCCTCAAGGTTCTACTAAAGATGACAAAGTCGGCCACTATCCTGCAATTGGATTCCGTGAAGTGCGGGGCACTACACTTTTGGGAAATTTGGGAGAAGGGTGTTTAAATGTGAGTTTATCTTTTCTCCAATTTATTTTGGGAATCTTTTCCTTATAGGGAAGAGGGGTGACACATGTCACCACCTCATTGGTGAGGAAATTGGTTTGATTTTCTTCAAATACTCCCTCATATGGGAGAATGAGGATCTTTTTCTATGTTTTGGCTTTTGCTTGGTGTTTGGAGGCTTTTCGAGTTAGAGTTTTCTTGGACAAGGAATTGGGAAAAGCTTAGAGGTTTGGAGAGCTTGTGGAGGTAGGATATTTGATCTCACTCTAGGCTAACTTGCATGTTAGATATTATATTTTCTTATGGTTGAAATTGGTGTTTTGTTGCTTATGTTGTATATTGCTTGGGTATGTTATTTATTATTTTTCTCCATCCATCATATGACTTGATGGATTTTGGGGTTTTATTGGGGAAGAGGGGGTATTTTCCCTCTTAAACCTCATGGCTTGATGGGCAAGCCATGTTGGTTTTTTTACTCCCTCATATGGTTTGAGGTGGGGAAGGTGGTCCAAATGGTTTAAATCTTCTTCCCCATCCTTGGAGAGGAAACGAATGGGTTTGAAAATCCTCCCAAGGAGGATTTTTGGAGAATGGGTGGATTAATAAGGAGATATTGTTATCTTGGAGGGATAAGGAGGTTTTGTGAAGAATCTTGTAAGTGTGCATCCTATGGTTAGACCACACTCTTTGGCACTTTTTGATGTCTCATATACTCTTCCCCATTGTTGAGGATGAATATGGTTTTCTCCTCTTTTATTTTGGTTGGTAAATGTTGTGTTTCTTTAGTGTATGAGTTAGTCTTGCATGTGATATGTTTGTGTTTATGTCTCCCTTAATCTTGTGCACATTTGTGGAAGATATATCTCTTTCCGAGGAGTGGGGGAGGCTAACATGTCTTCAAACCTTTCGAAAGACATGTAATGATGTCTATAGGTTGGGTGGTAAAACAAGATTTGTTCTCTATGTGTTGGATTTGATAATGAGCACAAAATTTGGAGCTCAAGTTTGTAAGATGGTTCGAGTATTTTCTTGATATATTGGCATCTTATTGTTCCCAAAACATTTGGGAAAGCTTTGCTTATTGTAATCATATAGATATGGCTATATTGGAAGTTCTATGTCTTGTAAGTTTCCCCATATTGGGATGGACATTGTGTTTGAGCAACTAGTATTGTATTAGGTATGTGTAAAACACTCCTTGTTGGGTTGAATCTTGGTTGATATTGCCTTACAATGATAAGGTTTTTGTGGTATATTGGATTATCTATTTAAAGAAGAGTCTTGTTGTATTCAAGGGTTGTTGTCTACATATTTGAAAAGACTTGTAGCTTGAAAACATCAAATGGTGTAATAGTATTGTGCATCCCCTTCATCCATGGGATGGAGCATGGTAATGTCTTGCATGGTGTAATTAGAGTATCTTGTAACTTGTTTTATAATTTTGAAATAAAATATAATTTTAAATCCTTTTTGTACTACATAACCTAGTTTGGTAAAGTTCAGAAATCATTGTATTGTTAAAGAAATGGAAGAAATAAGTTGTTGGATCCCTCTCTTGAATGGTTGTTTTGTGTGATACAAAAATGCAATCTTTGTAATTAAGATTTTTTTCCCCTTTGCTGTAGGAGCATTGCAGCATTATATCTCACCTTTCCTATATATATATATATATATATATATATATATAAAGATCTCAAAATCTTACCACATGGGTGTTGGCATTCATTTCAAAATAAAGAGTCTTGTAATATTTGACTTGATGAATTTTCTTGGTAATAAAGTCTTATTTTCTTTATTAGGTAATGTGTTAATGTATATCGATGAAGAAAGGATTTATATAACTCATGTAACACCTATAATTATGAAAATCATTATAGAATAATTAATTGATTGAAATCAGATTTAAATGTATTTCTATCTCTATATGAATTTTAGAAATCTAATTATTTCCTTTAAAAGGAAATATTGTATCATTTTTAGGAATCTTGTAAATGCTCACATAGTTGAAATGGTTGTGGGAACATAATCTATGTATGTAGGTTGTTTCAGGGCTTTAGAAAAAAACAAATTTTAATAGGTTTGATACGTAAATATTAAAGTTTGGATATGAACATATAAATTAGTAATACTTTGATATATTGTTTTTTAATTGTTATTTACAAACCAAAACCATATTGCATAGTCTAATATATATATATATATATATATAATTGTGGCATCTTTATATAACAAAAAAATTGATTTGTTTTATGGTCATTGTTTTTTTATGTTAATGTGGTTTTTAAAAAAGAAAAAAACTAAGTGTTGGGAGGGGTTGAACCCACCCCCAAACCTGTGTTTTTGAAAACCTTGAGTGGTGTGGCCATAGGCCACACTACCACACATACTTTTAAAACCTAAAACCACACCCTCCCCGAGACCTAACACCCACGCCATTCTCCACGGCTCCCAACCCCCACTCCATACAAAACCAAAACCTCCTTCCCCATCCACCATAACCACCAATCCCCCACACTTCCCTCCATTATTGTTTCTACCCACCTTACCTCCAAATGTGGCTACGTGCATTTCTGAGTTGTTGCAAAATGATTTTTCATTTTGTTGAAGATTTTATATATTTATATATATATATATATATATATATATATATATATATATATATACAACCCGTGAATCAAGAACTACATGGCTCCTCCTCAACCTGCACAAACAAGAAACAAAATGAAACAAATGGAAGAGAAAAGAAAGGAAAAGAAATCATAAAGATATTTTAGGGTAACTTTAGGGCTTTTAGATCTAAGGGATAAAAGTAAAAGCATCCAAGGGTTGAGCTTTATCCCTACACTTTTCAAGTCATGGGATTTTGTGGGATTAGGAATTAAAATAAAAGAAGGGTGTGTGGGGACTAATTAAATTAAAAGGGGAAGTTAATTAAATTGAAATGGGTGTGTAGTATTTCTATTTGTGACCCTAAAAAAAATTTAGTAGAAATAAATAATTAAAGCTGGAATTGGTCTAGTAGTTAATTAATTGGGTAAATCAAATTGGTATAAAATAATTATTACTGTGTATCGGAAAAGTATAGTAATTGATTATACTTTTAAAAAAATTACCCAAAATTTTAACTACTACGAGGTGTGTTTTCCCATGTCCCGAGGTGGACCATTACATCATGCCATAGTTACTACCTGGAGACAATGGAAACATGAAACAAAATGGTCAAATTTTGATCGATCCTTCTCTAAAGGCGTTGTGAGTCTTTTACGTGTCGAGCACCAAAGATGAAAATGAACTACACTTTTTAAATTCCATTCAAGGATGAAACAAGTCGCAGGATATCTCTATGAGACACACCAAGGAGAGTAACTATGATAAATCCTTCTCCATGTGGGTTTGTGCGAGTCAATGTCTTCCTTTCTTAGTTGTTGCAAATTTCTTCCACATCTCCAATGTTCCATGCCAACAACCAAATGATCTACACAATGCTATGATACCAATGTTGGAAAATCTAGAAGAATGGAAAATGATTGAATGCAATTAACCGAGAGAAAACATAGATATATACAAGAAAATGGGATGGTTAGAGAGGAGGGAGCCGTTGGTTGAAGAGAAGAAACTAAATGCCACATATGCATCACTAAAATAAACATGAACTCTAAAAATAAACTATACAATTGAAAAACACATCACCAATGATTTTTTTAGCTCTGTCGTTGGTGAGTGACGAGAGGTCATTGATTGACCTCCAACCTCATGTGCCTCTATTTTTTTAGTTTTTGATGAATTCATGAAGATCAAATTTTTCCACATTGTTTTTATTTTATCATTTTATCCCTAATGTGAACTAATAAATAAGGCGTCAAGGTCACCGAAAAATGCATCTCGTAATTCAATTTATTTTTATTTTTATAATTTTTGACTCTTTTGATGACTTAAAAATTTACGCAAACATGATCATGCATTGAAATTTTTATAGAAATTATGATTAAAAAACATATAAAGTCCCAGTATGAAATTTTTGAAAATTAAAAATAATATTTGATGATACAACCTAGACAAGACTGGACAAAATTTGACTCTTGAAAATTTTCAATATACAAACAAATCTCAACATGAAATATATTTATTGAAATTTTTATGGACATTGAAAAATGTTGATAAAGACTTGAAATCTATTTAACCATATCATTTATGACATACATTTTTGTTTGACATGGAAAAATAATGATACACCTATGACTGGGGTAAATTTTAGTGGTGAACATTTGCTAATTCACAAATAAATTATGGTATTTAAAATTTACATTTGGTGAATTTTTAGGATAGTAATTAGGACCATATCATCTAAATTTTCTAGGTACAATTTAATTTGAGGCATCGATTTTCCTAGCATTTATCTTGGAATAACTAACTATTTTAATTCAAATCACCTTTAACATGAAATTGAAATTTTCCATATTTGCCTTCATATATATACTAATTACATATTTAAAATTATGTATGTAAATTCTAACTATCAAACATTCCTCGCAATTCATTTCTTCTTTAAAGATCAAAATCAAATGGATATTGCAACCTTGCATTAAGGTATTTTAATTGTTATGGTATTATATTGCATTTATTTCAAAAAGACACAAATAAAAAAGAGCTAGCTGGTAGTACTATATATACTAACACGTGGTTCCATTGTTTATACTACCAAATAGTAGCATTAAGAAGGCTATCATCTGGTACCATACACAATCTCTTTGGACAATAGCATTGTACATGCTCTAGAAATCAATGCTACAATACAATATCACAACAAATACTACAAGTGGTACCATTGTGTATTCTACCGACTAGTAACATACACATGCAAGTAACATTGTGTATGCCATTGACCTGTAGCATTTTACATGCTTTTGGATAGTATCATGCATAATACTATCGAATGGTAGCATTGTGCATGCTACCGACCGAGTATCATGTATAATGATACTAGTTGGTGGATGTGTACTTTGTGGAAAAATAGCAAGTGGTAAGATGAAAATGCTTATGTTTCACCTTCCATTTACAATCTTTAAAATATTTTATTTAAAAAATTGAATTATTTAGAAATTACACTTTGATAGGTATAATGGACTTTGTGAATAATGTAAACAAGGTAGATCGAAACAAAAACTAACATATCAAATTATTTCAAACCACGAGAAAATGAGGACCCAACTTGAATCCACTATAAACATTAACATAGGTAACATATTTTCATGAACATTTTCTTAATTTTTGTTGTTAGTTTAGGTTAATATCTTTATATATTTGTTACATTCAAAACTTTTTCTTGTTTGAATACATAAAAATACACTATTAATTGTATTCTAAATGAAAAAATTAACCAAAACATATCCCTTAAAGAAATAATTATTGTTTCATTAAATGAAGACATAATTGATGATGACATGCCTAGAGATGGAAGATAATCCTCACTACTAAATGCCTCCAATAGATGAATTTTCTAATGAAAATATTCAAGTAAAAGACGACATTCATAGTAATCTTAAAAATATATATCTGTGTGTGTGTGTGTGTGTGTGTGTGTGTGTGTGTGTGTGTGTGTGTGTGTGTGTGTGTGTGTGTGTGTGTGTGTGTGTGTGTGTGTGTGTGTGTGTGTGTGTGTGTGTGATGGAAGAAAAATATGTGGACAATTTGAAGGTATTTTAAGGTAGACTTGGATCAAAACATCCATTCATTGAACCTATAGAGCTATAAAATTGTAATGATACTCCAAAAAATATATAGATGTACAATTTGTAGTTGAAAATTTGGAAAAGAACATAAAATACAAATAAAATTAAAAACAATTGAGAAACATTGTGGCAAAGTATATGTTACTATCAAGCAAAATGATAGAAAAATAACAAAGACACATATATGGAAAATTGAAAAAGGGTGCATGCATGTAAGATATGTGGATGAGTATGAAAATGAACAAAAACATTGTAAAAACTTAAGGAGAAAGAAGGAGAAATTAATTCTATTGGTGCTAGAATTAGTCTCACCCCATTTGTCATTGAAATTCCTTAGTTTGTGGCCTCTGTCATGTTTTCTATCTCCCTGTATTGGTGCTTGAAGACTCTGTCCTCCATTTGGTTGCCATGATCAGTCCCTTCCTTGGTCGAGGATCACTTAAAGGTCTAGAATTTTTTTTCGTTCCTCTATCCATATGAAAGAGTCTATAACTTGGTCGTAAAACTCGGGCTTTTCCTTTCCCTCCATTTTCCACAGTCACATTTTTTTGTCCCTGTCTTTTGTGTCCCAAATATATGTGGAAACATGATTGGATGCAGCTTGGAGGATCACATTTGGGCCTTATATCATTTCCAAACTCTCTGTCCATGAAGAAAGATTCATTTTTGGGCTCAAATGGTGGTTTTCCTGCATTTTTACGGTTTGACGGGTGTGTTTTTCCCGTCAAATTTACATCTCTGCATCAGTGGAAATGTGGCCCTTTTTGGTTGGATGCAGCTCGGTGGGGCACTTAAAAAATATAAGGCTCGCTTAAACCAAAACTTTTCCACATGGAGGAACGATGCTCATTTGAAAATTCACCTTTTGGTTTGGCCTTGGAGTTGTGTCGGGGGGACACGTGGAGGTTTTCGCTACTTTGCCCAAACTTAGACAATTTTTTCATGCAGCCGGTATAGTTTTGGTATGCCATAGACACGTGGGGGACTGACGCTCATTTGTGGATCCACCTCAGGGTCCCACCTTAACAATTATGATAGGGAGACATTTGGAGGCTTCCGCTGGCTCCGCTTTGTAATTAAAGTCTTCAAATCAATTTCCTAAGGCCTAGGACATGTGGTGAGCTCATGCTTGTTTAGGGTCTCCACTCTTGGGCACCATCTTGAAGTTACGCGATGACGACACGCGGAGGCTTTCGTTGGGTCTTCCCATACTTATACTTTTCAAGCAACTTTCTAAAGGCCTGAGACACGTGGAGGGACCATGCCTATTTGGGGACTAGCCCCTAAGTTTTATTTTGAAGAAGCGCAAGGAGGGCACTGGGCTTCCACTCACTCGCCCTTTGCTTGGAATTTTCAATGGCCAAAGGAAGTTGTCTCGGACCTTAGACACATGGCGCCTTCCATTGAACCTTCAAATTTTTGAATAGACTCTACCGGACCGAGACATGTGTTGAGCCCACACTTGTTTGGGGTATATGATTTTGGGGACCATCTAAAAATGCACCACTAAGACATGTGGAGGCTTCCGCTAGCTCCTTTTTTACACCAAGAGTTTTCAAAGGCCAAAAGGCCTTTTTTGGGCCTAGGGTACGTGGAAGGCTTGCACTTGTTTGAGACTTGCCTCTTTACTTCTCCTTTGTAGTTGCACCAAGGACACATGTGGACGGCTATGATATAAAGTGGAAAAGGGGAAGAATCAATGGTTATTGTGCATTTCACCTATTTTTCTGCCATTTTGCTCCAAGACTCGGAGACATGAATGCACACTATTTTTCATCATTCTGTGATGAAATTCCTTGTTGTATCTATTTTTAAGGTGCCATTGAAAGGATTTGAAACTTAAATTGTGAGTCCGAGGATTGTTAAGGTGGATATTGTAAGTGGGAATTGCTCAGGCACTCACAAAAAATGGAATTACCAGAGGAAATGGATGCGGGAAGAATTGCAGAGGAAAGAGAGGGAAAAGGGATGAAATGATGAAAGTGTAGGTGTAAAATATGAAAAAGGTGTTGCTTGGAAAGTGAAAAAAGATTACCTGTCATATCCACTGTGCGAGTCTTCGGAAGATGATTAAAAAGGATATTTCTTGCATGAAGATGATTAAAAGGAATGATTAGAAGGATTTCCAAAAGTTGTGGCATGGCATCCTAGTCATTAGTCGAGGGCCCAAGAAATGTGATCAGTTCAAAATTAGTCCACCTAGTAGCTTTCGGATATGAATTTTTTAAACATCACTTTTAAAGTGAATTGTTAACAAGCGAGAGGTCCCTCGAATATTCTTTCTTTTTGGGGGAAAATTGATTGAGTGAAATGTATAAATGCAATGAGATTACTCTTGCAAATGGTCAAAGTTTTAATTCCTAAGAGAAAATTTGAGAAATCCGTCTACGTGATGGACAAAGTTTGAGATAACCTATTATTTTCTTCTATGTTAGATTTTCTATCATGTCAAGTTGGTTGCATATGTAGCTCCATAGCCAAAATGGTTTTGACACTACTCATATGGGTAAGCATGATGGTTGTGAATATGATCATAATGCTAATTTGGAGGAGATGGGAAATACATTGGAGGTGGATTCCACTGCCATTGCTTTAAGTGTGAATTCCAAGATGGGAATGAAGTCATGATTGCAAAATTTCATGGAATGGAAGAAAATGGAAGATATGAAAATAAAAATGGATGGAAATGGATGAAAAGAAAGGTCTATAACTCATAAATGGGTTCTTGATTAGATGGAGTCACCAGATGTGCTTTGTATGTGCCTCTAAAGGTTGAATCTTAATAAGAATATACCAACTCGCTAAGATGAAGCGATAAGATGCTTTGACTGCCCCACGGCATGCCAAAAGCTGTTGATGTGGTCACACAAAGTGGCTTAAGATTTGTGTTTTGATAATGAAACACCTTGGAAATATGAGAAAATATAACTCCAGTGGTCCCAACGGGCATGCCAAAACTGTTGATGCAAAATCATAGCACCCCCTGAATGGCCCGGGTTTGAATGGGGCATTTGGTGTAATCTACATAACATTGGACCATATCTCAAGATGTGGGACTTGTGGGCTTGAGATGGTCCTCTAGAGAAAGCTGAATTCTTCTTCCTAAACTACCTGCCACAAGCTACTCTAATGCAGGAAAACTATTTAATCCTAATCTAACCTTCTAAGGATCAAGGAGAGAGTGAGAAATGCATGAAAACAAAGCCTACACTAAAGCGGTGATACACCACAAAAGGATGTTTTGATCACAAATCCAATTGAGTGAAATGGAGAGAGGTGAGCAATGGAGAGGATGCACAAGATGCATCATGGGCCAAAGATAAAGTTCACACAGAACACCGCTTCAAACTCATTAAACACATATCTAAAAACCTACAATAGACATAAGAAATATGCACAATATACCCTGCAACGGTGAGAGGAAAGAAGAGACAATAAAATAAGAAAAGGATGGAAAAAATGCATCATGAAACAGATTTTATTGCTCCACGAGTTCACATAGTACATCATTAGTGGGCAAGAGGCAAGAAAATGCCATTACAAAGCAAAGAGAGGAGGCTTAAAATCCACATTTGACCCTAGAGAAGAAAGAGTTAGGGGGTAGGAGAGAAAAAATGACCAACTTCTAGAAAAGCCCCTCCTTATAATATATAGGAAGAATGAAAGAGAAGGGGGAAGAGAATTTTGAAATCCTCCCTCAACTACCCAAGAAACACATTGAATTCACCTGCAATAATGATGGGTTTCACTACAAAGCTATACATCTATGCGTTTTTCCTTTTGGGAAAGAAAGGAAGTCCATTTTCATTATGGTGGTAGGTGAGAATCCTGATAGCTTGAATTTGAGTAGCGAGACATCGAGAGCTTTCCAAAAGGTCTTCTCTTCCTCAAATTTGAGTTTCCAATCAAAATTTATGATCATCGAAGGTCGTGGTTGGCACTCCATGTGGGCTCTCACAATATTTTAAAATATCTAAGCATTTAAAATTCTTGGTGGGCTTCATGATTCATCTTTCATTGAATTGACCTTTTTCGCCAGTCATTTTCAAACTGCTTTGGGTTTGAAGTCTATCTGTGTAAGATCCACGTGGTAGCCCTGCACATTCTTAAGATTTTTCTTCCTTCCTTTCACTCTTGAAGTTTTGATGGTTGGAAACTTGGCATTGTCTGTGAACATGTTGCTTCATTCCCTTGGGTGAGTAAAGGGCCCCACTATATATAATGTCAAAACCCCTTTTCAGGTGGGACCTTTGTAGTTAGCTCCATGTGGAAACCCTACATTTTTCAAAGACTTTATCCCCTCCTTTCACTCTTGAAGTTGCGACGGTTGGACACTTGGCATCGTCTGCAGAGCCTTCTCTACTTTCTTTGTGTTTTGGCTAAGTCCCTTCTATCTATTTAGGAGCAACTATGTTGGACCCTAGACACGTGGAGGGCCAACACATGTTTGGGGATTTTCCTTGGATTTTTCCTTTGAAGATGCATTGAGCCGACATGTGGAGGCTTTTGCTGGCTCTTCCCATGCTTAGAATTTTCAATAGCTGGTGCTACCTTCTTGGGCTTTGACCATGTGGAGAGCCTGCGCTCGTTTGGGGACCCCAATTTTGTCACACCTTTGAAGTTACGTGAGAGATGACACGTGGCATCTTCTGCAGTTATTTTTCTTTCCCTTTCACTTTTTGGAATGTGCTTTGAGTTGACATGTGGCACATTCCATGACTCCATTGCTTTGCTTTGAGTCGACTTGCTCTGGGCTCGATTTTGACTTACCGAGTTAGCTTTCTTCATTTTTTCAACCGTCTATTTCGAGATCCCGAAAATGTGAAGTCCAAAACTTCAAGCCTTTCTCCATTTTTTCACTTGAGCTTTGATCTTCTTCAACATTTCCATTGGCCACTCATTTTCCAACCTTGCTTCTCTATTGTTGAGCCCACCTAAAACTTGATTTTTGGGATGGAATGTGAGCTCGCACGACTGAACCAACCATTCCATTTTTCCTGTGTAAGGTTTTGTTCAATCAATTTTCCCGAGGGAAAAATTGGATAACAATCTTTGAAGTCTCCTTCGAAAACAAAATATTCTCCATGAGTAGTCACATGATGAACTCTAATTTCCCCAAGGATGTTGAAATGTTGCCCACATTATCCTCCATCTTGTAGAAATGTTCTTCATTGTTATCATCTGCACATCTCTTCGAGTCATCTCATGAATTCATTTCTTCCACTTTCTTGTATAAATCTCTCCTTAAAAGTTAATTAGGATAGCTTCATCGCTTTATTTTCCCTTTTAGGTAAAGGGCATCCAACTGCAATATCAACACAAGTTAACCATACATAAACTGAAACCTAACCAACTATGATACCAATATGATCCATAAACTACCCAACTCAAGGAATTTAGAGACCATTATGCTCATGAATATGAATGAAACATGTATGAGTTATTTATTAACCATTTGTTATTCAATATTACCACAAGAAAAATACAAATTGACAAGAAATAAACAAGCATGAGACTAGATTTATCTTAGAGAAAACCCAAAGTTGGAAAAGTTCTAGTGGGTGAGAAAATTAGCTCCCCTTCACTATGTAATCCAAAAATGATACAACTTACTACCAAATTGGCCTTCAAGGAAGATAAACACTCCTCCTAATTGTATCTACTTGCTCTCAAACTCCCAATAAAACAAGAACTCTTCACTATGAACAAACAAGGAAATAATTCACTCTTCCAACTTTCCTCACACCTTATTTCCACTCAAAACACTTACTTGAAATCTTGCAAAGGCTTGAATTTATAGATGTAAAACCTTGAGAGGCATGGAAAGCTGAAACAAATTGCCTAGAAGCCCAAACATGTTTAGGTGTTGGGATTCTCACATTTCTGGATCATTGGTTAAAAAAACCACCACTTTACCAATTTGGAGGTTACAAAACCGCCACCCTACTGAGACCAATGGTTACAAAACTGCCACCTTGCAGACCAGCAGTTACTAAACCACCACACTACACTGGGAGGGGTGGTTCTATCATCATACAAAAGTATACTACCTTGAAGGTCATAAATTTTACATACAAACTTGGAGTCGGTGTCATTTTTTTAAACTTAGATGATTTTTTGAGAGGAACACAATTATGGAATAATATTTGGATTTTGATGACATCTCCATCCTAAAAAATATGGAATAATACTTGACTAGAACATCTTCTTAAGATAAGGTAACCGAGAACCCGTAGAGAAAGTATAATATATAAATATTACATAGAATTAGGATTCTCCGATCCATTTTTGGATCAATTCTAGATTAGTAGGGAAGAGGCGGAGAACTCCCTCTTACATGACATGGCTTGATGGGCAAGCCATGATGGTCTTTATATTATTTTCTCACCTCATATGGTTTTATGTGTAAGATGATTTTTCATATGGTTTGAGTCTCATATTCCATCCTTGATAAATAAACCTTGCTTGGTTTAAAAATCATTACAAGGATGAGGCCTAGTGTTGTGGATGGAGAGATAAGTAGTTTTGGGGTATGGAGATTCTTTTGGTGTTCCTATGGTTGGATCACAATATGGTTTATTATGGGCTCCTTGTCACTCTTCCCCATTGAGGAAACATGGAGTTCTCCTCTTGTGCATTGTGTTTGTTTGGTTGTTTTGTAATGGAGTATGTGTGTGTTTTCACCCTTTGTCTTCCCCATACTTCTGCAATCTTGAGGCATGAATTCTCTCTCCCATGGGCTTGTATGGAGGCTATCATGTCCTCTATTTGTGGAGATGGTATGTGATGATGCCATTTGGTTGGGAGGAAACTAAGTGTCTTTGTCTTGTGCATTGAAGACTTAATATGGAGTGGAAGATTGCAAATTTGGTTAGGAGAAATTTGGAGAAAATTTCAAAATTTTCCCATGTTGTTTCCCATCTTGGGAGGCTTTTCCTCTTGCATTTTAAGTGTTGTTTGTAATGGATATGTATATCTTGGTGTTTCATCTTGTGTCTTGAGAAGAAGTATTGTAATCTTGTAAACGTTTTCCACATTTTTATTCAAGGCATCTTTACTTGTATTTTAGTATGTTGTATTCTTGTTTTGTGGAAAAATTGACATACATTTGTATTTTGTAAAAAGGGTGTTGTAAAGATTCTTTTAGGGGTTTTGAAAGTACCAATTATCCTTGTAAAATAAATCTTGGTTTTGAGAATATGAAGATTGTGTTTTGTTGTAGTTCATATAAATGAAATGTTGTTCTCTTATTTACATACCTTAGTGAAAAAAAGAGATATATTAATAACCAAATTATTCCTTTAAGTTGAAAAGAATGCATTTGAATATGAAAGAAATAAGTTTACTTTTCACTTTGGTTTTGAGTTTCCCTTTTTTGAGTTATTTTTTTAATTATTCGTAAATGGTTTTGAAGGGGTCCATACCCCAAGATACAAAAGGGACCAAAGGCCGGATGAAACGTGAAACACAAGTGGTTTTGAAAAGTGGGGACCACACCCCGAGAGAAAGGCCTACAAACCTAGATATAACAAAGAAGCATAAAGGAAGGGGACAAGCTGCTAACATGAAGCCAAAAACAACAAGACAAAGTAGCGGAACACAAACTTCAACACAACAACACAACAAAAATACAAAATCTTGGCGAGAAAAATATAAACACAAGAGGAATAGATGGGATAGAAAGAAGAGAAAATCATGTAGGAGGGAAACAATATTATTGAAAGTACGTTTCTTCTTTTTTGTGCACCATTTTCATCCTTGAAAACCTACACAGTAGGAAGAATTACCTCAAAATAATTAATTGATAGATGAGAAGGAGGTATATTTTCCTTAGCCACAATTAGTTGAACAAATTTGTTTATTTGAGTTAAGCATTTTGAGTTCTCATTGTTGCCAACAAAAAGAATTTACGAGAGGGGTTTCTCGTGTAGACACAAAATCACACACTTTAGGCATTATTTAGTTTGGTCTTATATTACTATTTATAAGGTTCTCAAGTTAATAAAGTACTAATTAATCCCACCTTTTGGCCACCTTTATTTTATATTGTATTTCATCATTCCTGCATATTCTTTCATACATATCCATCTATTTCAAAATGGTGTGGGAATTTTAGCCTAAAACCAGGCACTAAGGCTGTAATGGGGTTCCCAGGGGCACCCTAGTCTCATATGGGGTGCCCTAATTCATGTGCCACTTTCCTACTTCTATTTGGGTTATTTTTATCGCTTTTTGTCCTTATATTTTTCCTAGTAAGCCATGTCGGGTTAATTACAAAATTATAGCTTGAGAACCATATAAATATAAAGTTATAAGACCAAAATGATGGTCATGGAGTCACATACTACTATCACTCCATCTAGATTTGCATCCATTTCATCACTTGAATCCACATAGTGTCATGCATCAAGGCTAGGATATCTGCATCAACACGCATAACATAGGGGGAGGGATTCTATTCTATTCCATGCAAACATGGTATTACATTTTTCTATAGTTACTATTGCTCGCTAATTCATAAAGTGTGATTGACACAAGAGTGACTAGGGGTATGACATGCACAGATGCACCAAAACTACATCCATGTTTGAAATGTAGTGAAACGATCAAAGTAATAAGACCACTAGTTTGGTGGATTAGGTCGATCTGACCCATTCATTATGCATCTTTTATTTTCTTAGGGTTTGATACTTCCTTTCCTCTTGTAGATCATCATTTTATTATTCACCACATTCAGCGTAGCCCAACCAATCTAGTGCAATAGAGAGGAAGTTTTTATAGATACCTTATGACACAAAACATTTAGATTGAGATATTTTATAGAGATTAGGGTGCCTAATCTATAGAACATGGTCACGCAGGCACCCGAGTACCTTCCCAGTGCCTCAATCGGTTTAGATATTCAGATCTGGTCTTCGTGGGACTTCACGAGTGGTTAGATTTACTTCCATTTTTTTATCGACATGTGAAAACTTGCAATAGTCTTCATTAATCAACTAAGTCATTTCCCCTTTTTACTTGCATGCTTAGGGTTTTCTTTCATTTAACATAATTAACTACAATTATTCTATACTCTTTTAGGTCATTTATACAATGTTTTAGTCCTCCTCTTTAGATAAACCAAGTGGCTATAATTTTCATGGTATTAGTAATAGATATTCAACTTTTTAGCTAATCATTTTTTGAACCAAATATCTCTTTATAGAACCTTCTAGGGTTTTACTTTTATATTTAGCCATCATGGGTAAGCATTATTCTAAATATTATTCTTTTAAGTCCTCCGTTACTTTGAAATTTGATAACCATGGCCATCCTTTTATGGATACTCCTACTGCTCCTTCTCACTATAAACCTTTCCCTTCATTCATTCAACTTCCATCCTCTGGAATGGATCCTCGCACTATCGAAGATGTTGTTTCCGCTTATCTATGCACCATTGATCCTCGCTATTTTAGCAGTAACTTGTCTAGCAGGTCAAAGCTCTTCCCCATATCCCATAGTCCCACATGCTCTTTGCTAGTGAACCACAAGACCATTTACATTCACTTGTTCATTCTCCTACATTAGGCATAGATGATTTTAGAGATACAACAGTTATCCCTACATCTCCTTCTCCTCCTCTTGTGTTTGACGCTCCACCTCCTGAAGCTCGCATGACTTAGTTCCTATGGTCTGCATGATTGATATGGTCTCTTCCACTTCGCCACTTACTCCTGTTGTTACCAATGCTCTAATACCTTATACTTTGCCCACTCCACAATAATTTTTTTCCTTCCTGTTGCCCCATTATCACCATTTCTATGCGAATTACCACTCATAGCCATTATCCACATGCTTCCCTTCCTCACCGAATGTCACCAATATTGCTATTTTACCATATCAGAATCTTCACAATCCACGAATGTAGTTTCATTAGGTACACCATCATCATCCTCTTTAGTACACCCACCATTTACCATTTCTCTCTTCATGAATAACTCTTAATGGGATCACATACCCCTTGATACTTCATGCACAACTACTATATGCTCGCATGATGGACTCCTTTGGCTTAGGTTTTACTTTGAATACCTCCATTATCCTCTATATGACCCACACCTATATCATGGTTCTATCATTCTGATGCCACTTATGGCTTGCGTGTTTTTCTTCTTGTTGTCCATCTCATGCATTATCCTAGTACTTCTCCACTAACACTTGGCCAGTCTTGGTTAGATTATATTAGAGGAAGAATTGATCTTGATTGCATTGAAATTGCATTCCACATTATGTTTGGCATGGTACACATTTGTAGTAGTTCCTTTCTTTGCTATTCACCCAATTTCACTATTTGGTATGTTAAAGGATTTCCATTACCTCCCTTCACAAGATGAACAATATGCCATGGTAATGTATATTTTGTGCACTCATGGTTATCTAGATGACCAACCAAATACCATTTCTTATCAGGTTTCCCGCGCCATTCCACATGATTTTGACAATACTAATGATGGGATTTTTGACTATCTTACTCCTTTATTTAACGACATTTCCACACTACATCTAATCAATCCTATCCCAACACAATATGGTCACCACTCTCGCTATATTGATTCTCCATTACATGTTTTGCAACATCAATGTCATTCCATGGAAGTCACAATTTCATCTCTCCTTGTAGAGATAAGACAACTTAAGGTTGTCTCTCCACCATATGTCACTACTCCTATTACACATCGTATATAGTGTACATCCCCTACTTGCAATCTCATTGACCCTCCTGGTATACTACTACACCCACCCCTTATCTTTCCTTCCAATGCTACACTAGATGACATTTTTCAGAATCTTTTTAATAATCAAATTATTATTATTCCATCTAACCATCGCTATCCTCCTTCTCAACTAATATAATATCGTGACCATCCATTTTTCCACTACCATCATATTCAAGGACATCATACTAATTCTTCATATGATCTAGCCCCTATCATTATGGAGATCTAAAAATAGGCCTCCTTTCATTTTCTACACAACCTCCTTTCATTCTCTGTTTAATACGTCACGGTCATTTGGTTCATGCATGTGTGTCAAGTCGGCACTACCCATGACCCACATAGCAGTATCCTTTCATCATTCATTCACCATCTCAGTTTTCATCCTTTGTTCATATTTTACACGCACATCGATTCCATTCTCTGCTACAAATTTTATCTAGTATATCCCCGTTCATAGATCGTGGCCCTCTACTTTCATCTTCCTAGGCACCGGTCAATGCACTTCCATCCCTCAACCTTATCTAGTTATTTCTCCTTCATGACTACTTGGTTGGCATAGCCATTACAACACCCAATTTTTCATATTAGCATCGGTGCATCTTTCATCTTTTCATCCTCATACAATCATCTCTTTTCATATGCATATTCACCATCTATTATAACACCATCATAACCCAATGACCAACTCTCGTGCTTCAGTTCACACTTGACTATTGAGGGATTACCATTACAATGAACCCCACACATTCGTACTATGTCTGGGTTCTACACATTTATATTTTATCACATACATTGTGTATCCTACATTATACTACATACCTCTCATGCACATATTAGTCATTTATACATCATCTATATTATACATACTACACTAGTCATCATTACATATGAGTCTAGTTTTCCATTTTCATCCCCACATTCTACATTTATGCTAGGTTATATTATATATATGGGTCTAGATTCACATGTTATCACTACATATTCTATCTACACCGCATATTACATAGAATCCACACCTTACATATCTTACAATTGCATAGTTCATATGGAACATTCATACATCATATACTCTCTACATACTACACTAGATTCCATTACATATTTGTGGAGTTTTACTTATCATCATTTACATATACCATTTCTATATACACCTATTATTGCACTTCACACATTACATATCCTATACACACTACATATCTTCCATTCAATTACCCACTCCATGTATTTACATCCACATCAGTTGGCCATTTATAGTATGTTGTCTTCTATGTGTTACACTCACCACCATATGATGCACTTTAGTTCCTCAGTCCATACTCAACTATCAAGGGTTTACCAATAAAATGGACCTTACATTCACCATGCACCATCTTTTCATGTGACATTTTCCCCATGCAACATTTCTAGTATTAGTGACATACACCTTAGGTTAAATCATCACCTATTCTACCATCTCATAGTGATATACACTATAGGATAAATTACCACCCCCATTCTATCATCTTGTAGTGGTATACACCTTAGGCTACATCACCACTCCCTAGTTTCATCTTATAGTGATGTATGCTTTAGGCCAAATCATCACCCTTTTCTATCCACTCATTTTATAGTCATATACGCTAGGGATAAATCATCACTTATCCTCTCATCATATTGAGATCTACGCTTAGGGATAAATCATCACTCTTCTATTCAGAAAATTTGTGATAAACGCTTCAGCTATAGGGTTCATGCACATCTCTCTACATGTTTCATTTCATCACCATTACATATACACCCTCATCATCATGCACTAGACACAACCAAAACTACTCAACTATTTATCAATGATGCACTCTCGCTACGGTTCATTCTTGACTACGAGGGGAAAAAAATGAACCTCATTGCATATATTACATCCACTCGGGGCAAGTTGTTGTTATCATTCCATATTGCATTCCATTCCATCCATCCACAACACATTGCATTGTCTTAGGGGCATTTACTTTTGATTATTAGTGTTTTGCATGATAAATTTACTACACATGTTAGACTACTTTCTTATATGCCATTATCATACACACATGCATGTTCACAACTTTATTTAGTGTGATCACATATACAAGACTCTACACGTGGCATGGACACTCACCTTTTACCTTTCCTATATTGGTTCTTTGGGGCCATATACATTCATCTTAGATAGGTGTTATTGTTTCATTTTGTACTTATCATCTTACATTACTTGCTCATACATGCTTGACATATTGGTTATCACTCTAACATGATAATAGGTATTCCATGTGCAATACTTTTTTTGCAAGATAACATGTTTTATGATACTTATTTATTTCTACTTGTCTTCTTTGTTTTCCATTGTAGCGGGCTTTGCCCTTTTCTTGTGTGCACACACTTGTCATTGTTTGCAGCTATGGAAGCCTTGCATGTCTAATGACATTGTGAGTGATGGCCCATGTTTGCAACCCAATTTTTGTGGTCTACTTGTTTTCTTACATGTTTATACTACCATGATTGGTAGTTTCTACATTCTCTACATATTTTACACTTTTTTTGGCTAACCATCCCCTTTTGTGCGCACCTTGGTATCTACCAAGCATTTTCCATTTCCACTTGCGGGGGTAGAGTTATATAGGTCAAAGCATGATTGGTCCTCTTTTAGGGCCACATTCTCATTTCAGTGTGATGTCGCATGTGCCCCCAAAGATGGGGGCAAATCATTGAGGGTTTTATACTAACACAATGTATTTACACTTTGGTTCACATATAACGAGTGAATTGAAACAAGTCTAAGAACTCCATACACGATGCCATTTACATGACATGGTGTCCTTTAGAAATTATGTGGAGCGAGTTACAAGCTTAGGGATTAGAGTGGGTGTGCCTATCTACACTACTTCATCAAGTGGTGTCGATCACCCAAAAAACCAAGATAGTACAGAGATCTCTTCACACATTTCAAGAAGTGGTTAAAGGTTGGAGGATACAACACATTTCCTCCCTATACTTCTTCAGCCAGGGTGGCATGAGATCGCCCAAAAAACTTGCGATAGTATAGGATATCCTTCTACACCCTTTTTCTTGACATGGATCAAGTGCACATGTTCCATTTACACTTTTCTTTTCATGTATTTTACATTTGTGTACTTTACACATTTCTATACACATGCATATTTTACACATTGTTTTTACATACATACATATTTGACTACTTGATCCTTTTCTCCTTGCAAGTTTGGCCATATGAGAATCAAATAGTAAAATTTGGGGAAACAAAAATAACAACAAAAACAACAATAATGATGATGACGATAACGACAAAAACAACACACCACTATAAGAACTTTCCTTTACTAACCATGTACATACACAACACAAAACAAAAGCTACACATGCATTCATCCCTAGGTTCACTCTCATCACTTTTTATTTGCATTTATCATATTTAGAATCCATGCTCCTCCACATTTTTTCTTTTTATCATTCCACGCTTGAGTCTAGTCCATTGACACATCTTCTTCTACTCTCTACATGGATATCAGGTACACATCTCTATCTACTTTATGTTATTGAGCATTTTGTTCACCAACATAAAGTGGGGGAAAAATGTAGACACAAAATCATGCACTTTAGACATTATTTATCCCATTCTTATACTACTATTTAAAAGGTTCTCAAGTGAATAAGGTACTAATTAATCCAACATTTTGGCCACCTTTATTTTATATTATATTTCTTCAATACCACATATTCCTTCATACATATCCACGTATTTCATCAATGTCCCAACAATTTTTCCTAAACCCGGAGTGCCCGTGCCCTGTAATAGGGCACTCTGGTCCCACTGGGATGCCTCGATCTATGCGTATTTTTATCACTTCTTTTTTGGGTCTTTCTAGCCATTTTACGTCCTCATATTTTTCCTAGTTAGCCATGTCAGGGTTAATTATGAAATTAGAGCTTGAGAACCCTATAAATATAAAGTTATAAGACCATAATGAGGGTCCTAACATCACATACTACTATCACTCCATCTAGAGTTACATCCATTGCATCACTTGCATCCACATAGTGCCATGCATCAAGGTTAGGAGATCTGCATCAACACACACAACATAGGGGGAGGGATTCTATTATATTCCATGCACACATGCTATTACACTTTTCTATAGTTACTATTTCTCACTACTTCACAAAGTGTGACTAACACAAGAGAACATAAGGAACAATATGCACATATGCACCAGAACTACATCTAGGTCTGAAATGTAGTGCAACGCTCAGTGATAAGACCACTGGTTTGGTGGTTGAGGTCAGTTTGACCCATTCATTATGCATCTTTTATTTTTATTAGGGTTTTGTTATAGAAATATTGTTCATAGTGTGAACACTTAGGAGTGGTTTGGGTTATTTGGTAATAATAGGTTTTTAATAATTATATAATAATATATGAGTGTGCAAAACAATTGTAATGCACAACTCATAGTGGAGAGATATTTGGGATATTGAGAGGACTTAGAGATTAGCCTTGACTCTTACTTATAGGATTTCATTGAGCTATTTATATGTAATCTCTCTAATGGGAATTTGTCACGAATGAATTACAATATCTCCGGTTTTATTAATGTATTGTGCAATGCTTTGTTTTTTATTTGATTAAATAATAAATATTTACAAGATTTTGTATCGAGTGGGTTAGACCGCAATGATAACCTATGGGAATTTGTGAGGCATTTAGATATGGATCAAACGTGTTTCATTGGAGTCAAATCTGTGACCTATGTGTTTTTCTACCAACAACGGTGATGCTTCACTCAGGAAAATCCATACTTGGCTGCGACGTGACTTCTTTCAATATCCGGATCCACAGTAATAGAGGTATTGCGTTTCTTTCCTTTTTTGGACGCAGATGAAAAAATAGAAGCAAATAATTTTTTTGCCAAATTTGGAAAGGGTTCGGGAAGATGTTGGAGTTATAACTTAAAATTTCCATAACTTTTAGTTGGTAACTCAGATTAATGTGCCATTTTTAAAAATGTGTATTTTTTTGATCTCTACACATTGATCTTGTGTTTTCTATTGCTTTGAAAAAAATATTATTTTTTCCATTTTTGGAAAATATATCAAAAAATTACTTTCAGTGTTTAAAGTTTATTGTAAGGGTGCATTTTTGACTGAGTTCGACACCTATTATGGAAATTCCATTAGATAAATTCAATGGATTAAATTTTCACACATGGAAGGTGAAAATACAAATGCAATTAATGAACAAGAACCTTTGGGAATTGTGAGTGGAAATGAACCTGAACAGAAGGAGGATGAAGATGAATACCTATACTAAGTAGTGCCTGATGGAGGATGGAGGATGGAGGCATAGGAGGATGGAGGTAAATTGGTGTCTCTTGTTATTCACCAACAAAGAGATTGCTTCATTATATTGGTGACCTTTTGTTTCAGTTGTGTGGTGTGTTTGCTTTCCATTGTAATAATGAACATAAGTAATATTCCTGTTCAAAGATCCTACTTGAGCATTATTTCTATTTTGTAATCCCTCTAAGTTAGAAACAATGATGTGAGAAAAATAATGTGTGCTGCTATGTAATGGTTGGTTCCACTAGAAAACCATTTGTTGGAGGTTCTTTTTAAAACCTCATATTATTTGAGTTGTTGGTACTCATTGAAAACCTTCATTTCTTTGTAGATCATGAGTGGGTACAGGAGATAGCTTTCCCCATGTTCACACTAAGGGGGTGACTATTACAAAAATATTGTTCATAGTGTGAACACTTAGGAGTGGTTTGGGTTATTTGGTAGTAATAGGTTTTTAATAATTATAAAATAATATATGAGTGTGCAAAACAGTTGTAATGCACAACTCATAGTTGAGAGATATTTGGGATATTGAGAGGACTTAGAGATTAGCCTTGACTCCTTACTTATAGGATTTCATTGAGCTATTTATATGTAATCTCTCCATTGGGAATTTTTCTGAATGAATTACAATATCTCTAGTTTTATTATTTTACTATGCAATGTTTTGTTTTTTATTTGATTAAATCATAGATATTTACAAGAGGTTTTATACTTCTTTTCCTCTTATAGGTCATCATTTGATTATTCACCACATTCAGTATGAGCCAAGTGAATCCAAAGATTTACGACGGACAAAAAGTGTTTGGATATACCTTACAACCTTGTAAAATTCATATTTAGAACTTTCATAGAGATCGTGGCACCTAATCTATAGACCAGGGCACCCAGGTGTCCAAGTACCTTTTTAGGTGCCTCGGTCGATTCGAGATCTTCTAGATCTAGTCTTCATAAGACTTCGAGTGGTTGTATTTACTTCAGATTTCATTATCGGACCCATGATAATCTTCATTAATCAAATAAGTCATTTCTCATTTATGTACTTTCATGTTTAGGGTTTTATTTCACTTAGCATAATTAACTAGATTTATTCGATATTGTTTTAGATCATTTATACAACAATTTAGTCCTCCTATTTAGATTAGATAAGTGGCTATACTTTTCATAGTATTATTAATAGATAGTCC